>ML778553.1:576919-589160 GCA_009831015.1 Picea engelmannii
CAAAGACATTAAAAGGTTAAATGACTAAATAATAGCTAAACATCTATGAGGAAATAATCATGTACAAGTGCAAAGGAAGGCTACTAGGTGGGCTTGAAACAAGAGAACTCTTAGCTCACACATACACAATACATAAGATAAGATGCCATGTAAAACTCAAGTGCACCAATATCTAAGGAAGTTTTAGCCTTTGGAAGACATTGTGCAAGAAGATTAGATATGAAGTCTACCTAATAAAATATCATCCCATGCTTGAGCACCCAATGCATAATCAAAATCTATCTTAACCATATGTATCTAGTGCCTCATCTACCATGCAAGAGGTTCAAGAGAATTGCTAAGGCTTGAAGTTCCATTTGAATTTTTTTTATTAAGTGTACCTTACTTGTGGTAGTTTGGAATGGATTAACTAAAAGACACCATGCCTTCACAATGTTATAAACATCATGCATTTTGTTAAAAATTTTCAACCACCAAAGGCTTACTGACATTGTGGGAGGTGAGAACTCATACATCCTTTGAAGAGTATCAACGCCATATTGCTCGATTATGTCATCGCTCTATGATTTCAATGTTCAACTTGTTACATCTACATTCTCAATCAAGGTATTTAGCATGTTTATGCATGGAAACAATTCCTCTTTGTATCCCACCTTGTGGAATCACAAGACCTTAACATTGACATCCTTGGGTTCTTATCCTTGGCTTATTTTTTTGCTCGCAATGATTTGTGGAAGGTTCAACATCATTGTACATATCATAGAGGAATGAAAAAGTAGGCTTTGAGGCAATGTTGAGTAGCAACACCATGTCCATGACACAATGAAAAGAATGGTAATGTTAGTTGTCATGTGAGACACAATGAAAATAAGGGTAATGCTCTGAAAAAATATTATAAAATGATTGACATGGCCATTTCCAACCCCTCATGTTTAATCCTTAAAACTTATTATTGCATCTTCCCCAAAATTTATTTTTTCATGTTGCACCAAGTTTAAAGTTTGCACATTGCTTGGAAAGAGATGCTTGCCACATGTCACAAGACTTTCAAAGTTGCATATATCATGTCACAAGATTTTGGAAGTTTCATATTGTGTATTCAAGTTCTATTTGTTGCCTAGACTCCATAGCCCAAGCACAAGGCACCAAGTCTTGATTTCATTCTCATGTCTTGAATCAAGGAGTATTGAATCAATATATACCAAGTCTTACAAGAGAAGCTGAAATCATCATTAAGTGTATAACAAAATTACATTCACAGATATATGCAAGCCATAGAAATAGCCTTGTGTATATTATCAGATGAAAAAGTACCCATAATGTCAATGCATTATATGGATCATTACATGTCAAGCTATATAATGTACATCTAACTGTCTTATAAAATTATTACATGACATCATGAATTTCTTTTAGTCTTCTTTTGTGCTTTACAGTTCTTAAGCAATTCATCCATCTCCCTGTCTTCATTTACTGGGTGCTCTTCAACAGTTGATATTGTTTCAGTCCTTTCACACCGAGTATGTCTGGTCTCATACCCACGGCGTGGATGTTGTTGTGAGGGGCCATCACCTAAAAAAATAAAAAATATTAAATTTATATGGCCAATTTTTAAATATCATTGAAGTAGTTCATTAATATTAAAAAAAAACTCTGCAATGTAATTATTTACCTGGTCCTCTAGTTGGCACCGTTGGAATGGTTGTCGGCCTATTCACCTAATCTTCAGGTCGAGGAGGATCAACTATGAAATTCTCTGCCATTGAAACGTCAAAATTTATAAGTACAAAATTATTAAGTATATGATTAATATATAGACATTTTACCGTCATGGGCCTTAGTCACAGGAACATCTTGGGGCTGCACCTCACTGGGATGGGGCTACTGGGGAGCACCAGGATCTTCTAGTTGCATTGCAATATCAACGCTCTATTGTCCAGTACTAATGGTTTCTTTGATAGTGTTTCTCCCCTGATTAAAACAAAGTAAGACATTAAATTATGGACGATATCAAACATTTATGTATTTTATAAGTAACGAAAGGTTAATGTGGACTGATTTTTATTTACCTTATCCCGCAAATTGGATCTTGGGGTCTACCCCATGCTTTTCCTACGATCAACCACAGCTTTATAACCGTACTTGTAACCAAGTTGGAGGTCTTCCTCCGTGGTTTCAGTTCCGAGTTCGTCGCCCTGCATTGCATAAGGGTATGGTTTTTTAATGTTTTTGACTGCAATTACCTTAAAGTTGTAAGGTGACACAAATAATATTCTTAAGATGTTTGGGTACTTATGATTTGTGAGTGTAACCTCGAGTAGCCACCCTGGCCTAGCTTATGTTGGCCATGTTTGGCAATCCTTGCTTTGGTTTCCTTCGAAGTGTCAGACAACCTATCATCAAAATTTTCAAGTATGTTATATATAACAACACTTTTATTTAGATCTAAATAAAAATAAAGCTGGTATTGAATTCAAAAAATTGTAATTTACCTTGGTGTACCAATTATTTGTTCTCCTGATTTTTTCAAAATCTTCTCTTTTGCATCATCAATGATCACCTTCCACTCCCTCTCTGGAATTGAGAGAGGATGCTCATACCTAGGATTTCCGGCCAAGCTTTGTTTATAAACAACTCGCATATATTTTAAATATTCACCCGCTGCAGATGTGACCCTTTTTTTATTGAACATGTCTACACCAAAGAGGCCTTTAAGATAATCCATAAGTTCCTTTTTGAGGTTGGAATTCTGGAAATTCCACCTCATGCGTAAGTTTTCCCCAAAAATAGACAAGGTCTTTCTCTCTAGGTGCCTATAAAAAAGGTTGTTTCCTACACACAAAAAGATATGATCATTAATTTAAAATTAATAATCTAGATCATTTTTGTATGAGGACAACATTAAACAATTAAAATATGAATTAAAATTGCCTAGGAGTCTTGATTGTTTTAATGGAAGTCCATTATCGTCAACCAAAAATGTGCATGGAAGGGTCCTCGTGCTTGCCACACGTCTAGCTCCAGGAAATGCAACCATCTCAACCACATTACTATGATCCTCATCTCTGCCACCATATCTAGACTCTGATCGAGGTGTGGATGCATGGCAGTGTATCTCATGGCTCCTATCTAAATTAGGTGTGGAAGATGGAGAAGTAAATAGTGCTCTAGCAGTTGTATGATCGCCCACATCATGACTCTGTAGCACCACTACTACCAACACCGGGTTGAACAGGCTCCAAAAATTCCTTTATAAAAAATAAAATGTTTTTCATGAGATAATGTAAAAGTTAAAGAACAAAGTATCATAATTAAACATATGAGTACATTAAAAAAAAACACTTTAAATTGTGGTTATTACCTTATATGTGTTAAGTTGTGACATAAGGAGCTTGATCTTTGCTTTGATGTTGGGAGTTTGTTCTTGATGATGTAACAAGCTAACAAGTTCCTTGTTAGCTTTAATGATATTTTTTTTAATAAGACCATCGGATCAGCGCATGAATAAAACCCCTCCTCATCGGTAGAATCATGATCCACATGGCCTGCGGACTACATATAATTTCAGCAAAAACAATGTTATTTCAATAAAATTATATAAGCAAATAATAAAAACAACGTAAAATGAAAGTGGAAATTGATAATCATTTACATGTTCTGTGATGGGCCTTTTTCCACGATCATCCTGCCACATTATAATATAATTAGAATCCCCAAATATTTAAAAAATTGTTAATGATAACAAAAAAATAATGTTAAAGATAATATTTACAACAATGTTAAAGATAATAAAAAAATATAATGCAATAAGTAGAGGTTTCTTAAAGAGGTGTTGCATAAGAACCTCCACACTATTAGTCGATGTTTCTATTCGATTCAAATGGTAATCCACTAATAACTCTTCCTCGAGAGCTATCTTTTTTATTGCGCACGGGACTACCCGATTCTCTTCACGTCCCTCATATATGCAATTTTGTTGTTTGTTTGTTGTCCTGAGTCGTGTGTTGTTTATAAACCCTGCGATATTGTCGAAAGCTTTAGGCCTTCCATCAATATAGATAGTCACTCCCTTATTTTTATCCTTGTTTATTAGTTTTATATAATTTGCAGCGAGTGCATATCTCCACATAATTTGCATGTATCGGACCAGCCGCATCCAATCATTATAATTGTAACATGGTCTGACATAGTCCATCAAATCAGTTATTGTATTGTATTTTACAATTATTCCATCCATGGAAAATAGCCCCAAGTCATGCAGGGAGGATGGTGCAATGTGATATGTCCTATTGTTGACAACGAAGTCAACATCTATAGGAGGTAATTCCTTAGGTACCCATTGTTTCACCATATGCTTATACCTGAGTGGAACATCTATGTCTCCTATGCTCTCATCATCATAAGAGCATGATCCTCCTTTGGCAAGAAAACATTTCTTGGGTCTACAAAATTTTATTCTAACTTTTTTACCTCTGGTCCTTGTTTGCTTATCATATCTACTAGATGCAATCGCATTTCCGGCCTCTATTTGTCCTAAGTTTTCCTCACTCGACAAATAAATATTTGACAGGTAGTTGTTTGGTTGTACCTTCAGTTGCATGTGCACGTGTTGTTAGTTAGTAGTCCATCATCATATTTAGAGTTCTAAATAAAAAAATTATATCTTTAGTTTTGGATGCACAATTAGACTAGGGTGCAGTTACCAATATTAATGGTCAACCACCTAATTTAATGTGATATCCCTCTTGATTTTGGACATATTAAGGACATATTAATGTGATAACACTAAGGACATGATAAATTTATCATATAGATCTAAGAAAAAAATAGTAGTAAGGTTGTTGTTTGTTGGATTTGTGCAAATTAGAATTATTATAAGAAATGTCCATTGAAGATGAGGGTCAATGAAATGGAGTAAGAAATCCAACCATCAGTTGGTGTGTTGAAAATCTTGGGTGCTTTAGTTGGCAATATGTCTAAGGCAAGCCAAGAGTAGAACTATACAAATATTACTTTTGTTTGATACAATAGTAGAACTATACAAATATTAGTTTTGTTCAAGCCAAGATTAGAACTATACAAATACTAGTTTTGTTCAATCCAAGTTGAAGAATAAGTTAGTTATGGCGACAAGAATAAGATAAGAATAACATTCTCCATTGACCTTGTGTAAACCATTCCATTTGGTGTTTGTTGCACTAAGTGTAAAGAACAATGTTGGAGAATTATAAGACGTAAGTTAGGTATGAGCTATTTGTTACCTCTTTATTACCTTTTATTTTAATTGTATCCATATTTTGTATTGATCAAATGAGGAATTAACCCAAAATTGATGCCATTAGACACAAACTCAATCCTAAGGCCAACTAAGGAGAAAAAAAAACACACGTTAATTAATCTAGGAGTCAAGCATGCAAACAAGCCTTCTCACAAAGAAGCGCTAGTTGGTGATGGAATCCAACATCGCAGAATCGATGCGCGAAGGGGTTGAGTTTCGACGAGTGGGAAAGTTACATTGATAACCTACTTAACGAACTAACACCCTGGTGCAAGTTACCTACCGAGTAGTGGGAAACCCTCCAAGGAGTCCAAGTGAGTCTAGCCAACATCAATTCCAGGTACAACACCACCTTCCCTGTGTTGTCACCTTGTGTAGGAAGTCTAAAAGATTATGGCCTCTATGGTACCACCTACTATACCAAAGCAGAGGGGGGACAGTCAAAAGTCGACACCAAGACCAACAAAGTAGGGTTGATTACTCTGAGGGCCCTAATACGACCTCGTGATTGACCCTTGTGTTAGAAGGGCTTCCCAAAGTCAGTGATATAGCAACTGGATTTCACTCCCTAACTCAAGGCTTTATGTTTGTTTAGCAGATTTGGAAAGTTATTTTCACAATCCTATTCCAAAGCTCTACACCTAATCTAAGATGGGTTTGAAGAGCCCTATAAAATTTGCTAGATAGGTTTTAATTAGTGCTTGATTTTAGGTTTTTGTTACTCAAAGGAGTGGTCGTGAAACTAATGGCGTTTTGACTCAAATCTTTAAACCATGCAAGAAATTAAACTTCAATGAAAACTAGTTATGGGAAGGAGAAAGAGGTTTCCAATTCTGTATTTTTGCTCATATGGAATCCTTACTAATCTCAAGCGTATGCAAAGGCTTCATGAAGATTGTAAAGATATTGTGATAAAAAAAATTGTACATGTAGCAAAGTGTTGAAAAATCAACATTCAATATTGAACACATTTCCTTCAAGAATACTTCATATAATGTAAATAGTTTTTTGAATTGACGTTGAAGGTTGATAGGATTAATGGCATAATTATGATTTTCTTTAGTGTGTATATTTTGAAGGACTATTTGATGAAGAGAAAGAAAGACAACTATTTATGAGACCCCCTGCTTTGTCTGGCTTGGCCGTGACCTTAAAATTAGATTATTACTATTATTATATATATATGACCCTTTTTCAAACATATCAGAAAATATGCAAATTTGTTGAATCCCCTATTTCTGCATCATATATTGTCATATTGTAATGTCTAAGTATGAATAAAGAGACTTTCATAGCCAAAAGGCTTAATGGTGGAGTTCATTTGTATTCTTTGTAAGGATTACATGTAGGTGAATATCGTCACAGAGGAAGATGCTAGACAAGTGGAGAGTTTTCACTTTACCACTCTAATGGTTTTCATTGTTGGTCAAAGGAGGTGGTAAATCCCCCCACCAAAGTATAATTATATCCAAAGCATGTGGTATGTTTATCCCTTTGAAAAAGTGGGGCCATCATTGCCATGTAAGTGAGTTGGACAATTCCACCTCAATTTTGAGAGTCCATATTAAGTAATAAACAAACTTTACTACTTTCATTATAACTAAAACATCTTACAAATGGACATGGATCATTAACAAAAAGACTAAATGGAGGTAGTTGGCAAGGTATCGATTACCCTCAGGTAGTTCTTGGAACCAAAAAGGTTCTTCAACCCTAGGTGACAACCTCAAGTTTGTGTTATGGTAAACCTATCCCACAACCTTAGGGATTTTGTCCTTATTTAGGCTAGAATAAAAATGTTCTTACAACCTATTTTCCTATGTCCCCATCCAACCAAATTGATAATATCACTATCCCAAAGGCCCCATGGTATAAGAATGTTGATGAAGGTGCATGGACCTAAGTGAAAAGAAAAATTAATTTAGGTAAAGCTCCACCAAGAAAATATCCATTGGTGGCCAAGAACCTGACCTATCAATCTCTGGCCTGGGCCCCTCTGACCCGACTGCCTAAGGTTTTAGAATTGAGTATCTATTTGCAACCCACAATACCTAACTTGTCATAGCTTGTGGCACTTGGCCCTAGTAAGATCCTGGTAATCCCCTCCTTATCGGGTAGTGAGTTTAAGCGGTCTCACTCTCCCCCTAATAAGTCTTCATCCTATTGAGATACCTTGGTTGGTTTAGACATCATGAAGAGGCCAAATCAAACATTTCTTGGTGACTTATTTCATGTGTTAATTATTTCGGTGCACTATATAACCTCAAAGGAAATGAGGCAAAGGTGAAAGATACACTAGATGGTTTATGATGCAATTGACTTCATGGAATGTTCATGGATTAATCGGCCTTAGGAGATAACATGATATCTACCAAATGTTTACTTCCCTTGTGGTACATATGTTATATGTTTACAAGAAGTCAAATTCACAAGATTTATGTTCCACATGGCCTTATCTATTATCTAGCCAAGAGCCAAATAAGTTTTTAATCATTTTGATGGAAAAGGAAGGGATTTTATTCCATCACGGGATCTTCACTCAGTGAAATTGTGACATAGCACTTGTATTCGTGGGATATTAAATAATACCCCTAATTTCAATAGATATTGATAAATACCTCAAAAAAATATTTTATTGAACCCCCCTCCCAATACATCTTTCCAATAAAAGAAACCCCTATTTTTACTAGATACCCTTTTTTATACCCCCAAATACATATAACCCCCCCCCGATACACCACATCTCCTCCCCAATACCTACAATATATTGACTCTATTTTCACAATTAAAAAAACCCTTTATGAATGAACGTGATAAGATATTGGTCAACAAGGTGAAGGCCCCATGTATTCCAGTCTCTCCTAAATTTGTTGGCACATTTGTTGACTAGGGTCTTGACTCCTCACAAAGACTTGTTTGGATAATGCTTAATATAGACAGTCATTTCCTTGGGATGTAGGCCAATCTCTATGCCTCTAATGTTTTTAGAGAAAGGTATCCTTCTAGCGTTGGATAGTCAATGAACTTCTTGACATGTCGTGGCTTCTTTGTGAATATTTTAACATGGTAGAATTTTCTGAATACAAAGAGGGAGAGTTGCCAATCCACTTTCCCTTTGGTAAGAAATAATCATGGATAGTATTATCGCATGATTTGTAGTTAGGGAAAATCCCAACCCAAACAACAAATGTGTGACACAACCGGGGACACCTATCATTGTCATCTCAATAGATATCCTCCTCATTTTAGTGATGGACAAGTCCAACACAAGGGAGGATTCTTGGGTGACCCTAAGAGAACAAGGAGCACAATGTTTGATGGCACAAGGGTTCCTTATATTGGTCAAGATCTAAGATGAATTTTGGGTATAGAGAAGAGAGTCTTTGGAGTTGATAAATGGCTTCCAATGTTGTGTACCTACAAAACAATGTTAAACAAGCCAAACCAAGAACATATATGATGAAATAAACCCCAAAACAAGAGGGAAAACAAAAATAAGTCTTGTTGTCTCAAAATTGCAGCATGTAACAATGATATGTCAACAACGGAGGAATTATAATAGCTGCAAATCAGACCATCAAAATCAGCATATGATATTGGACAAAAAAGATTGTAATTAGTAAACAATATTCCAATGCTTAAACCAAGATTTTGATGTCAAAAGAGAGTTGTAAAAGAGTGTTATAAATGATGTTTATGAAATCCCTATGGTTGTAGAAACATTTTGCTATAGAATCAAATTCCAACCACTGAAATCAACAAGTAAATTGTCCAAACAATAACCCTTTATCAGTAGATCAATTATCACAACTCACAAGCAAATTTCAGCGGTAGAAAAGTGGTGAAAATATATGAGAAAGAGTGTTGTTGAAGCCCTAATGGATGTAGCTTAATTGCAACAGACTAATTACATGGAAAAACAAGATGCCCTTGGTGTATAAGAGAGTCTCAAGCATGAACAATTCAAATCCAATTTTATCAATTTAAATCCCTCAATTTCATGTTTATCAATGTAACATATACAGTCTCCAATGAAAAGATTAATGCCTTGTTATTGGGTGAATTGAGTCTCTTCCTTGGAAGGAAAACTAACCAAAGATGAATAAGAAGTCTTATTGGGAGTTAAACCCTTATAAAACCCAGGGAAACAACAATCCTCCAAATCATCTAGCTTGGAATCCAAGATGAACTAGGGTTTAATCATTCTCTAGGGATGTAAACCCTCTTACTTCCTAGAGAAAAATAACCATAGAAAAGCCTTGAAACAAGGTTGTAAACCCTCTTACTCCTTGTGGCAATCCTTGTAGCTTTTCAATAGCAAGGAAGAATAAATTTTGGTGGAGGGTGTAAGCCCTTTTACTCCTAGGGTTTTAAGATATTTTTCTTGAATTTAAACAAGAAAGATGACAATAAATTGCAGAAATTACTCACCAAATACAAGATATAGCATGCAAGAAAAACCTAACTACCGAGAATCATCCAATGATTTTCCAAAGAAAACCATCCAAGAGAAGTCACTAGCCTTTAATGCTCTGATAGACAAATCTTTCATCCATTATGACAAGAAAAAGAGAGGATGAAATTGCAGACCAAGAGTAATTTCATGAGGGATGAGTTATGTCAAAATGAAAATGACTTGCCCCTATTTATATGAGGAAACCCCAAGTCATGTCTGTCCACAATTGTCCACTTTTACATTAAAACCCCTAATTTTAGGTCAAAACCAAAAGTTACAATGCTAAATTAGCAAATGGATTTGCTCTTTTTCCCACATAGGATACAAATTGAACAAAAATATTAAAATGATGACATGTAAGCCCACAAGGCTCCTCTCCAAGGTGGCACATGTGAAATTAAGCCTCCAAAGGCTATGGCATCAAGCTAGGAAGTTTCCACGTCATCCCCAAATCAATCAATAATGTGGGGTCTCAAGCCCACAACACCACCAAGTGTACCAAACATGCCAAACATTCCCTCAAAAGTGTGATGTCAAACTACCCAATAGGAATGTTTGGTCATAGGAGGGTGACGTTCGTTCATGTGCTAGGAACATCATCCATGGTGCAACGTTCATCATCCTAGGCCTCCAATGTGTGGGGTGCATTATCCATCCAATGGGATTTCAAGCCCCTATGAAGGTCCAAGTGGTTTAGTCCCTTCATGAATGACTTTCACCGGGAAAGGTCCTGCAAAGACAAGCAAGTACACCCTCCAAGGGTCCACAAGTCATATGAATCATGCCAAGTAATCCATATTTAATAAAATAACCACCCAAACAAGTGCATTAATTTCCCCTTTTCAAATTATACAAGTTCTCAAAGGCCTTATAAACTTTGCCAAATTTATGTATGGGAGGGGTGTCATGATGTCCTATTGGGTAGGTAAATCCCCAAGTCAAGGAATTTTTCCCAAGAAGACCCTCTCTAGACCATGTAGTGAGTATGAGGTGGATTGGGGGAAGTAATTTTGGGCATGGGGTTCTTGACATATCAAGGGCTCATATTGTCTCATTTATGCGTGCCTTTGTGGAGGGTGTGTTGCATCCCTTTTTTTGCAATGGAACATTTTTCCAAGCCATGTATTTTCCTTTCCTTTTTTTCATGTTCTGAACATTGAGTGTTATGTGCAATGGAAAGAAAAAGAGAATTGCAATGCCACTTGAAGTTAGAACACACTGAGTTTCATATGCACTAGAAATTAAAAGACATTGCAATGCAATCCCCCATCAAGTGTTACACTTTTTTATTTATTTTCTTTTAAAGGTCCTTTTTTTTTATGGAGAAGCATTTCATGGCTCTCGAGACCTTAGGGAAAACATCTAGAAGGATATATTATGGATTTTTATTTTTACAGTGCTATCTACAACACCTATGGGCCTTCAACCCCTTCTTCCCATGAAATAAGGTACAAGCCCTTCTTGGGGTCAATGAACCCAAAAACCGAAAAGTTGAGGAAATGGAAGGGAAGAAGTGTGTAAAGTGGTATCTATGAGAGAGAATGGTATGATGACCCTTCAAGGAGACCCCCCAGTAGCAACCATTTTCCCAAGGGTGTCCAACTTACTAGGATACCATGTCAACCACCAAGGTGAAATAAGGCAAAAGATATAATTTCAAGAAAACGTTCCATAGTCAAGATGAGACTCTTTCCAACATGCTCAAATTATTCAAATATTAAAGTGACACTTACCATGAGATTGGACTTGTTACCTCATGAAGTAAGACATGTTATCCTCTAGGGGCAAGTTGGTGTGGTGGGCGCTGCTATGTTGTGATGATGAGTGGTGATGCATGGTGGAGAGGAGGGGCTCTATCTGCTCAATGTGGGCTTTGTAATCAATTTGGCTCTCGACACTCCATTTCTACTACATGCAGGCCTCGAGACATCATCTCCTTAGTTACCCCTAGGCTAGGGGGGGTAACATGTGGCTCCTACATGGGGATATGTGCTCATCATAGAGCACATGAGAACCTCAACATCTCCTAGCATGACCTATGCCTACACACTCTCAAGCAAAAAATTAGAGTATTGGAGAGTGTCTAGCTCACCCTTTATTCATATAAGCATGTTGGATCATGTTGTCATTGATGCCAATGGTTTGTCATTGATGCCAATGGTTTGATTACTTGGGAGATTGTTGGATCATATGTCATTGATGTAAATGGTTTGGTTTGATTGATGTCATTGGTTGATGCCAAGTAATTGATTGATATGATTCCCTTGATGAGAATGGTTGGAGGACCCATGTCCAAGTGGAAACCAATCGATGCAAAGGTAAACAAATGGATGAACTCCAAAGTGGTCCCCTTATGGTGAAAGCCCTCACGGGAAGACGCTTTATGGATTGAGTTATCCTATAAGAATGGTTGGAGGACCCATGCTCTCATTATTGTCTTATCATGATTGATAAGGTGTACAAATGGATGAACTCCAAAGTGGTCCCCTTATGGTGAAAGCCCTCAC
>ML778553.1:596359-647670 GCA_009831015.1 Picea engelmannii
CTGGTTATAAATGACAACAATGGGTAATGAATAAATGTTGAATGCTAATTGATGAGTTTTTGTGCAAGAGGGCAGTTTTGGGAAAAAGAGCCCCACACTCATTCACCCCCCCTCTAAGTGTGGTAGGTGTGTCCAACAAAGAAAAACTTCAAAAGCTCAAAATTGACAACTAATTTTATTTCATTTTTTCATTTTTTTTAAACTTCTAGCAAACATGTAATGATTCAAGCAAATGCATCACAAAAATTATGCATAAATGCAAGAAAATCAATATGTAAATCATATAAAATGGATGCAACTAGCCTACAATGACATGAACAAACAAATTCAATGTAGAGTCGGACAATAAGTATCCCTTTCAGACTTATTCCCATCAATGTAAGGGCCAAGCCATAAAATATCACTTTTCTTGTTGTACTTCATCTTTCTCTGTCTTTTATCCCACATGAGTGCAAGGTTGCCTTCATCAAATTCAACATATGGTAGATATTAAATGTAAGGATGTGTGGGAGGATATGCTTCGATCACATGTTTCATAGCTTGTTCTCGCTTTTTATTCTTCTTTCCCTCATATTTCTTGAGTATCTTGATAGATCTAGAGTATTTTCCCTTGTATTTTGTAAGCTTATCCTCATACTTATCTGTCTTCAACAATAGTGTATCAATACAGTCTTCGCTTGCAAACAGTAAATCCCAAGGATCATAACCAATGACTTGAGGTGTCACATCGTATTCACAAGCACTCCAATAGTCAGGGCTATTTGGATCAATTACATGATTCTTGGCAACCGATTGACTATACTTAATCTTAAATGTCCCATCCCCCATAGGGATATGTGCATGTGTCAGATCCATACTGAGAAAACCACCAAGGGTATCGGTCCAACTCCTTGATGGGAGCATGCCCCAAGCATTTGGTACATTGATCACAACCACATTCATATTGATCTCGATGTGGGGGAACTCTTGTAAGTAAACATTCACCTCCTCTATGAGACCGTAAACCTTGAATTTCTTTGAATCGATGCCAAAAATGTTTCCATAAGGATGGGTTGTCCCCAAACCTAATTGTTTCATGAATTTTAAAGGCATCACGTTTGTTTAGGCCCCAGATTCCAACATACAATTGTTCAAACAAAGACCATTTATGCCCAGAGAAAGATAAAATGGGGGGTTTTCTTATATTCGATTCCCATGATAAATGGTATTTAAAATCATCGGAGGGTACCCTATTTCATCTTGTATCCTTAAATACTTCAAAAATTATTTCCTTACAAAAGGAATTTTTCACATCTCAACCATTGGCACTATCATGTTCATCTTTCCAATCATATTGGGTACATCAATGTTGAGGTCGAGATCCTCACTAGATGGTGCAAGTTGTGGAGGAAAATCATGAATAGGTGGGGGAGGAGGTGGTGACACCACCTTCGCTACTAGAGGAGGTGATGTTGGTTCTTTGTTTCCCATGGAATATGTCAAAATATCCCTCTTCCTAAACCTTTCTTTTGAATCTTCATTTATTTGGTTAAAAATTTCCAATTGAGCTCGTCTAGCTGCCCACTTTCTAACTTTCTCAAGTTGTTCTTTTGTGATGCCAATGTATTCATCATCTTTGAGCATGTAAACTATATCAATAAAGTTTAATCGATTTGAAAGTCATGTATCTTCTTCTTATCTTTGTCTCAGACACTCATGTTCACAATGAGGTTCTTCATAAGGCACACACCACGAGGTTCCTTCCATGTTGACCATCCTGATGGGATTCAAGGTGTCATGTGCCTTTTATTCTTGGTGTGGCCTTGGTTTCCAACCTGTGTTTTCCCTATGTTGTCTAATAAATCAAGTCCTTGGAGAAAAATGTTTCCTCTCCAAATTTGTCAACATTTTCATGATCTGATTTTGGGTCTGGAAAAACTAGGTATTCATTTTATCAAACTTTTGAGCCAAAAATGTGACTAGATCCTATATATTGTTGGTTGACATATTTTTATTAGCTTATGCTCTAGCACAAGGGAACTAAAAAGGCTCATTTTTTGAGCTAATGAGATGTTCTTCAATCTGGAAAGTATATTCTTTGGCCTTTGCTAAATTATCGAGCATATTTTCCTTTAAAATAAATCCAAATTGTCCCTCAAAATAATTAAAATAAAGAAGGATAGCAATTGCTTCTAGAGGGAATAAGTCCTTCAATATCTGTCTATATAATTTCTCTAATCTAGCATCGAACTCATTCATTGTTTCGTTATCTTTATTTTAATTTGGTTGAATTGCATCAATAGCATTCCACTATCCTTCTTTGTTGTCCATCTCTTTTTGAACAATTTTGTAAAATCCTTATATGATTGTAAGTGATTGTCAAGTAAGCCTTTGAACCACTTGTTAGCATCTTCATCAAGAGAGGTAGCTAGTAACTTCATCGCAACATCTTCATGTTCGATAATGCTATCTTCCATATCCACACCAATAGCGTCAAGGTGTTCTTCGGGTGTAATAACATTGTTTCCGGTGAATTTGGGAAATCACTTGTGAGATTCTTTAGGCATGTTATTAGGGTATCCAGGGATGGTGGCCATATTCAATGGCTTGTAAAGGTTGTTATCCCAAGGATGAGCCATTAGAGAGAAAGGAATACTTTCTTGAAATAAGGTTTTTACCACGGGTGAATTATGAGGAAGTCTTCGTTGGTAAACTTTGGAAGGATTAAAACTTCCTTTTTGAAGTGTCTTTTGGAAAGATGGGTTCTCGGGTTGTGGAGTTGCCGGATGAAGTTTATGAAATTATCATCAAAATTGAAAAGGTAACTTCCTTTAAATGGAGTTTTTAGGCAAGCTAAAATTAAAGGCTTTGGGATAGACTTTACAAGTGTCATTATGGGAGTGGAAAGGATTAAAAATCCTCCCCAGCAATGGCACCAAAAATGTTATTGCATGATTTGTAGCTAGGTAAAGTCCCAATCCAAATAACAAATATGTGACACAACTAGGGACACCTATCACTGTCACCTCAATAGATATCCCCCTCATTTTAGTGATGGTCAAGTCCAACACAAGGGAGGCTTCTTGGTTGACCCTAAAGGAACAAGGAGCACAATGTTTGATGGCACAAGGGTTCCCTATTTTGGTCAAAATCTAAAGTGAATTTTAGGGCTAGAGAGTAGAGTATTTGGAGTTGATAAATGATTGTCAGTATTGTGTACCTACAAAACAATGTTATACAAGCCAAACCAAGACAATATATGATGAAATAAACCCCAAAAAAGAGGGAAAACAGTAAGAAGTATTGTTGTCCCAAAATTGCAGCATGTAACAATGACATATCAACAACAACAAAATTATAATAATTGAAAATCAGACCATCAAAATCAACATATGATATTGGAAAACAAAGCTTGGAATTAGTAATAGATATTCCAATGCTTAAACCAAGATTTTGATGTCAAAAGAGAGTTCTAAAAGAGTGTTATCAATGGTGTTTATGACATCCCTGTGGTTGTAGAAAAATTTTGCTAAGAAACAAATTCCAACCACTGAAATCAACAAGTAAACCATCCAAACAATATCCCTTTATCAATAGATTAATTATCACAACTCACAAGCAAATTTCAGTGGTAGAAAAGTGGAGAAACTATATGAGAAAGAGTGGTGTTGCAGCCCTAATGGTTGTAGCTTAATTGAAGTAGATTAATTACTTGAAAAAACAATACATCCTTGGTGTAGAAGAGAGTCTCAAGCATGAAGAATTCAAATCCAATTTGATCAATTTCAATCCATTAATTTTCATGTTTATCAATGCAACACATACAATCTCCAATGTAAAGATTAGTGTATTGTTATTGGGTGAATGGAGACTCTTCCTTGGAAGGAAAACTACCAAAAGAGGAAGAAGAAGTCATCTTGGGAGTTAAACCCTTATAAAACCCAAGGAAACAACAATCCTCCAAATTGTCTAGTTTAGAATCCAAGATGAACTAGGGTTTAATAATTCTCTAGGGGTGTAAACCCTCTTACTTACTAGAGAAAAAGAACCCTAGCCAAGCCTTGCAACAAGGGTGTAAACCCTCTTAATCCTTGTGTCAAGCATTGTATCCTTTCAATAGCAAGGAAGAATAATTTTTGGTGGAGGGTGTAAGCCCTTTTACTCCTCCTAGGGTTTTAAGATATTTTTCTTGAATTTAAACAAGCAATGTGACAATAAATTGCAGAAATTACTCACCAAATCCAAGAGATAGCATGCAAGAAAACCCTTACTACCAAGAATCATCCAATGATTTTCCAAATAAAACTATCCAAGATAAGTCTCTATCCTTTAATGCTCCAATAGACAAATATTCCATCCATTATGACAAGAAAAAGAGAGGCCAAAATTGTAATCCAAGAGTAATTTCATGAGTGATGAGTTGTGTCAAAATGAAAATGACTTGCCTCTATTTATATGAGGAAAACCCAAGTAATGTTTGTCCACATTTTTCCACTTTTACATTAAAAACCCTAATTTTAGGTCAAAACCAAAAGTTACAATGCTAAATTAGCAAATGGATTTGCTATTTTGCCCACATAAGCTACAAAATGAATAAAATTAGAAAAATGATGGCATGTAATCCCATAAGGCTCCTCTCCAAGGTGGCACATGTGAAATTAATCCTCCAAAGGCTAGGGAATAAATCTAGGAAGGTGCCACATCATCCCCAAATCAAACAATAATGTGGGGTCTCAAGCCCACAACACCACCAAGTGTACCAAATGTGTCAAACGTCCTCTCAAAAGTGTGGCATCAAGCTAACCAAGAGGAAAATTTAGGCATAGGAGGGTGACGTCCTCTCCTCTTCATGTTTCTAAGCCTCAATCATGTGCTAGGAACATCATCCGAGGTGCAACATTCATCATCCCAGGCCTCCAATGTGTGGGGTGCATCATCCATACAATGGGATTTAAATACCCTATGAAGGTCCAAGTGGCTTAGTCCCTTCATGAATGACTTTCATCGGGAAAGGTCCTGCAAAGACAAGAAAGTACGCCCTCCAATGGTTCACAAGTCATATGAATCATGCCAAGTAAGCCACATTTAATAAAATAACCACCCAAACAAGTGCATTAAGTCCCCCTTTTTAAATTAAACAAATGCTCAAATACCTTGTAAATTTTTCCAAATTTAAGTATGGGAGGGTGTTATAGCACAAAATGCCACACCTATGCATATGTGACATGGCCTTACCTTTTCCCTAGATTGCTAAGAAAAATACCAACTTTCCTCATCAAGGTTATCTAAAAATCTTGACATTTGTTGATATCGATGGGTTTCCTTTATGCAACATGTGGACATATGCGCCTTGCAAGCTTGTAGCTCACGGATGCCCACAAAAATTATGAAAAATAAAATATTTCCACAATTTCGGGTGGGTTTTTTAGTTGGGCTCATTTGCCAACGTCCTTGAGCCCGTACTAAATGGATTTCAACCTCCCCAACCTCTTTGGGATGGCATAAAAGCACCATTGATGGAAAATATGAGGACAAGTCTAATGGTGCAAGGTTATGTTGTTGAGATCTAGAAAGCTTCCCTAATCCTTGCATGCTCTCAGTAGCATCCCATGATATGGAAACTCCTTTTCCAGTATTCCTTCATCTCCTATGTAGCCATAAGGTGTGTTACTATCCTTATTGGATTATCTGAGGAAGAGCCTAGTTTTTGAGTTGATGCTCGAAGGACTAGTGGAGGAACCTAGATAGTTGACTCCAAACCAGTGTTGGCAATTGAATCAGGTTGTAACCAACTTTCACATATTGCTAATAATAGAAGAGTTTTATTTCCCTCCTATATTATGTTCATTGCAATGTTATATGTTGTTATTGTTCATCTATGATTTGATTTATACACTTGATATATGTTGCTTGAACCTATAACTACCTTGTTGTAGCACTATCTTGGTTTCCTATTGTAGGCTGGTTCTGGCAAAGACCAAGAGCGGGATCGACATCAAACAAAGGGTTTAAGGTGCAAGTATTCTCCTTTCTCTTTCCCTTCTCTCTCCTAGCGAAAAGTAGTTATTTCTTGTTTGCATGCTTGTTTTTTAGGGTATATTCCAGTCTTCTTAATTTGGTCATGATCTATTGTGACTTGACCCAAAGTCGCGGGGGGGATACCTTAATCAAAGGGGTGTCATGATGCCCTATTGGGTAGGTCAATCCCCAAGTCAAGGAATGTTTCCCAAGAAGACCCTCTATAGACCATGTAGTGAGTATGAGGTGGATTTGGGGAATTACTTTTAGGCATGGGGTTCTTGACATATCAAGGGATCATATTGTTTCGGTTATGGGTGCCTTTGTGTAGGGTGTTTTGCATCCTTTCATTTTCAATGCAACATTTTTCCAATCCCTTTATTTTCCTTTCCTTTTTCTTATGGTATGAACATTGATTGTTATGTGCAATGGAAAGAAAAAGAGCACCACAATGCCACTTGAATTTACAACACATTGAGTTTCATATGCATTGGAAATTAAAGAACATTGCAATGCAATCCCCCATCAAATGTGACACTTTTTTATTTATTTTCCTTTAAAGGTCCTTTTTTTTTTATGGAGAAGCATTTCATGGCTCTCGAGACCTTAGGGAAAAAATCTAGAAAGATATATTATGGATTTTGATTTTTACAGTGCTATCTACAACAACTCTGGGACTTCAACCCCTTCTTCCCATGAAATAAGGTACAAGCCCTTCTTGGGGTCAATGAACCCAGAAACTGAAAAGTTGACGAAATGGAAGGGAAGAAGTGTGTAAAGTGGTATCTATGAGAGAGAATGGTATGATGACCCTTCAAGGAGACCCCCCAGTAGAAATCATTTTCCCAAGGGTGGCCAACTTACTAGGATACCATGTCAACCACCAAGGTGAAATAAGGAAAAAGATATAATTTCCAAGAAAACGCTCCATAATCGAGACAGGACTCTTTGTAACATGCTCAAATGCTTCAAATATTAAAGTGACACTTACCATGAGACTAGAATTGTTACCTCATGAAGCAAGACTTATTTTCCTCTAGGGGCCAAGCTGGTGTGGTGGACGATGTTATGTTTTGATGATTAGTCGTGATGCGGGGTGGAGAGACGGGGTTCTATCTACTCAATGTGGGATATGTTGATCAATATGGCTCTTGGTACTCCATGTTTGCTACATGCGGGCCTCGAGACATTGTCTCTTCAGTTACCCCTAGGCTGGGCGGGTAACAGATAGCTCGTAAGGATTTCCATGGTCTATATGATATGAATGGGAACCACACACATGATTCAACAAAATCTTGGTTTAGTTATACCAACCTTTACAAGAGCATTAAATTTTTTTATTAGTAACCGAATAGAGCTCTTCTCTTTGACCATAATTCATTATATTTTGATGCAATAGGTGGTCACTTGGTGTGCACATTTCCCACAAACACTATCTCTGACCATCAACTGAATTGGTTATCTCTTTCATCGGGTGCACAAAAAATGCATTTGCCAAGAACTCATTACATCCTCAATGTATCACATCTCTAGAGTCATAGTTTCCTTTCATGTAGTCATATTATTTGGAATTTGATCCCTTGTCCATGTGGAGTCACATGTTGGATCTTTTGGTGGAAGGATTCCATTTCATGCATGATGGAATTTCTTAGGAACTACAACTACCAAATAGAAACAATTGGAAGGTAACATAACATGACCATGTGGGAAGAAGTGAAAGGGTCGCAAAATGAACTAGTTTGGTCTCCTTATGATGATGATAAGAAAATGCATGCGATGAAATTATGGCATCTTCTTTAGGTGGATGATTCTTATTGAGAAATAAGTTCCCAAATCCATGCATGACTCGGTTAGATTAGAACAAGTGACTGGCCTACCAAATCCTTCTTCAATGCATTAGCCTCCAAAGAGGTGAGTGATCATATATCAATGCTTAAAATGACTCATGGTCATATCATAAATATTGAAGCCATTGAATTCAATATTTTTGAACACTACAAAGTGATATTTCATGCCCAAGTTCCTAATGAGGAAAGGTGGGTAGCTATTAAGAATTACCTTGACCTTGTAGTTTGCAAAGTTTCATAGGATTAACAACGAGCTTGTGATGTGTTGTTGCCACTTGATGAACTCAAAGCCACAATGCATGAGATGGAATATGGAAAATCCTCTATATTAGATGGAATTCCATGTGAATTTTACAAATCCATTTGGGATCTTATGGGATTAGACTTGTGCAAAGTCTATCATGAATCCCTAGTATATTAATCCCTAGGGACCATGTTAAGCCAATGTGCCATCAAATCCATATGTAAGGTTGGTCACTTGGAGTTCATTACTAGCTAAAGACCCATTACCCTACTCAACTTGTCACACAAATTTTGGCCAAATCATTAGCTTTAA
Source organism: Picea engelmannii (assembly GCA_009831015.1). Taxonomy (NCBI): domain Eukaryota; kingdom Viridiplantae; phylum Streptophyta; class Pinopsida; order Pinales; family Pinaceae; genus Picea; species Picea engelmannii. The sequence continues at coordinate 604,760 of ML778553.1, forward strand.
GGATCAAATTTATCAAAAATTATTCAGCTTGAGAAATCAAGGTTCAGTAAAGGGCGCTACATTTTAGACAAAATCATTGTTTTGTGGGAGAGTATGGAGTGGGATAGATCATTCATTTGGATTTTTTTTTAATTGAAATTGACTTTGAGAAAACCTATGGCAGGGTTGACTTTTATTTGGCCATTTTGAAAGCATTGAGGATTGGACCTTATTTTAGTCCTAATGTAGAACCTCCTTTGTTGATGCCTTTTAGCCTTGTCTTTCCATCAATCATGGAAATTTTGAAGAAATTGATTTGTTTTTATATATTATGAATGGTTGCTCGTTATCCCCAGCCCTCTATGTTCTAGCCACTGAAGCTCTGGGCTATTTATTCAACTACTAAGTTAGTCTATGTATGGGGAGAGGAATTCCCCTTCTAGAGCCTAATTTTGGTCATCTTGTTAATGGGTACATTGTTGGTGATTCATTTTTTACCATTCTTGAATATTAGACCTCTTGGGCCAACACTACGGACTATATTGATACTTTTTGCATGGATTTTAGCTTGAATATTCAATTGGAAAATATGCAATGTTGTCGAAAAATCCAAAGGACAATGCTTGCTTGGCTCTTTGAACCAGGATTCAATGTGGGGGAATATTCAATTTTTTAGGTATTCCTTTCGACTTTGGATCTTCCCCAGGGACCTCTAGGAGGTTGTATTCCAACAAGTTAAAAATAATATTGAGAATTGGATCCCCAATCCATGGGCTCTGGTTGTTGAATTCTATATCTCCACAAAAATATTGGTAGCCATTCATGTGTACTACTCTTCTTAATAGGTTCCTTAACTTGCAACCTATTATCGGATGGAAAAATATATTCACTCCTTTATTTGGGATAAGACAAATCAAATCAAGGTTTTTCATTATGTTAATTGGGAGCTTTGTTGTACTCCAAGTGAATATGGGGGTCTAGGAATTATCAAAACTCAACTCCAATCATATGCCTTGTGTGATCTGTGGATTATTAGAGTTTTTGATGAAAAAGAGGCATAAAATGTTATTTTTAGGTTTTAGGTTGGCCAAGTTCCCCCCTACAAGAAATTTGCTTGGAAGGGGCTCCCTTTGGAGACTTTTCTAGTCATTCATGTTGTAGTTAAAATCCAAAGGTTTGTTTGTGGTTCACATCATTTGGAAAACTTGGGAGGCAACTAAACCCTTTCTATCTTGGAAAGAAGAAACATTTTGGAAAATTATTTCATTAAATTCCCACTATCTCTAGTGGTCTCCACTCATTTGTGTTGATGGAAATTCACTAGCCTAATACCCTTGGTTTTTGGCCCATAGGTTTTATCAAAAATGGGTTTTCATGTTGAATGATTTGGTCACTACTTAAACTTGAACATGGATTCCCTAGTCTCATTTGAAGCCTAAGTTCCATCTAGCCAACTCAAGTAAGATTGTTGTGGAACATATGTAGAGTTTTATTGGAGACCATTCTACTTCGAAGCTTGGCATCCCTACATTGAGAGCATGGAAAAGGGATTGGAAGTGGGGTGAGACCACAACTTTCATGAAATATAGGTTGACCATGGGATACAAGTTCCTTTACTCAAATACAATGCTCAATGGTCATGTAAATAAGCTTAGAAGTTGAAAGTTGAAATCCAAATAGAAAACTTGGTTCTTTAGGCTACACAATATCTATGAGCTTGTTTTATAACCTAAAAAAACATTTTTGTCTAGTGTCTTGTTTTGGGGGGAATCCCCTTAGATAAAATATTAACTTACCTAGAAATACATAGCCCGTAATGCCCTCACTATAAATGGCATGAAACCTTGAAGCATGTGTTCTAGTTCTACCTGCTAGCTAAATATGCTCGAGAATTGGTGGAGTCCCTTTACAAAAAATATCTTCTTACTTATTTATCCTAGTAGGCTTCCTTTCTTGTTGATTGGCTACCTTGGGCTCTAGATTTTAGTTATGCTTGGTTTTTTACTCAGGTTGAGATTTTATTTTGGTTGTGGAAAAAAAGGGATGATGGTGTATTTATTTATGTTGTCACATTAGGCTTCTTTTGATATGATGGTAGTCTGATCTATACCAACCTATCCTTGCATATTAAGGTGAAATAAAAAAAGGTGCACTCAGATATGGAGCACTACAACATCTTATGGATTAATGGCATCACTTACACTATGAGTTGTGTGCCCCTTGGGCCAAAGTTTTCTCTTGTCCATGTGCCCAATCATACCACTCCTTCATGCAGGCCTAATCATTGTGTTAGTGGACAAGTATGAGAATGTTGTGAGCGTGCATGCAACCTCATCATTGGCTTTCATTAATGTGTGGACAAGGCCTTCTCGATCCTAGCTCTTACAATCTCAGAGGGGCTTCGAACCCAAGCGACTATTGATGGATGGGTTGTTGTAGATTCCATAGAATCTAACCCGCTAGCTAGATGGGTTCCAACCATGAATGACTATATCCAATTCCATCGATGGTTGGGGTTAATGTTTAATGTTTATTGTTATGTTGCTATATTTTTTCTTGTTCGGAGGATATAAGGTTTTCTACTCTATAGTTCTTTGGCATAAAACAACTTGCTTTTTTACTTTGAAACTTGGGTGTTTTGGCTATTGATCCAGGTGGATATCGATGGCCACCCACCTTTTTCGGTTGGCTCAAAACAGTTTTCTAGCAATTTTGTCAATTTACTATTTTTAGCAGTTTTTAACTTCCGGGGCCATTTTAAGGGCCCAAATGAAGGTTTTTCAAGATCAAGGTTTCCAATGACATACAAATTCATTATTGATCCCCCAAAATGAATCTCCTTAACAATACCTTTCCAACTAGCTATCACACGCCTAAAACAGAGATCGTATGTAAAAGTTACGACCCTGGGAAGTTGATGCACTCACTTACCCAAACGGGGGGCCCACATGACTTTTGGTGCTTCAGCTCCTAGGGTTAGGTTTTTGGATGTATAGGGTTTTTGGCATTCCTTCTTATTGTAAAAAGGCTTTCAGAGCTTCATTGTAATCTTCTTCTTGCAAATGCAAGTAGCCGTCACATCTCTTCTCAGAGATAAGTTGCCACCATTCTATCGAGTCTTTCACTATGTATTTTACAGTCTTTGTACATTTATTTCATTAATAGAAATTGTGTATTACTGTATATCTATGTTTATGGTTGCATCTCTGATATATTTCTGTTATATTATTGAATATCTGCGATATCTCTGTGCATTTCTTTATTATATCTCCGATCTCATTTCGTGTTGAAAATAATCTGGATCAGTGGTATCAGAGCAAGTTGTTCTTGATTGTTTTTTCAGTGCATGTCCTCGACAAGGTCCAAGTATAGCAAGTTGGGTCTTGAGATTGTCTCTCTTGAGGACAATCGCTCTTTCACACCCAAGAAACCCTCAATGGTGAAAGAAAAGAAAAACAACAAAGCAAATGATCCTATCAGTTTGTTGCTTCAACGCGACAGAGGGACAAAATGATGGAGAATTTTTTCCACATCCTTCAATGCCTGTCGATAGCAACATGCACATCTTCATCAAGCAGCCACTTTGGAGGCACCTTGCCTTTCAAGGTACAAGTTAATTTTTATATTCCTGTATTTGAATGACAGATAGATGCAGAAGCCCTAGACAAATGGTTAAATCTGCTAGAAGGTTATTTATTTGTTCACAAATTTTCCGACAAAGAAAAGATCACCTTCGCACTCCTTAAAGAACTCCCCCATGTCAAACATTGGTGGGAAACTTATTGGAAGCAGAGTTCCACAGAGGATTCTAAAATATATGGGGTTGATCCCATTTGGGATTGTTTTGTGGATGCGGTAAATGAACAATATTACCCTATTGGCAACTATGAGGACCAGTACATGAGATGGACCACACTATGGAAAGAGAGGGGCCAAGTTGTTTCGGATTTCACCAATACCTTCCATACCTTGCGCACCAAAATGGGTATCAAAGACTTCGAATGACATTTGGTTCTGAAATACCATGGGGCTCTACACAAATACATCCAAACTGAAATGGATTTTCTGGGCATCTCATCACTCAGTGTTGCCTATCGATATGATGTTAAAATCGAGCAGAAATTTAAGCACCAGAACAAACGGGATTTTGGTTCTGCAAAACCGCAACAACCAAAGTATGAAAAAGACGTCCCTAACAAACAGTCTCTCAAAAACCAGTCCAAGCCACATGAAAAGAAGGGTCATGGGAAGACAAAGAAGGACACGGGAAAATGGTGCAATTTCCACAAAATCCCCTGGCACAACACCGATGAATGTCGCTCAAAATAGTCATTGGTGGCCGAGATCAAAGAAAAGGAGCCGAACCCTAATTCAAAATCTGATTCTGAAAATACTGGTAAAGGATAGATCATTGACGCAGACCCCACTGCTATTGTCATGACCGCAGCAATTCAACTAGAAGAACCAACAGATCCTGAAGAGGGCGAGCGCCTTTTTCATTCATAGATGTGGGTGAAGAGGACCCCACTACATTTTATTGTTGATAGCGTAAGCCAAAATAACCTCATCTCAGCAGAGGTTGTCAAACAGTTGGGATTGTCGACAACACCACACCCACAGCCATACAACATCGGGTGGCTTCACCAAGGACGAGATCTTTGTGTCAGCCAGCAGTGTCAATTGTCATACGGTATCCAGCCCTTCAAGGATGAGGTATTATGTGATGTTTCCCCACTGGATGTCTGTGATGTTCTCTTGGGCCAACCATATATGTGGAAGCGCCATGTTGTTTATGAGTCTTGACCCCGTAGTGTCATTGTTACTTTGGGGGGTCATCTCTATAGAATACCATATGTAGTTCCGACTATTGTTCCACCAAAAAATTGTCGCAAGGTAGTATCTCTTACTACAAAATTCAGCTTCTTCACAATTTGTTCAAAAGGGAACAGAAGGACATTGGAACCACTACAACCTCGCCCCAAGCACCTTCTATCCAACAAGAGCAGGTCAACAAGGTTGCAAAAAAGAGCAAATATTCCTTCTGCACATCGTCCTCTCATGTAGCCTGAATTTTTGAAAATCCTCGGCCTCAACAGGTTCGTGACAGACTTAGACAAACTGAGTAGTGTGACGTCTCCAGCAAGGAAAGCGGCTCACCAACATGCAGATTCAGCAAACGTTTTTCCCTCTCCCCCAGGAACTCAATGCAATGGAGACCATTAATTCCTAAGGATGGAGTATTAATCTAGGTGGATATCAATGGCCACCCACCTCTTTTGGCTGGCTCAAAGCAGTTTTCTGGCAATTTTGGCAATTTACTATTTTTAGCAGTTTTTAACTTCCAGGGCCATTTTGAGGGACAAAATGAAGGTTTTTCAAGATTGAGGTTCTCAATAATATCCAAAGGCATGAATGATCCCCCAAAATGAATCTCCTCGATGATACCTTTCCAACAAGCTATCACACACCTAAAATGGAGATCGTATGCAAAAGTTACGACCCTGGGAAGTTGATGCACTCACTTACCCAAACGGGGCCAACATGACTTTTGGAGCTTCATCTCCTAGGGTTAGGTTTTTGGATGTCTAGGGTTTTTGGCATTCCTGCTTATTTTAAAAAGGCCTTGAGAGCCTCATTGTAATCTTCTTCTTGCGAATGTGAGTAGCCGTCACATCTCTTCTCAGAGATAAGTTGCCACCATTCTATCGAGTCTTTCACTCTGTATTTTACAGTCTCTGTACATTTATTTCATTAATAGAAATCGTGTATTACTGTATATCTATGTTTATGGTTTCATCTCTGATATATTTTTGTTATATTTTTGAATATCTCGGATATCTCTATGCATTTATTTATTATATCTCCAATCTCATTTCGTGCCAAAAATAATCTGAATCAGTGCTATCAGAGTAGGTTGTTCCTGATCATTTTTTCAGTGCATGTCCCCGACGAGGTCCGAGTATAGCAAGTTGGGTCTCGATCTTTTCTCTCTTGAGGAAAATCGCTCTCGCACACCCAAGAAACCCTCAATGGTGAAAGAAAAAAAAAATGAGGGAGCATACGATCCTATCAGTTTGTTGCTTGAGCAAGTTCTCACGCGACAGAGGTACAAAATGATGGAGAATTTTTCCCACATCCTTCAACACCTGCCGATAGCAACATGCACATATTCATCAAGCGTCCACTTTGGAGGCACCTCACCTTTCAAGGTACAAGTTAATTTTGATATTCCTGTATTTGAAGGACAGATACATGCAGAAGCCCTAGACAAATGATTAAATCTACTATAAGGTTATTTCTCTGTTCACAAATTTTCCGACAAAGAAAATATCACCTTCGCACTCCTTAAATCTCTCCCCCGTGTCAAACATTGGTGGGAAACTTATTTGGATCAAAGTTCCACAGAGGAGTCTGAAATATATGGGGTCGATCCCACTTGGGATTGTTTTGTGGATGCAGTAAAGGAACAATATTACCCTATTGGCAATTATGAGGACCAGTACATGAGATTGACCACACTACGGCAAGAAAGGGGCCAAGAAGTTCCGGAGTTCACCAATACCTTCCATACCTTGTGTACCAAGTTGGGTATCAAAGACTCTGAACGACATTTGGTTCTGAAATACTATGGAGCTCTAAACAGATACATCCAAACTGAAATGGATTTTCTGGACATCTCATCACTCGGTGCTCCTTATCGATATGTTGTTAAAATCGACAAGAAATTTAAGCACCAGAACAAATGAGATTTTGGTTCTGTAAATCCGCAACAACCAAAGTATGACAAAGACGTCCCTAACAAACGGTCTCCTGAAAACTAGTCCAAGCCACATGAAAAGAAGGGTCACGGGAAGACAAAGAAGGACACCGGAAAATGGTGTGATTTCCACAAAATCCCCTGGCACAACACCAATGAATGTCGCTCAAAACATTCATTGTTGTCCGAGATCAAAGATAAGGAACCGAACCCTGATTCATAATGTGATTCTAAAAATACTGGTAAAAGACAGATCATTGATGCATACCCCACTGTTATTGTCGCGACCGCAACAATTCAACTAGAAAAACCAACAAATCCTGAAGAGGGGGAGCGCCTTTTTCATTCACAGATGTGGGTGAAGGGGACCCCACTACATTTTATTGTTGATAGCGAAAGCCAAAAGAACCTCATCTCAGCAGAGGTCATCAAACAACTAGGATTGTCGATAACACCAGACCTGCAACCATACAACATCGGGTGGCTTCGCCAAGGATGAGATCTTTGTGTCAGTCAGTAGCGTCGATTGTCATACGGTATCCATCCCTTCAACGATGAGGTATTATGTGATGTTTCCTCACTGGATGTATGTGATGTTCTCTTGGGCCAACCATATATGTGGAAGCGCCATGCTATTTATGAGTCTCAACCCCACAGTGTCATTGTTACTTTGGGGGGTCATCTCTATAGATACCAGAGGTAGTTCCAACTATTGTTCCACCAAAAAAGTGTCACGAGGTAGTATCTCATACTGCAAAATTCTGCTTCTTCACAATCTATTCAAAAGGGAACATAAGGACATTGGAACCACTACAACCTCGCCCCAAACACCTTCTATCCAATAGGATCAGGTCGACAAGGTTGCAGCAAAGCGCAAAGATTCCTTCTGCACAGCGTCCTCTCATGTAGACTGAATTGTTGAAAAGCCTCGGCCTCAACAAGTTCGTGACAAACTTCCACAAACTGAGCAGCACAACGTCTCCAATAAGGTAAGCAACTCACTAAGATACAGATTCAGAAAATGTTTTTCCCTCTCCCACAGGAACTCAACGAACTGGATACCATTGCTTCCTAAGGATTGATCCAGGTGGATATCGGTGGCTACCCACCATTTTCAGTTGGCTCAAAATAGTTTTCTGGCAATTTTGGCAATTTACTATTTTTAGCAGTTTTTAACTTCCGGGGCCATTTTGAGGGCCCAAGTGAAGGTTTTTCTAGATATAGGTTATCAATGATATTATAAGGCATTATTGAGCCCCCAAAATTAATCTCCTCGACGATACCTTTCCAATGAGCTATCACATGCCTAAAACGGAGATCGTATGCAAAAGTTACGACCCTGGGAAGTTGATGCACTCACTTACCCAAACAGGGCCCACATGACTTTTGGTGCTTCATCTCCTAGGGTTAGGTTTTTGGATGTCTAGGGTTTTGGGCATTCCTACTTATTGTAAAAATGCCTTCAGAGCCTCATTGTAATATTCTTCTTGTGAATGCAAGTAGTCGTCGCATCTCTTCTCAGAAATAAGTTGTCACCATTCTATTGGGTCCTTCACTCTGTATTTTACAGTCTCTATACATTTATTTCATCAATAGTAATCGTGCATTACTGTATATCTATGTTTATGGTTGCATATCTGATACATTTATGTTATATTATTGAATATCTGTGATATCTCTGTTCATTTCTTCATTATATCTCCGGTCTCATTTTGTGCCGAAAATAATCTAAATCAGTGGTATCAGAGCAGGTTGTTCTTGATCATTTTTTCAGTGCATGTCCCCGATGAGGTCCGAGTATAGAAAGTTGGGTATCGAGTTTGTCTCTATTGATGAAAATCTCTCTCGCACACCTAATAAACCTTCAATGGCGAAAGAAAAGAAAAATGACGGAGCAGACGATCTTATCAGTATGTTGCTTGAGCAAGCTCTCACGCGACAGAGGGACGAAATGATGGAGAATTTTCCCCACATCCTTCAACGCTTGCTGATAGAAATAGGTGCATCTTCATCAAGCGGCCACTTTGGAGGTACCTCGCCTTTCAAGGTACAAGTTAATTTTGATATTCATGTATTTGAAGGACAGATAGATGTAGAAGCCCTAGGCAAATATTTAAATCTCCTAGAAGGTTATTTCTCTGTTCACAAATTTTTTGACAAAGAAAAGATCACCTTCGCACTCCTTAAAGCTCTCCCCCATGTCAAACATTGGTGGGAAACTTATTGGGAGCAGAGTTCCATAGAGGATTCTGAAATATATGGGGTCAATCCCACTTGGGATTTTTTTGTGGATGTAGTAAAGGAACAATATTACCCTATTGGAAACTATGAGGACCAGTACATGAGATGGACCACACTATGGCAAGAGAGGGGCCAAGCAGTTTCGAAGTTCACCAATACCTTCCATACCTTGCGCACCAAGCTGGGTATCAAAGACTCTGAACGAAATTTGGTTCTGAAATACCGTGGGGCTGTACACAGATACATCCAAACTGAAATGGATTTTCTGGACATCTCACCACTCGATGCTACCTATCGATATGCTGTTAAAATCGATCAGAAATTTAAGCACCAGAATAAACGGGATTTTGGTTATGCAAATCCGCAACAACCAAAGTATGACAAAGACGTCCCTAACAAACAGTCTCCCGAAAACAAGTCCAAACCACATGAAAAGAAGGGTCACGGGAATACAAAGAAGGACACTGGAAAATGGTGCGATTTCAACAAAATCCCCTTGCACAAAACTGATGAATGTCGCTCAAAACATTCATTGGTGGCCAAGATCAAAGACAAGGAGCCGAACCCTGATTCAAAATATGATTATGAAAATACTGGTAAAGGACAGATCATTGACGCAGACCCCACTGCTATTGTCGCGACCATAGTAATTAGACCAGAAGAACCAATAGATCCTGAAGAGGGGGAGCGCCTTTTTCATTCACAGATGTGGGTGAAGGGGACCCCACTACATTTTATTGTTGATAGTGGAAGCTAGAAGAACCTCATCTCAGCAAAGGTCATCAAACAGTTGGGATTGTCGACAACACCACACCCGCAGCCATAGAACATTGGATGGCTTCACCAAGGACGAGATCTTTGTGTCAGCCAGCAGTGTCGATTTTCATACGGTATCCATCCATTCAAGGCTGAGGTATTATGTGATGTTTCCCCACTGGATGTCTGTGATGTTCTCTTCGGCCAACCATATATGTGGAAGCACCATGTTGTTTATGATTCTCGACCCCACGGTGTCATTGTTACTTTGGGGGTTCATCTCTATAGAATACCAGAGGTAGTTCCGACTATTGTTCCACCAAAAAAGTGTCACAAGGTAGTATCTCATATTGCAAAATTCAGCTTCTTCACAATCTATTCAAAAGGGGAACAGAAGGACACTGGAAGCACTACAACCTCGCCCCAAGCACCTTATATCGAACAGGAGCAGGTCGACAAGGTTGCAGCAAAGCGCAAATATTCCTTCTGCACACCATCCTCTTATGTAGCTTGAATTGTTGATAATCCTTGGCCTCAACAAGTTCGTAACAGACTTCCACAAAATGAGCAGCACGACGTCTCCAGTAAGGCAAGCAGCTCACCAAAATGCAGATTCAACAAACGCTTTTCCCTCTCCCCCGGTAACTCAACGCAATGGAGACCATTGCTTCCTAAGGAGAGAGGATTGATCTAGGTGGATATCGGTGGCCACCCACCTTTTTTGGCTGGCTCAAAATAGTTTTCTAGCAATTTTGGTAATTTACTATTTTTAGCAGTTTTTAACTTCCAGGGCCATTTTGAGGGCCCAAATGAAGGTTTTTCAAGATCAAGGTTCTCAATGATTTCCAAAGAAATAATTGAGCCCCCAAAATGAATCTCCTCAATGATACCTTTCCAACGAGCTATCACAAGCCTAAAACAGAGATTGTATGCAAAAGTTACAACCCCGAGAAGTTGATGAACTCACTTACCCAAACGGGGCCCACATGACTTTTGGCGCTTCATCTCCTAGGGTTAGGTTTTTGGATGTCTAGGGTTTTTGGCATTCCTTCTTATTGTAAAAATTCCTTCAGAGCCTCATTGTAATCTTCTTCTTGCGATTGCGAGTAGTCGTCACTTCTCTTCTCGGAGATAAGCTGCCACCATTATATCGAGTCTTTCACTCTATATTTTACAATCTTTGTACATTTATTTCATTAATAGAAATCATGTATTACTATATATCTTTGTCTATGGTTGCATATTTGATATATTTTTGTTATATTATTGAATATTTTTGATATCTCTGTGCATTTCTTTATTATATCTCCGATCTCATTTCATGCCGAAAATAATCCAGATCAGTGGTATCAGAGCAGGTTGTTCTTGATCATTTTTTCAGTGCATGTCCCCGACGAGGTCCGAGTATAGAAAGTTGGGTCTCGAGATTGTATCTCTTGAGGAAAATCACTCTCGCACACCCAAGAAACCATCAATGGAGAAAGAAAATAAAAACGACGGAGCAGACGATCCTATCAGTTTGTTGCTTGAGCAAGCTCTCACGCAACAGAGGGACAAAATGTTGGAGAATTTTTCCCACATCCTTCAACGCCTGCTGATAGAAACAGGCACATATTCATCAAGCAGCCACTTTGGAGGCACCTCTCCTTCCAAGGTACAAGTTAATTTTGATATTCCTGTATTTGAAGGACAGATAGATGCAGAAGCCCTAGACAAATGGTTAAATCTGCTAGAAGGTTATTTCTTTGTTCACAAATTGTCCAACAAAGAAAAGATCACCTTCGCACTCCTTAAAGCTCTCTCCCATGTCAAACATTGGTCTGAAACTTATTGGGAGCGGAGTTCCATAGAGGAGTCTGAAATATATGGGGCCAATCCCACTTGGGATTGTTTTTTGGATGCGGTAAAGGAACAATATTACCCTATTGGCAACTATAAGGACCAGTACATGAGATGGACCACACTGCAGCAAGAGAGGGGCCAAGCAGTTCCAGAGTTCACCAATACCTTCCATACCTTGCGCACCAAGATGGGTATCAAAGAATCTGAACGACATTTGGTTCTGAAATATCATGGGGCTCTACACAGATACATCCAAACTGAAATGGATTTTCTGTACATCTCATCACTCGATGTTGCCTATCGATATGCTATTAAAATCGAGCAGAAATTTAAGCACCAGAACAAACGGGATTTTGGTTCTTCAAATCCACAACAACCAAAGTATGAAAAAGGCGTCCCTAACAAATAGTCTCCTGAAAACCAGTCCAAGCCACATGAAAAGAAGGGTCACGGGAAGACAAAGAAGGACACCAGAAAATGGTGTGATTTCCACAAAATCCCCTGGCACAACACTGAGGAATGTCGCTCAAAACAATCATTGGTGGCCAAGATCAAAGACAAGGAGCCAAACCCTGATTCAAAATCTGATTCTGAAAATACTGGTAAAGGACAGATCATTGATGTAGACCCCACTTCTATTGTCGCGACCGCAACAATTCAACCAGAAGAACCAACAGATCCTAAAGAAGGGGAGCACATTTTTCATTCACAGATGTGGGTGAAGGGGACCCCACTACATTTTATTGTTGATAACGGAAGCCAAAAGAACCTCATCTTAGTAGAGGTCGTCAAACAATTGGGATTGTCGACAACACAACACCCACAGCCATACAACATCGGGTGGCTTCACCAAGAACGAGATCTTCGTGTCAGCCAGCAGTGTCGATTGTCATACGTTATCTAGCCCTTCAAGGATGAGGTATTATGTGATGTTGCCCCATTGGATGTATGTGTTGTTCTCTTGGGCCAACCATATATGTAGAAGCGCCATGTTGTTTATGAGTCTTGACCCCGCAGTGTCATTGTTACTTTGGCGGTCATCTCTATAGAATACCAGAGGTAGTTCCAACTATTGTTCCACCAAAAAAGTGTCGCAAGGTAGTATCTCATACTGCAAAATTTAGCTTCTTCACAATCTGTTCCAAAGGGGAACAAAAGGACATTGGAACCACTACAACCTCGCCCCAAGCACCTTCTATCCAACAGAAGCAGGTCGACAAGGTTGCATAAAAGCGCAAAGATTCCTTTTGCACATCGTCCTCTCATGTAGCCTGAATTTTTGAAAAGCCTCGGCCTCAACAGTTTCGTGACAGACTTCCACAAACTGAGAAGCGCGACATCTCCAGCAAGGCAAGCAACTCACCAAGATGTAGATTCAGCAAACGCTTTTCCCTCTCCCCAGGGAACTCAACGCAATGGATACCATTGCTTCATAAGGAGGGAGGATTGATCCAGGTGGATATCGATGGCCACCCACCTTTTTCGGCTAGCTCAAAACAGTTTTCTGGCAATTTTGGCAATTTACTATTTTTAGCAGTTTTTAACTTCCGGGGTGATTTTAAGGGCCTAAATGAAGGTTTTTTGAGATCAAGGTTCTCAATGATATCTGAAGGCATTATTGAGCCCTAAAAAATAATCTCCTCGACGATACCTTTCCAACGCGTTATCACACGCCTAAAACGGAGATCGTATGCAAATGTTACGACCCCGGGAAGTTGATGCACTCACTTAGACAAACGGGGCCCATGTGACTTTTGGTGCTTCATCTCCTAGGGTTAGGTTTTTGGATATCTAGGGTTTTTGGAATTCCTATTTATTGTAAAAAGGCCTTCAGAGCCTCATTGTAATCTTCTTCTTGCGAATGCGAGTAGCTGTCACATCTCTTCTCAGAGATAAGTTGCCACCATTCTATCGAGTCTTTCACTATGTATTTTATAGTCTCTGTACATTTATTTCATTAATAGAAATTGTGTATTACTGTATATCTTTGTTTATGGTTGCATCTCTAATATATTTATGTTATATTATTGAATATCTGCAATATCTCTGTGCATTTCTTTATTATATCTCCGATCTCATTTCGTGCCGAAAATAATCTGGATCAGTGGTATCAGAGCAGGTTGTTCTTGATCATTTTTTTAGTGCATGTCCCCGACGAGGTCCGAGTATAGCAAGTTGGGTCTCGAGCTTGTCTCTCTTGAGGAAAATTTCTCTTGCACACCCATGAAAACCTCAATGGCGAAAGAAAATAAAAATGACGGAGAAGACGATCCTATCAGTCTTTTGCTTGAGCAAGCTTTCACGTGACAGAGGGACGAAATGATGGAGAATTTTTTCCACATCCTTCAATGCCTGTCGATAGAAACAGGTGCATCTTTATCAAGTGGCCACTTTGGAGGCACCTCACCTTTCAAGGTACAAGTTAATTTTGATATTTCTATATTTGAAGGACAGATAGATGCAGAAGCCCTAGACAAATGGTTAAATCTGCTAGAAGGTTATTTCTCCATTCACAAATTTTCCAGCAAAGAAACGATCACCTTCGCACTCCTTAAAGATCTCCCCCATGTCAAACATTGGTGGGAAACTTATTGGGAGCAGAGTTCCACAGAGGATTATGAAATATATGGGGCCAATCCCACTTGGGATTGTTTTGTGGATCGAGTAAAGGAACAATATTACCCTATTGGCAACTATGAGGACTAGTACATGAGATGGACCACACTGTGGCAAGAGAGGGGCCAAGCAGTTCCGGAGTTCACCAATACCTTCCATACCTTGTGCACCAAGCTAGGTATCAAAGACTTTGAATGAAATTTGGTTCTAAAATACTGTGGGGCTCTACACATATACATCAAACTGAAATGGATTTTTTGGACATCTCACCACTCGGTGTTGCCTATCGATATGTTGCTAAAATCGAGCAGAAATTTAAGCACCAGAACAAACGGTATTTTGGTTCTGCAAATCCGCAATAACCAAAGTATGACAAAGACGTCCCTAATAAAAAGTCTCCTGAAAACCAGTCCAAGCCACATGAAAAGAAGGGTCACGGGAAGACAAAGAAGGACACCAAAAAATGGTGTGATTTCCACAAAATCCCCTGGCACAACACCGATGAATTTCGCTCAAAATAGTCATTGGTGGCCGAGATCAAAGACAAGGAGCCGAAGCCTAATTCAAAATATGATTATGAAAATACTGGTAAAGGATAGATCATTGACACAGACCCCACTGCTATTGTCACGATCGCAACAATTCAACCAGAAGAACCAACAGATCCTTATGACGGGGAGCACCTTTTTCATTCACAGATGTGGGTGAAGGGGACCCCGCTACATTTTATTGTTGATAGCAGAAGCTAGAAGAACCTCATCTCAGTAGAGGTCGTCAAACAGTTGGGATTGTCGACAACACCACACCCGCAGCCATACAACATCGGGTGGCTTCACCAAGGACGAGATCTTCGTTTCAGCCAGTAGTGTTGATTGTCATATAGTATCTATCCCTTGAAGGACGAGGTATTATGTGATGTTTCCCCACTGGATGTCTGTGATGTTCTCTTGGACCAACCATATATGTGGAAGCGCCATGTTGTTTATGAGTCTCGACCCTGCAGTGTCATTGTTACTTTGGGGGGTCATCTCTATAGAATACCAGAGGTAGTTTCGACTATTTTTCCACTAAAAAAGTGTCGCAAGGTAGTATCTCATACTGCAAAATTCAGATTCTTCACAATCTATTCAAAAGGGGAACAGAAGGAAATTGGAACCACTACAACCTCGCCCCAAGCACCTTCTATCAAACAAGAGTAGGTCGACAAGGTTGCAGCAAAGAACAAAGATTCATTATGCACACTTTCCTCTCATGTATCCCAAATTGTTGAAAATCCTCGGCCTCAACGGGTTCGTGACAGACTTCCACAAACTGAGCAGTGCGACGTCTCCAGCAAGGCAAGCAGCTCACCAAGATGCAGATTCAGCAAACGCTTTTCCCTCTCCCCCAGGAACTCAATGCAATGGATAACATTTCTTCCTAAGGAGAGAGGATTTATCTAGGGGGATATCAGTGGCCACCCACCTTTTTCGGCTGGCTCAAAACAATTTTCTGGCAATTTTGGCAATTTACTATTTTTAGCAGTTTTTAACTTCCAGGGCCATTTTGAGGGCCCAAATGAAGGTTCTTTGAGATTGAGGTTCTCAATTATAGACAAAGGCATAATTGAGCCCCAAAAACTAATCTCTGTGGTGATACCTTTCCAACGATCTATCACATGCCTAAAACGGAGATTGTATGCAAAAGTTATGACCTCGGGAAGTTGATGCACTCACTTACCCAAATGGGGCCCACTTGACTTTTGGCGCTTCATCTCCTAGGTTTAGGTTTTTGGATGTCTAGGTTTTTGGCATTCCTGCTTATTGTAAAAATGTCTTCAGAGCCTCATTGTAATCTTCTTCTTGCGAATACGAGTAGTCATCACATCTCTTCTCAGAGATAAGTTGCCACCATTCTATCGAGTCTTTCACTCTATATTTTACAGTCTCTGTACATTTATTTCATTAATAGAAATCGTGTATTACTGTATATCTGTGTTTATGGTTGCATATCTGATATATTTTTGTTATATTATTGAATATCTGCGATATCTTTGTGCATTTCTTTATTATATCTCCGATCTCATTTCGTGCCGAAAATAATTTGGATCAACTATAGCCAAACCATGTCGATGATTATCTTTCTATACTCATGGAGGATGAGTAGAGGGGTGATATTTTTTTTTAATACATATTGACAATATTAATGGGGAAAAAAAGAGCTCGTTGGAAATATGAAAACATTAAGAACATCCTAGGAGTGGTTTATAGAGCTAATATGTCCATGCCCAAAAAATTTAAATAAACAATCATGACTCTTTAGGGCATGTGGCATTAAATTATTTTGAAAAAAAAAATATTAAATGAAATTTATGAAGGTATAAAGTGGGCCTCAACTAAGGTCATGAATTCCTAAGTGCACACTTACTAAGTATTTATTTAATAAAACATTAATTGAAGGGATAAATCATTATTACATAAAAATAAAAGTTAATGAGAAATTGGAAGGCATGAAATCCCTCATTGTCAAAGCAAGTACCAAGAAAGGAAAGAAAGGGTTATTTAATCAAGGCTAAAAGGTAGAAGCATAGTTCAAATCAAAGAGACTTTCCTCCACAGTTTTTAAAGACTGTGGATATTTTTCATCTGTCCCTTTTCATCCTTTAGTAATCTATCATGTTGTTTCATGGCATTGTAACCAATGGAAAATGCCATTGATTATTTATTTATCGATTTTATTCTTCTGAGATATCCTTCCCATATTCGGGTCTAAGAGTTGTTAGAAAAATAGGATCATGGAGATATAAAATAAGACAAATTCGAAAATAAAACATAGAATATACACAATAAAATAGAGACACAGATATATGTGGTTCACCTAGTGTGGACTACATCCACCACAGAAATTGCCAGGTCCTTCCTTTTTATTATCCAGCAAAATGAAGGGATACAACCTGCAGCATGCTCGTTGTAACTTCCTCGTCTTTCTCTCATAGCCTCCTCTCTCAGAATACAATAATCACACTCATACATAATCATAATACAATTCCCTCATAAAAGAGGGTTTCCTTCTAGGGAAAAAAAAACCCTAACATAACTTCTACTGTCATATCTGTTATCTTATAATGAACGGTCCAGATTGACTACGAAATTACAATATTTTACAAGGAAATTTTCCCAAAAAACATTTCACCAAACTCCCAGAAGAAGGAAGCTAGGCATACCTGCATATAAATCAAGAAAATAATCAAGCTCCACAACCAACAATATCCCACTTGGAGACTGATCACAACAACTCCATTGATGTTGTACCTTTTGGACTATACTCCACCTCGGACCTAGCAAATTTCTCATCTTCACCTTAATGTTTGAAGACCAACTGAAACTAAGTAGGAACTCTATTTTTCCCTAGTTACTACCTTTGTTAACATGTCTACAGGATTATGGATAGTATGTATCTTTTCCAACTTCAAATGTCCATCTTCCAAGACGGATCGTATGAAATGGTACATGAATTGTATATGCTTAGTCTTAGAATGGAAGGTTGATTTCTTTGCAATATGAATGGCACTCTCGTTGTCACAGTAAAACCTACTATTCTCCTGCTTCTTTCTCAATTCCTCCATAAAACTCTGCACCCAAATCATCTCTTTAGTAGCCTCTGCAGCAACAACATACTCTTCTTATGTTGTTGAAAGTGCAACAAACTTTTGCAGTTTCGAAATCCAACTTATTGTTGTTCCACCTATAGTAAAAACATATAATGTGGTGCTCCTCCTGCTATCTTTATCACCTACCATACCAGAAACAAAATGTCCTTGTAGAACACTGTTTGAACCTCCAAAACATAATGCATGAGTACTAGTACCTCTAAATACTTGAGAGTCCACTTTACTACCTCCCAATGTTCTTTACCTGGATTGTTCATATACCTACTCACAACTCCCACTGCATGTACTATATCTAGTCATGTGCACACCATGGCATACATTAAGCTACCAACTATTGATTAATAAGGGACCCTAGACATGTATTATATCTCCTCATGTGTTTTGGGACACATTTCATTGGTTAATTTGAAATGGTTGGCCAAAGGGGTACTAATTGGTTTTGCATTCTGCATTTTAAACCTCTCAAACAAATTTTCTATGTACTCACCCTAAGACAATGTCAATTTGTGATTTTTCCTATCTCTTGTTATTCTCATACCAAGGATTTTCTTTGCAACACCCAAATTCTTTATCGCAAATGAATTAGCTAATTTCTTCTTGAGCGGATTTATATCCTGCATATTAGGCCCTGCAACAAGCATGTCATCTACATACAATAGCAAGATAATATAGCTTCCATTTTCTAGCCTTTTTAAATAAACACAATGATCGGAATGACATCTACTATAACCTTGTTCTGTCATAAACATGTCAAACTTTAAATACCACTGCCTTGGAGCTTGCTTTAGGCCATATTGCAAGATCTTCTTCAACCTGCATACCAAATTCTCCTTTCCTTTGACCTCATACCCCTATGGTTGTTGCATATAAATCTCATCCTCCAAATCCCCATGGAGAAAAGTTGTTTTTACATTTCACTGTTCAAGATGCAAATCTTATAGTGCCACAAGACTTTAAATATTCCTAATTGAAGTCATATTAACAACAGGAGGAAATATTCCATCAAAATCTATACCTTTCTTTTGTGCAAACCCTTTTACAACAAGTCTTCATCTGCTTTTTTCCTCCATCTTCTTCCTTGAACATGTAAACCCATTTATTCTACAATGCTCTTTTTTCTACAGGAAATTTCCCAAGTCTGGTTATTTACCAAGGAGTCCATTTCCTCTTTCATGCCTTTCTCCCACTTTTTTTTAGTTTCTACCTGCATTGCCTCTTCATAACTTGTTGGTTCACTAGAATCAATCAACAATAAATAATACAATGAAGGAGAGTATCGTTCAAGGGGTCTACTTAACCTAGTATATCTTCTAAAAGCACTTGCGGGAGTGAGGTACCTGATGCTCCTATTTTTGTACATTTTGATTTTCTAGTACCTTTGAAATTTATTTTTCAGTGATCTCATCAAGCACTGTGTATTCTGGTTTTTCTTTTTCTTGTTTATTTCCCTACAAGTGATCTTTGTACATGACCTTCTCATTGAATATGACATCTCTACTCCTAATGATTTTGTGATTTTCATAATCTCATAAGTGATAACCAAAATCATTAATATTGTATCCAATAAAGGTAAACTTCTTTGATTTTGCCTCAAGCTTTGTTCTATTTTCTTTATCAATATGGACAAATGATTCACAACCGAAAGTCTTCAAAAAATAATAGTTTACCTTTTTACATGTCCATGCCTCCTCTAGAATTCCACCATCCAAATAGCTTGAAGGTCTTATGTTTATTAAGTAAACAACAATATCTACAGCATTTTTCCAGAACTATAAGGGAAACCTAGCATATAATCTCTTACTCTTTGCACGCTCCATGATTGTCATGTTCATCCTTTCTAAAACACCATTTTCGTGTGGTGTTCCTGGAACTATTTTTTCTCTATGAATCCCATGGTATGAACAATAATCATCAAACTCCTTGCTACAATATTCACCTCCATTATCTAATTTGAGACACTTCAACCTTTTTCCTGTCTCATTCTCAACCAAAGCTTTTCATTTATTAAAAGTATCCAAAACATCAGATTTTTTTCGAATGCAATAAACCCAAGTTTTTCTAGTTGCGTCATCAATAAAAGTAACATAATAACAAGAGCCACCAAGAGATGATATCTGATTTGGTCCCCATACATTTGTATGCACAATCTCTAACCTTTCACTCTTCTTTTCTTTTCCGAGTATGAGAAATATGACTCTCTTATGTTTTCCATAAACATGGTGCTCACAGAAATCCAAATCAATTTGTTTAAGATCTGGCAACAAATTTCTTTTATGAAGTATCTACATCCCCTTCTCACTCATGTGTCCAAGTCTATGATGCCACGGTGTTGTATCCACTCATGTAGAAGCTAAAGAGATTGAATAATCATTATCACCAGTACATAAATACAATGTACCTACCTTCTCTCCTTTTTCTATCACCAATGATCCTTTGGTGACCTTCCACGCCTTATCTGTAAATACAGATATACATCCTGCACTTGCCAACTGCCTTTTTGAAATTAGATTTTTCCTTAGATATGGAGTATGTATTACCTCTTTCAACAACCATCGGTTTCCATTCTTTTGCTTTATTTGTACCTTACCCATTCCAACAATTTTGCATGGTGCATCATCACCCAAATGAACCTGTCCAAAATCACATTGAACATAATCTAGAAAAAGTTTCTTATGGGGTGTGGCATGAAATGAAGCCCCTAAATCTACTACCCAAGACTCAAAAATATTATCTACATAAAGAATCAAAGCATCTTGTAACACATCACTTATTACATTTGCTTCCTAATTTTTCTCATGTTGTCCATCTCTTTGTTTCTTTGGAGCTCTGCAGTCTTTCTTCAGATGTCCTTTCTTCCCACAATTCCAGCACTCTATCTTTCCTAGTCTGGATTTGGATCTTCCCTTCCTAGAATTCCCACAATTCCTTGATTCATTTCCTCTATCCTTTTGTCTTCCCCTATTCTCCACAATCGACGCATTACCTAATGTCTCACCTGTGTTTTTTCGCCGCATTTCCTAACTAAGGATAACACCAACAACATCATCAAATTTTAGAGTGTTTGAACCAAATACAGAGTTACTTATAGCCAAGACCAAGCCATTCCAGATTTCTGGCAATGAACGTAGGATTAGAATATCCCTGACCTCATCATTAAAGTCCACTTTTACATAACTTAGTTGATTAGTAACCGTATTAAACTCATTTAAATGATCTGCAACAAACCCACCTTCCAACATCTTCATATTAAATAATCGCTTCATTAGAAATACCTTATTGGACATCGGGGATTTTTCATAGAGTTTAGAAAATGTGTCCAACTCCTTCATTGTATTTTATTTTTAAATATTGAAATCCATCGACGCTTCCAAGATCAACTGTATCGTTCTTAGTGCTTTTATGTCAAGAACCTCCCATTCTTTGTCCTTCATGGTCGTCGACTTCTTTGTTATTCCACCCAATGGTAGGAATAGATCCTTCTGATATAAATAATCTTCCATCTGCATCTTCCATAACTAATAGTTTTGGTCGTTAAATTTATCAACCCTAAACTTTCCATCTTCCGCCATTGCTCCCACTCAAACCAGGAACCCTCTTTTTCTGTGAGTTACCTTTCACTCTGATACTAGTTGTTAGAAAAACGGGATCGCAGAGAAATAAATAAGACAAATGCAAAAATAAAACACAGAAGATACACAATACAATAGAGACACATATATATGTGGTTCACCCAGTGTGGGCTACGTCCACCAAAGAAATTTCCAAGTCTTTTTTTTTATTATCCAACAGAATGAAGGGATACAACCTACAGCACGCTTGTTGTAACTTCCTATTCTTTCTCTCACAATATCCTCTCTCGGAATACAATAATCACACTCATACACAGTCGTAATACAATTCTCTCATAAAAGAGGGTTTCCTTCTAGGGAAAAAAAAACTAAGATAATTTCTATCATCAGATCTGCAAACTTATAATGAACGATCCAGATTGACTATGAAATTACAATATTTTACAAGGCAATTTTTCCAAAAATAATTTCGCTCAGTGACTCCTCCCCCAAATCCCCAACAGAAGAGGGCTAGGCATATCGGCATACAAATCAAAGATATAATCAAGCTCCACAACCAACAGGGACCCATCCCTATTCATGAGAGAACATATTTTACTTCTTTTTTTTATGTCATAGATATTTATAAATGCCATAGATCACATTATTTATTATCTTTAAACAAATTACATTTATGATCTAATTTTGAAAAGGTCTACAGAGAACTACCCAAGAATCATATGATTTTATAGTTTCTCCAAATAACTACCCAAGAATCATATGGGTTTATAGTTTCTCCAAATAAATACCCAAGAATCATATGATTTTATAGTTTCTCCTTGAGAAAATGTTGGGTGGGACTTTGAATATATTATCTTTTCCAAACCCTTATGGATGATAAGATATTATTCCTTCAAAGTTCTTTGCAAAACCCATGTCATATTTTGTTTTTTTCTTCTTTAAACAAAACTCTTGATTGTTTCTCTTACTTACATATTAAAGTGGAGGCAAAGACATCTTTGACTAACCAACTCATTTTGTATACATAGTATTTCTTTATAAGTTATGAAAATGGTTAAATCTGCTAAATCCTTTCTCTTTTTTTTTCAACGAAAAAATACTCTTTATATTCAAAAGGATATAAGAATGTACAAGGCTAATGTAGCGGATAAACCACGAGAAAACAAAAGCTATGCCGATGAATCAAGCAATCCATACAAGTCAAAGGTGAATCATGTCAATCCAAGACCATTCCCGATCCCATGGAAGGGCAGCACTCAAAGCAAGTTGACCGATCAAAGATTGATCATTGTGGAAGGTCCTTCATTGCCTTCTTCCCATCTTGTAAAACAAATGTGTCCCGATGGCAAGAACAAAGCTTGTTTAGATAGAGTATCAACCTCGTTGTTTTCCTCTCTGTAGATGTGAGAGTAGGTAAGATTATAAATCAGATGAGTCGCTTCACGAGTTCTCTCCTTCCAGCTCACAAGGTCCACCACATGGAA
The DNA here is from genome assembly GCA_009831015.1 of Picea engelmannii. Taxonomy (NCBI): domain Eukaryota; kingdom Viridiplantae; phylum Streptophyta; class Pinopsida; order Pinales; family Pinaceae; genus Picea; species Picea engelmannii. The sequence goes on from ML778553.1 coordinate 627,653, forward strand.
GTCTGCATGCCCGCTCAACCAATCAATGATAATTTTGGAGTCGCCAAGAAGTAAAAGCTCATTGATATGTAATCGACTTGCCAGAATAAATGATGCCCACGCTCCCATAAGTTCTGCCTTCATGTTGGTACCGTTCCCACAATTTAGAGTCCACCGGAAACAAGTTTGAGAGTTTAAGACAATTTTCCCTCCCGCCCCACAGAGTAAGCCATCTTGTTGTGTCGCTCTGTCAAACCAGGCCACAACTCTATCAAGTGGAATTTGAAAAAAGGTCCTGCTAGGTGGTGTAATCGGTGACCGGTTCCTACTCAAGGCAATATCAGCGATGATGAAATTGGCCACTCTGTGAAATGAAGGAGGCTTTTCTTCGAACAAGGCTGCGTTTCTGGTCTTCCAAACCTGCCAGCAAAGAAGAATTGGCAGCTGCACAGGGTTCTTTGAGACCTCCATCCATTTCTGAAAGCAAAAAGATAAGCTAGGACCTGACCAAGTTGACATGAGCAATAGAGCTGGTGTTATGAGATGCCACATCGATCTAGTAAAAGAATAATCAATGAATACATTGTCGCTCGTCTCAATGTTTGATTTTCACAGGATACAGCGACTGGGCCCCTCCCATCCCCGGGATTGAAGATTCGGCCACACCATCAGTTTATTTTCAATCAATAGCCAAGTGAATAATTTATGTTTGAGAGAACAGTCGCTCCTCCAAATCTTGTCGCGCCCTCGATCTGTTGTATTGCTCCGGCTTTTTGCAGCTAATGCACCATAGGCATTCTTTGCGGTGAGGGCGCCGGTTCTATCCCCTCCCATCCACAAGAGAATATCAGGCCGATCCTATAAACGGATGCCCGATTCCATTAGCCTGCATGTGTATCCATCCCACTCAACAGAGAGATCGACGTCCAATTCTAAATCCTCGTTGTTGAGCCAGCAATCGTTCAAATCTCCCCCGCTGGTCAAAGATTTGATCTGGTAAAGGAAAAAATGACCTTTATTGTGAAGGTGCTCCAGCAGCTGTGTGGAAAGCAAGGCGTGTCTGCCCATTCCCAATAAACTGTCCCTGCCAACTTCAATCAGAAATCCATTACCCAGATTCCACGAGAGCCAATGAAGAATGATGGGAAGGGTCTTTAAGAGTTGTTTCCAGGTTTGTGAGCCTTCGGTGGGTCTCTCAGTGGTCGATCTGATCCATATATGAATCGGTAAATGAGGGAAGTATTTTGCCTTGATTACCTTACTCCAGAGACCAAGCTTCATAAGAATTCGCCAAAGGGTGTTGGCCGAGAGTGTTGTGTAGAAGAAGGGCAGATTTCTGAGACCCCAACCACCCATCTTCTTGGGTTTTGAAATTGCCTCCCATTTGCAGAGATGGTAACCAGAATTGTTCTTGTTGCCAGTCCAAAGAAAGGAGAAAATAAGTTGACGAAGAGTTCTTAGAACTGTGACCGGGATGTGTGCTAACGCCATCCAATAGACCGAGAGGCTTTTCAAAACAGATTTTATGAGGATATATCTCCCTCCCATGGAGAGCAGCTTGTTACACCAATGATGTATTCTTCTTTCAAATTTATCTATAAGCCAGAGCCAATCTTTGCTAGAATACCTGGAGGATTTGATAAAAAAGACAAGGTAGGAAAACCCCTCCTTTAGATCTACTACAACAATACCGAACAGTTCTTTTAAATCCTTTCTCAAGGGCAAGACGTGCATGGATGATAATTTGGTTAAATTAAGAACTTTTGTTTTCTTGTTGGACTTTCATGTTTCATTTGGAATTTTATTGTTTAGTATATTTCCATTGTCATATATTAACAAGAGGAGAAAAATTAAAAGAAGTTTCATTCCAATAATTTTTTGAAAGACCAGTACCACCCTATAAAAATGAAGGGTTCCCCCACAAAGATTACTCTTAGCGTTGATCTTCTCCCCTTTCAAAAAAAGTGATCAACATGTAGTCAAAATAAAATATGAAAATATGGATAATTTTTTAGGCATTAATAAAATCGTCATGTTCTTTGTTGTATGCCTCTATTGATGTGTTGTTTATTATGTGTGTACCAACATTAATTCCCTTACTAGAAAGAAGTTCAAGGTTTGGGGGAATTTTATTTATTAACATTCAATTTGAGTAACTTGTTCCTCTAAATTCCACTAGTCTGGTGGTTATGGTGTGAGGTGAGATACTTAACAAAACAAATTGTTTAGGTCTTGTTTCAATTTAGATGATTGTCTCATTGTTAAGATTTACCCTTAGACTTGTTGCGTGATTCCTTGAATTTTGACTATTACCGTTGATTCCTCCACGACTCTTCATCTAAGACTAGGTTATGCTCTTGTATATCCCAACCATTGGGATTTAATCTCTTTGCACTAACTTAGGGGCAAGGTGACATCTCTTTAGAGTAAAGTGGCATACTTGAAGAGTTTTTAGTGTGTTGTGAGATACCATGAAGGATTGTGATCTTAGATTTAACTTAATGATCTCAATGGTTGTATATATCCTTCAATTATAATATTGTCTTCACCCTTTTGTTACTTTATTGGGTTACCTTTAGGTTGCATTCTTAAGGCCACTTGTCTCAACCACTTGCACTCTATCATGTTAATGAGGTTCTTGCTCAGCATCGATATAAAAATATTAATAGTAATAGTAATTTTAGCAACAAAAAAAATAGATTTGGACAAGTATCCTTGATGAGGATTCTAAGTATGAGAATTTAAAGGATGGTATTCTATTCTTTAAAAAAAAATCATACTTTTGTGTCAATTAGTATGTTAAATCATATCTAATAATAATAAGATTAATTGTTCATTCTTACACATGTAATGTGCTAAAATCTCAATTTCATTAATTATTTTTGAAATTTATATAGCATGTGTAATTCAAGTTTCTCAAATTGATTCAAAGTCTAAATGTGGATAATAATTTGATGTGTCGTGACATTTTTATATAGAGTCCTTGTGTGTGTGAGACCTCATCTTTTCACATAGAGCCATTGCATGTGTGAGGGAAGGTATTTGACTTGTTGGAGTTAGTTTCCCTCTATTATCAAAGGGACAACACATGTTCAACAAGCCAAATTGGTTTAAATGTATTTCAATAAGATACTTTATCATTTTAACACACACTCACGCTATAAATCTTATTAAATATTTCCATATTCTAAGCTTAAACTTGGTATCAATTCCTTTAATGTCTAAGACAAAAAAAAATCAATTTTACACTCTATATAATCTATTTTCTTCTATGTTCTATGAAGCTATAAATTTTACCAAATATAAAACATTACAACCATCCAAAATTAGAGGTCTTCCCTCAAGTAGCATCGAACTAAAGATGTTCATATACAAATTGGACATACTAATTACATAGTTAATATACCAGAGAACAAACAAATTAAATCTGCGAGACAACTAATATAATTGTTTACATCTCTGTTACCATCCCTTCTATATTTATCTTATAATCAATAAGTTGATGATGTCTCTACCAAAGGAAAACATTATGGTAAATATATCTGCTTAACCAAAAGGCTTTCTCTCTTTTTCACCTTTCTTTCATTTGGGAGTTTAGTGGGTCCAATCCCCAAACTCAATTGGGGAAGTATTAATGTAGGTTGCTTGTCAACTTTGATGAATGACCCCAAAAGCACATTGAACTCTTTCACATTGCAATTTATTGCAACCTTGAACTTATGTGGTAGGCTCAAGGGATATCTATGTTTTAAAAATTGTGCATGACTTTCACTAACCTTGATCACTTTTTTGAGACGTGTGATTAAGTGGGAGAGACTACAATGAGAATGAGACCCTAGTGGACAACTTAATATTTCATTGGTCGCCTCACTAGTGAACCAAGGCCTCATTGGAAATTATTTATTGGTATGGGATAAGTTAATGTTGTATTAATGTTTCTTGATAATTGTGATGATTACATGAAGATTTAATGTGTAAAATTGAGGATGAATAAACAATAAAAGTTATTTTCCTCCCTAAATCCCTTAACAAAATATATATTTACTTTTCAATTTCCAAATTGTTGAAATTAAGTATGATGACATTTGCAAATTATAAGAATGTTATATAAGAAGGTAAGCAATTGAGAAATAATGAGAGAATCATTTATTAATTTTAAGACCTAAATTGTTTGATGCTTCTAACAATTCAATGCTTAAGATTTCTCATGCAATTTAAGATTGGATATCCTTATCAAATGAGTCCTATTATGGTATGGCCAAATAACACGAATAATTTTTTTCTAAGAAGCATAGGCGTACCCATTTGCAATCGTACTTAAAGATCTTCTCAAAGCCAACTTTGTGCATCAAAAATTTCCATCCATTCCGACCCTAAAAACATTCCTAATGCATTGAACCCAAAGCTCCATTTCCCCTTGTGAGGTACATCCCTCAATTGTTTCCTTACAAGAAAAGGCCCTATGTGCATAGTAGGTTAGCTCGCTAATAAGACCAAACCACATATTTTCCTCCAAAACAATATATTAATCATTATTTTTAGAAAAATATTATCATCCTTAGGGACACTTTTCTCTATCAATAAAATGTACAAATCATCAAAACAAGATAAATAAATAATCTATATACAATGCATAAAAATGTGCTTTATTATAGAAATGCATAAAAATGTGTTTTATTATAGAATTTGATTTACTTATCAACTTCTAATAAAAAATATATATAGATTTCACATACTCTATTAATATTATTTGATATTTAAATAAATAATTGATGATATTACTATTATGTTACTAAAATAAATTATCTTAAACTAACTTTTAAGAATATACCAACTAAAGTGGGTGACAAGTGTAGGGGGTCATTCTCGATCCCAAAGGAAACCAATAAAACTCCTAACTCCTTCAAGTGAAGATTGGGTAGAGCTTCAAACAATCAATCATAGGTATTGGCATTATTCCATGGGTTGAAGATTATTAATGAAAATAATATTAAAAAACTTATTGTAATAGGGGACTTGGTTTTAATCATCAAGTTGATGCTAAGACCCTCATCTTTGAGTGATGGAAATTTAACAAGGACTATTAAAAGAATTAGAAAGGAAGTTGTCCAGTTTGAAATTGTTGATTTCTTTCACATCATAAGTTTGCTCAACCATCGAGCAAATCGTCTAGCCAATAAGATTGTTCTTCTGGATTGCAACAAATTAAGATTAAAAAGAGGGGAGGTATTCTTCTCGATCCCCTAAGTATCAAACCATAGTTATGAAACGACCTTGCATGACAGAAAATTGTCATGCCAATACGAATGGGAAGGTTAATTATTATTCACAATGATCAAGGAGCATTAATCTGGTGGTAATATCACACACTTGGAGGTTGATGCAAGAGTAAGCTCATAAATTTCTCCATAGGTTAAGTTTTATTGCAAGTGGGATAATGGATCTCATTTCAAGTTTAAAGTTTGGGGACTCTTGGTGGTTTCTAGGTTTGTGTCTCTTGATTAAGTCTCGTCTTGGTTCAAATTAGGGCTTTGAGATAGAATTTCACTCTCTTGGATTGTATGTGTGGGACCCTGGTGATAAGTCTCTCTTATGGAATATCTTAAACCCTCCATGACCCTTCTTTTTTCTACTTTAAACCCTACAAAACCCTTCTTTATCTACCTTGACACACTTTTGGATATACAATGGTTACCCAATATTAATTGGCTTATTAGATATAATTAGATTGTTTTCAGTGGTTTTCTTCTCTATAATCATGGTCACGGGTTATATTTTGTTGCTAACACTTTGCTATGGTTTGAATTTCTTGGCATGTGCTAATATGTGGATGATTGTATGTTTTCTTTCAAAGAATGAAATGGTTTCCAAATTCCCTATGGTTCGAATGGCACATTGCAATATCTCTACATCAAGTTCAGGAAGGGGCACGTGAATATCATCATTTGAAATGATCCCTAGAATATATGAGATCAATTTTAGAAAGAACCCAACTATTTACCAGCTCCACGAAGAGTTTGGGTGTTGGTTGGAGCCATTGCACGAGGCATAGTGTTCCTTATTCATTGATCCATGCATCCAGCATCATGTGGGAGATATGAGCATGTCCTCAGTTCGTATTTTGGGTCAATTGCAACTACATTTCATCCCCATGTGACTTGGAGTATGAATTTCAATTCATCAGACTCTTCTTCTCATCTAATTCGATGGGGAATATGGGAATTGTGTTTTATGTGTTTGATGGCATTTTTAGACTTAGTTTAAAGTTTGTTCTCTTATTCCTAAAATGGCATAAGAAATTTTTCTATATATTGTAAGGAGAATGACTCCATAGGGAGTTTGGAGATACAATGTAAAATATTGGGGATTTCTTGAATAAAGAACACAACGCCCGAACCTCTGCAACATTTGTTGGTTACTTTGAATTTTTTAAGTTTTGATTTAAGTTATGGGTATTGTTGTAATATATCCCATCTCCCTTCTCTCTAGAGGGGGGCCACTCTGGAGAACAAGATTTTTGGATCTATAGATAGATATTGCATTCACTCTATTGTAGACAAATTAGTTTGAATTTCCTTATTTATGATATGATTCTAGTTTTACTTTGTTTCATTTCATTTACAAGCTATGGTCACATATATATGGAAGAATTGGATTTCTACCCAGACTATTAGAGTGGTGCTACTATGATAATAATATGATCATTATTTTTCCACAATCATTTCAATTTCAAAGCATATGGGAGCCACAAACTAGTAGAAATTATAATTCATGCATAAACCATGCCACGGAATTTTTATTTAATCTCTCAATTAAGCTTGAATTGGAGATATTCAGTAGATAGTTTGTAGCTTTTATCTTGTTCGGATGTTTGTGTTAATTGATTTTCTTTGTTTCCTACATAATGCTTGGTTGTAGAAATAGGTTATGAGAACACACTCGTGATGACAATCTAGTGACAGAGCAAGAGAAGTGATATCAAAGTACTAGGTCACTAATGATATCACTCTAAGAGGAGCCATACATTAGACTTGAAATAACATGTGTTAGAGGTTAGTTCTTGTGTGTTTTCCATAATGCAATTTCCTTCTTGTAGAAGCATATTAGGAAACTAGTGCAAGCTAAGAATTTGCAACCTGCACACGCAATGTGTGAAATCTCACAAGTTCATTGGAAACCCTAGTTGATAAGATAAAATGCACGAGTGTTCTTAGTTAAATAGAATATATATAGAAACATTGTCATTTTTGGCACCGTTATCGGGGAGGTGTCAAGGGCACAATATATTACTTGTATTGGTTTTATATAACAGATGGTAAGGTTATGAGCAAAGAGATGATGTTGACTATCCTCTTTGTAGGGTCTCATATGGAGTGTTATGCATTCATATAGATGCATACATTGACTTAGAAAGTTTTTTTTGTGGTGTAGTAAGAGCCACCCACGGTACTAATCCATTTTGCAAGAAGTTGGCTAGAGGAAGGAAGCATTGGTGAATGAGGATTCCATTAGACAAGGAGTCAAGGGGTGCAGAAGCCTTCAAGCTTGCATCTAGATTGATCAAAAAGTATGTGGTGAATATATGTTTCCATCATTAATATGTAGCATCTTGGGTTGATTGAGTTCTTAGTTTAATTGTATAATCAGCTTAGTCCACCCATGTCCATGCCTTCCTATTGCATGTTTCCTTTACTTCCATTTTCTTTTTTCTCACTCTTTATTCCTCTCTCAATTATCCTACCCTATCTTCTTCTTCATTCCTTTCTATTTTTATGTAGTATCATCTCCCTTACCCCTTCGTTTCTTTTCACTAAGCCATGATCCTTTTTCATCTTAGAATTCTCATCTCCAACCTTTGGTTCTTCACAATTGAATACATCATCCCTACACCTATTCTCTTTGATCCTAGGCATAGCGATAAATTCACACTATTTAATGTTTTGATGATGGTTATATTCATCGATCAACTATTCAATCCATCATCATACAAGAATCACAATTCCATGAACAAAATATGGAAATTGTTTCATGAATAATGGAACACTCTATGGTTTCCACAGTGTTTATGTTAGAATCTCATTATATCAACCTCATATTTAATGGGACACTTCATGTTCCCATGATGATTATGTCAGGATCTCATTATCATTATACCACATTTTGAATTATATGTTTAATTTTATTCTTGCTTTAGGTATTTTTTCATTAGCCATATGATCTTGTGAGGGTCATATCACACAATTTGGGAATTGGGTATTTGATACTTTTGGTATATGGATGCATTACATTGAAATTATACACCTATAAAAATTCACACAAACCCAGATCATAATTTCAAAGAAATAGCTTGTTGATCAAACTCTTGTGGCACTTGGGATCACTAACCTCACCAGCAATAGATTTCAGACAACCAATTTTTGGTAGACTAAATGGATATATATTTAAAACATGTTTCTAGGGTGTATTCTCTTATGAATATAATTTACAACCTAACTTGAATCATATCATTATGATATGATACAAGAAATTTGTGGCATAATTACTAACTCCCTACCATGAATCGGCACTGATACAATTGTGTTTCCGAGTTTGTTATTTAGTATAATTGACCCATCAATTATTCATTTTTGAAAAAAATATTTCTATGCGAGATACCTACATGAATCTACGTTCATCTCCAAGTGGAATAAAGTTGATCTGTCATCAGATGAAAAAATTATACCAAAAACCATGACAATTGGTCTAGGATGAAAATTGAAAACAATGATACCCTGCAGCTTGATTCTCAACATGTTTGACATATTATTTCAAATCCATTTCTAAATATATTTATAATAGAGAGATATATATGAATCCACTTTAATATTCCTTTTGAATCACTCTAAACGGACATAGAATGAAGAATTTACCATTGAAACACTTACGAGTAATCTAGGTTGGCCACCACTCCTCATCAAGTAACAATGATTTTGTTTTTTGAAACCTTTAAGAAATATGTTTTATACACATTATTTTCACTTGTTTTGATGCTTTATTGGAGGAATAAAGTATTCATATCTCTTTTCCTCCATAATCTCACCTTGTGTTCCATGAAAAATGCTAGGTTTTTTTGCAAGTCAAAGAATGATCATGGAGGTCAATCCATGAAGAAGTGATTTTTGAAGGAAAATTTTCATGAAATGGGAATATCACTAAGATTTGAAAAAAAGTGTGCTATCATGTAATGTTTATTTCTTGGACAAACCATGTCCAAATACCAAGTTCCTAGGAACTTACTTCATAATTGTTCAAGTTAATGACTTACAACACAAGGATATCACATTGCTATGCTACAAAAAACCTTTCAAGAAGACCTAATGTTCAACATCCTCATCCACCAACACTATTGTATTCCCATAAAAAATTTTCTTCTAAGATCAGAATTAGTGGCCTGCTGAAGTTTATGAAGCCTCCCTTGCTTGTGTGGTTCATAGTAACCATTGATTTATTCATTGTTACCACCCCATAACTTCAACCTACTTCTTTCCTCCGCAAGGCCTCCATAAATCCCTACTCCACCCACTCCTAACCCACTCAATAAAGTAACTTGGACCACTTACAATGTTAATCTACCATTCTAGTTTTAATAGTTATCGAATAAAGATTCACAAAATCATGTTGCTACCAATCTATCAAAGGTTTATTTTTATACCTTCCTGCTACTAATCTTGTCTAGCACACTTCCTTCATGTCCAAACATTTAATAATGTGCTACAGATCTTGCAGTATGGTTCTATTCTTAGTAGTGCTTCGCAGATCCACCCTTGCTACAGAAGATGCAGAAATAACAAAGGATGATAGTAGTGCTGCTACACAAGAACCAGTACCAACAATCCCTGTAGTTGTCACTCAAGAACCCACTACTGAGATAAGCTTATCCAGGAGAAGAAAAAGTTTTTGTCACACAAGAACCAACACCTAAAATCTTGAGGTTTCCACGTAAGAACCAGCTTCATAAGGCCCTGTTGTTTCCACAAAAAAAACTATAGTAGAGACATTATTTGAAAAAACAATCTAGGAGACAAATGTCAATTCCCCATAAGAAACTATAGCATAATAAGTTGTTGCAGAAGTGGTCTTTACTCAAAGCTTCATGAATATCTCTTATAACCACGTGGAAATATTTTTGACATTCCTTTACACCAATGTTTTCTTTTTCTATAGAAACCCATGAAGAACTTGTTATAGAAAATCATATACTTGTTGCAAAATTCATGTACTTCTTAGCCTCTTATCTTTTTTTTCCTGTCCTATTCCTTACCATTTCTTATTTCTCTAAGGATGGAAAAAGTATTTCTTTTGGGAGGGGGACACCATCAATTGTGTCCTTCATAATTACGCAATAGTTCAAATCCATTGTAACCCCCCAACATATCCAAAATGATAAGGAATAGAAGTTGTTCATGTTGTTACATCAAGCAGCCCTATTGTTTCTCCACAAGAACCAAAAATAGAAGGCCTTGTTGGTTCCACACAAGAACCAATAGTAGGAGTAGAAGAAAACATTGTTGTTTCTACACAAGAACCAACAACAGAAAAAGGAAGCAGTTGGTACATATGGACCAGCAAAGGAAACTTGCTCAAAATATTGGGAAGCATCACATCAATTCAGCAGCATGATAACCCCATTTAGAAAAAAAATTACAATGCCAAGATCCTCAATCCAATCCAAGTTGTAGGAGGACATATGAATACTTATTACCTCTCCGGAATTACAAGGGATTCCTACAGCCAAGAACACTATGGATCCATTCCCAACAATGTTTAGTCATCAGGAGAAAAGAATAGGGGATATTGTGTTTTATTTATTGTTTTCTTCCACATAAGTTCCTACTACACTAAAGAAAAAAATTTGCCAATGTTATTCTCAGGCTCGGCAAAAGGACTAGAACGATGGGTTATTCTTGTTTATATGTGACAAGGTAGAGGTAACAATTACATACCATGTGATCTTTTTATAGATTTGAAAAAAAACCTAAGGTAGTCTATAAGTTATATCTAATCCAAAAGCAATTAAAGAAATCATAAGGACTCAACATAACTCGGCAATTTTCCCCAATATATTGATTCAATGTACTTCTAGGTTCCAACTAAGCCTAAAAATTCCATTTAAAGGCTTACTCCACAACATATTCATTCTACCTCTCATGTTCCATTCTCTTAAAACCAAAATAATTTGTTTTGCATGGTCTGGTAACAAGGTAATTATGAGTATTCTTGTCATCATAAGTTGGTTTGACACCCCTCAATCCTTATTGTTTCACACTTCATCCATTATCATTTACAAGGTTTAATTTTAAAACCTATGATTTTCACCTCCAAGTTACAAAGCATAAGTTACAAGCCTCTTTACAACTTCGATTCAACATCCAGCTTTTTATTTTCAAAATTGAGAACCCTCTTCTAAGGATCATATTTTCATTTTGGTACACCCTTATAAGGTTGGGTCACTTATTCCTACAACATTATACTTCTATTTTCAATCCAAGGAATACAATTGTGTGGTTTTCCATTTCACCTAAAGATGTCATTGCATGGAGCAATAACTCTTGCTACAATAATACCAGCATTTAGACAACATTTATGGGTAAAGTGTTGGCATGGGTTCACCAATTGATTTTAATCCAACCAACTTGCTACTCAATGGTGTAGTATGCAAATGGATATTATCAACATTGAACTGCATGATTGGTTATCTAGGACATCCTTTTTCTTGGATATGGAAGAACAACTTCTTGTGATGGAACAATTAGACAAGAAAATGAATTTCGATATCTTTTTGAGCCTTTAGAAATTGCTTCTTCTTCTATCGGCTCTAGCATACCTCCAAATGTCTCTTTTGGGATTATCTTGGAGATAGTACTATCACTCAATTGGCTTGGTACTTTGGTTGGAAGATACTCATTGCTCCCTTAGAGGTGGTTGGTTCTTATGACACTTTTATTGGTGTATTCTTCATGATACATACTTTTCAGCCTCATATTGATCATTTGATGGATATCTTTTAGTTTGTTTAAGAGTCCCCTAAAGCACTTGATTATGTGTGTCATTGTGATGTTTATATGGGTACACTTGATCATTATTGTGACCAACACATAGCCATGCATACAAGTGAAGTTTTGGTCCATCCATCGCTTAATATATGGCTCTTGTGAAGGAAAACCCTAGTAAATTTTGATGATTTATAGTAGAGATATGGTATAATTTGTTTCACTAAATAATATAGGAAAGCCTTCTTAAAAAAAACAAGAGTTACCAAATCCATTTTTTCAAGATTGTGAGTGTCATTCTCAAAACTCATAGTCATTTTAGGGTACATACTTATTAAAGGGACTTGTAATAGAAATTTGTTTGAAAGAGATTCCATACTCATTATATTTAATACCCTGAGATGCTTTTATAATTAAGCAATATTTTCATAATTCTTCTTTGGGCTACCAAGCATATGAATGGGTTGCAAGCATTAAAAGACATCAAAGAGTTGTGAAGAGGTCATATCTATAGGAAAATCACTATCATTTTCTACATATCTACAGAGTAGCCATAGCCATATTTGTTCTTGGAAATCACATCTACAGGTCTCAAAAGAACAAGTCAGCCTCAGTAAATTGGTTTTGGAAACCATCTCAATTATTTATTTTCTAGACAAATTGATCACCAAGAAAAGCCAACTGCAAAAGAAGCAATGGCGCACCCTTATTTTTATCATCTGAGATTTGTAGAAGCAAGCAAGACTCATGCTCAGTAAGATTGATCTTATTGTACTCCATATTTCTGAGGTTTTGAAGATAATACTCTGGCTTAGTGTTTTAAAACTGGATGCAAATGTTTGAAGGATTTTTCCTTTTGATTCTCTCTTGATTTGTGTTGAAATGATGAGGAGCTAATTGGCATAGTTTACTTCTAAGAATTTATGATATCATTCTTATTTTCACCTCTCAAATGTATGGGTTATAAATGCATATAATTGACATGAAAATGGAGTACATGGAATTCTAGTCGAAGTGTTTGAGATAAGTGACAGGTAATCAATAAGGCATCATTCTAGGGTTCTTGTTTGACAACTTAGGTATTCCAACAAAGGACGAAAACCTTTAGTAACCATTCACACAACCAAATCAAAGATCAACTCTCCAATGTTTTGACATGGTAAAACTCCTACGAGTAAATATCCATGGCCCCAACCAATGTGGCCACTTGGAGCAATTTATTAATGCAAAAGAAAAAATATTACAGAGAGATCTAAAAGAGAGTTTCTCACAATCGATCATCAGAAAATGACCCTCCATGCTCTTTAAATAGATATCATGGACCAATTGAGTGTTAAGCCATGAATCAATGTAGCCTTTAAGATCAAGGAGAATATGACCTATCGGATCACTCTATGTCGGGAACATATTGTGATCGGCATATTACCTAACTACAAATGCATACTAAAGAAACACACTAAGAAACACACTTTTACCTAATGATACATTAGACTAAGTTGTTCTTAACAAACTCTTAAATGTCTAAATATCTTAGACCAAGTTGTTCTTAACAAACTCTTAAATGTCTAAATATCCTAGCATCCCCCCCTAAGAACAACTTAGGATAGGATTGAAGGATTTACAAAGGAAATATGGTAGGAGAAGGAAGGAGGCATTAGAGCCTATCCCCCCTTAATGATAACTTCCTAAACTCCTAACATAGATCGAATTTTGGAAAACTTTGCTTATGTAAGATACTTTGTGAAAATGTCTGCAACTTGATCTTTTGTAGGGAAAAAGATCACTTCAATAACTCGAACGTGAATGAGCTTTATGATGAAGTGCATGTGTAGCTCGATGTGTTTGATGTGCTGATGTTTAACTGGATCTTTGGAAATCTTGATGGCACTCTGATTGTTGCACCATAGGATGGTCAGACACTGCTATTGGAATCCAAACTCTAAAAGGATCTGTCAAAGCCACAAGGCTTCCTAAATTGCATTAATCGTTGCTCGGTACTCTGCTTCTATTAAAGAAAGATAAATAGCATGTTGTTTCTTACAGGCCCAAGTGACAGGTCTTGAACCAAGGTTAAAAACATAACCTACAGTATAATTTCGATCATCAGGTTCGTCGTCCCAATATGAATCAGTAAAACCAACCAATGAAGGATTCCCCCCTGAACTGTAATGTATCTTGAATTGAACTATACCCCGGACATACCAAAGTATCTTCTTAGTTTTTTTCCAATGGCTTTCATGGGATTTTTTCATATACCTGGCAACAATACCAACGGCAAAGGAAAAATCAAGATGGGGATAAGTATAAGAGGCTACCAACTAATTGATAGTACAAAGTGGCATCAACTTCGAGAGAAGTACAGGTGGCAATAAGTTTGACTACAAACTGGAAGGGAGAAGGGGTTGGTTTAGAATCTTCCATGTGAAAGCAACGAAGAATGTCACAAGCATACTTATACTTGGAAAGAAAAATTCCTTCCTTGGTTTGCAAGACTTGGAGGCCAAGGAAATAGTGCAAATAACCTAATTCAATCATTTCAAATTTTTTCTTAAGGTTGGTTTTATCATGGATTAAAAGTTTAGGGTCACTACCACTGAGGATAAGATCATCAATATAAAGAATGAGGATTATGAGATGGCTTCATACTTTCTTGGTATAGACATTAGGATCATAATGGCATCTAAAAAAGCTAGTGTCAAGAAGAAAGATGAGAATTTTTGCATACCAAGCTCAGGGATCTTGCTCAAGACCATAAAGAGATTTATTAAGGCGACAAACAAGGATTAAGTAATTCTGGACATAGCCAGGAGGTTGTTCCATATATATTTATTCTTTCAAATCCTTGTGCAATAAGGAAAATTTGACATCCATATGATGGACCTCCCATTTATGTGAGGTTGCAAGGGCTAGAATAAGTTGGATGGAATTCATTTTGACTACAAGGGAAAACGTTTCATTATAGTCAAGTCCTTCAACTTGGGAAAATACTTTGCAAATTAATTGAGCCTTGTGTATTTCAACACTTCCATCTTATGCATACTTAGTTCTATAGACCCATTTACATCTGACAAGTTTTCTTCCTTTCAAAAGAGTTAAAATATCCCAAGTATCATTCACCATTAAAGAGCGATACTCTTCATTCATTGTTGTATCCCAATATAGATGACCTAAAGATTTTGCAAATGTCTTTGGATCATGAGTCTCTAAAACTTGAGCCAAAAGAGAAGAGGCTCATTGTAAATATGAATGTGTCTGACTATGATCTAAAGGATCATTGGGAAGATCACCAGTTGCTTCTTGTGTTGAACAGACCCATCTAGGAAGTGGTGGTGTTGGTGTATTTTCATGTTCAACGAACTCATTTGGAGCAAGGTGAGTAGGCAGAGGCGGATTTTCATCCTCCCTA
The DNA here is from genome assembly GCA_009831015.1 of Picea engelmannii. Classification (NCBI taxonomy): domain Eukaryota; kingdom Viridiplantae; phylum Streptophyta; class Pinopsida; order Pinales; family Pinaceae; genus Picea; species Picea engelmannii. The sequence continues at coordinate 643,067 of ML778553.1, forward strand.
TCATCATTAGAAGAAGAAGAATCCATAATAGGAACAGAAGAAGGCACAAACGTTGAATGTGGCTCTCAGGCTGAAGAAGGCACAAATGTTGAATTAGGCTCACAAGCCAAGAGATTTTCATCAAATTTAACATCTCTTCTAATAATAATTTCATTATACTGAGGTTTAAGAAGTATGTAACCTTTGACATATTCAAAATAACCAACAAATATACACTTCTCACTTTTAGGTTGCAATGTTTTCCTTTTCTCATCAGGAATGTGAACCCATGCTACACTGCCAAATACACAGAAGTGACTTACATATGGCTTAATTTTATTCCATGCTTCTTCTGGTGTTATATTTTTAAGAGTGTTTGTGGGAGTGTGATTTACTATGTAATTTTCACAGTTAATGGCTTCCACCCAATACTTTAGAATTAATCCCTCAGATGGATCACACAATTAGACATTTATTTTAATGTGCCATTCTTTCTCTCAACAACATCATTGTGTTGTGTTGTATATGGAACAATGTGTTGAATTTGGATGCCCTATGCAGTGCAGTAACTTGTAAATTGATTGTTCACATATCTGCCTCCATTATTTGTTCTTAACCTTTGAATTTGATGTCCATATTTATTTTCTACAAGGGCATTGTAGGCCAAGAACTTGTCAAAAACTCCTTTCTTAAGTTTTAAGAAGTAAACCCAAGTGCGTTTGGAAAAGTCATCAATAAAAGTTAAGAAAAACTTTCACCCTCAAAAACAAAGAGAATAAAGAGGACCACACTAGTCACTGTGAACAAGCTGCAAAGGGGTCAAGGCATCCAAGAGGAACATTTGTCAAAATCATCTCGATGATGTTTGTCAAGAACAAAATTGGCACAAACACCATCCTTGCATGAAAAAAGAGGAAGACAAGTCACCAATTGTTGATTACATAGTTGTTGCAATGAGTGATAGTTTAGATGACCAAACCTATCATGCCAAAGTTTGTTCTATTCATCGCTATGAGAAACAAAAATTGATGGAAAAGATGATGAACAAAGTTGTCAAACTTGTACACCCTGATAATATCATCAGCAATTCCAGTTGCAAGAACATGTTGAGGATCTTTTATATCCTTGATAACAACTTGGTGAGGTGAAAACTCTATAGTTTTACCTTCACCTGAATGAGTGATTTGAAATATTGATAGAAGGTTGCATGAAAGACTTAGAACACATAATACATAATTAAAATGACCATTATCTACTTGAACAGTTCCAGACCCTGCAACACTAAGAGATCTATCATCACCAACAAATATTTTCTTGGTGTTGCATTCATTTAGAGAATAAAATATGGCTTTATCCTTAGCCATGTGATAATATGCTCCAGAATCAATAAACCACTCATTAGAAGAAGATGTAGAAGTTTCATTGAAGGAGAAACCAGAAGCAGAAAGTGCATGTCCACGAGAAGAAGATGAAGAAGTAGATTCAATACTGATGTTATGCTTCTTCATTGTTTCTTCTAAAGCTTCCATCTTCTTAAAACATTTGGACTCATCATGACCATCTTTCCCACAAAAGTTGCAATGGATGTCAGTCTTATTACTTTTGTATTTTTCTCCTTTGTCACCATTAGGAGAGGAAGCTAGCTAAGAGGGTTTGGGACCCTTTTTTTGCTTGATGTTGGGACGAGGATGTTGCTTCTTGGGATTCTTGGATTTATCTTTATATTGGACTACTAAGGCTTTGTTGGAGGTAACTACAAAGGTAATCAATCCATGTTTCAAAATCTTATCTTTCTCTCAAATTAGCGCATCACAAAAGGACTCAAGAGAGGTTTTTTTATAAGCAGCCCCTAGAGCTTCTCTAGTGGCATAAAAGGTAGATACAAAAACAGAATATGCACTACCAATATTAGTAAGGATAACATATATGCATCGATCTTATGGAAGATCTATTTTGCATTATGTACATAAAATTTTAAGTGTTTTGAACTTAGATAAGTAATCTTCAATGCAAGGAAAATCATTTGGACCTAAGGTCATTAACTGATTCTCTAACTGGTGGGCTCAAATAATATTGTGTTTACCAAACACAGTTTGGAGATTTTCCCAAGCATCATCAGGTCATCAATCCTTGAAGGTGAAACCTTAAATGATGAGAAATGGAAATTATTATCAGTCCACGTGCTTCTTCATTCTTATTTTCTCATTTGAATTTATTTTCATCATCAATGGGTTCTAGTTCTTTTTCCAAGGTAATCTGGTACAATCCTTTACTTATTAATGCATCCTCCATATGGTATTTTCATGAGAAGTAGTTGGTATTGGTAAGAAAAAAATCACTAGGAGATTCCATATTTAAATATGAAGAAAAATATGAAACCGATGGTCTGGATGGAAATATCTCGAAAAAATAGGTTGTTTCAAAATAAATGGCACTAAAAATGGACTTTGGATGTGAAAGTTATGCCCTTTTGAAAAAGGCATAAACAGTAACCAAAGAGACATGTGGCAAGTAGAAGTTGGTCCATGTGGTGATACCCCTCCTAATAGCCTCACTTTTAAAAATAAGTTGCTTATGAAGTGAACCACTTTTATAGAATAAGCAGGGATCACTTTTACAATGAAGTTACTTTATAAATGAAAGTTGCATGCAAATTAAATAACTTAAAATATTAAAGCTACTTATAGTGATTCACTTTTATAATTTAAGTGAAGTACACTTTACAATGAATGCATGAACTTCTTCAAAAAACAAAAAAATAAAAGAGACTTGAACTCAAGACCTCTTACTTAATAAAGCAACTTTTAACCAAGTGAGCTAGTGTAAAACATGTTATATTGTTTAGAAGGAGGATAGTTGTTGTTGTTGTTGTTGTTGTTGTTGTTGTTGTTGAAGATGGTATTGGAGAGCGTGCTCATAAAAAAATATTTTCACACAAGAAAAAACTTTATCTTCTATACGACAACAAGGGTTAGATCTTGATTAACTTACCCGAAAAAATGCAACTTTTCCCCATGTTTGTGATTTATCGAGATCGCACAGAGTGCATGACAAAGAGCATACATAGACAGGAAAAACATTTCCACTCTATTTCTGACTTGTCGAGATCACAAAGGGTGTGGGGAAAAGGGAATACACAGATAAAAAAGAGTAGAAACTCGGAAATAAAAAACAAAAAACTGAAATATTAACTCTGCAAAAATTTAAAAGGGCGTATTTAGGATTTATGCCTCCGGATCTAACTGAAATGGTCGTATATTGGGAAAACATAAACCTTTTCAAGTGAAACTAAAGGTGTTCCTAAATGAAATGAGCACTCCATATGAAATGGAACAGTCCTCTCAACCCATAAACGTATGGAAATGGAAGAAACCATAGATGTGGCAACACAACTTCACGATCTTGATCTACAACGGGATTGGGTCTTCAAATGTGTTATGATACGATGTTCAAAAACATAGGTATTCTAATAGAGGAAGAACACCTTCAGTAACCACTCACACAACCATATCAAATATCAACAGACTGATGTTTTTACATGGTAAAACCCCTACGGGGAAACATCCATGGCCCCAACTAACATGGCCACTTGGAGAACTTTATTAATGCAAAAGAAAAAATATTGTAGAGAGATTTACAAGATATTTTCTCACAAGTGATCATCGGAAATTGACCCTCCATGCTCTTCAAATAGATATCATGGACCAATCGGGTGTTAAGCCACAGATCAATGTATCCATTGAGATCGAGGAGAATATGATCTGTCAGATCACTCTATGTTGGGAACATATCATGACCATTGGATTACCTAACTACAAATGCACACTAAATAAACACACTTTTACCTAACGAAACATTAGACCAAGTTGATCTTAACTAACTCCTAAGTGTCTATATATTGTAAGGATAATGACTCCATAGGGAGTTTAGAGATACAATGTAAAAGATTGAGGATTTATTGAATAAAGAACCGAGTGCCCAGACCTCTGCAACATTTGTTGGTTACTTTGAATGTCTTAAGTTTTGATTTAAGTTGCAGGTATTGTTGTAATATATCCCAGCTCCCTTCTTGTTGAAATAATGTAACTGCGAAGAGCATTATTATTATTATTTTATTATTGGATTAAATCCCCATTGCGGATTAATCATGTCATTATTATTATTATTGTTATTGGATTAATCCCCATTGAGGATTAATCATGTCAATAATTGTATAAGGACCAAATCCCCTTTTGTGGATTGGTCATCGGACAATTACAAAGTGCAGAATAAGAAGTCGGCCCCAGCAGTTATAATGGAAGACCCAGAATTAATTAAAGGTGGGTTTACCCACCCAAAGTGAGAGGTCAGCCCTGCCAAATTGTGACCTTTCACACGTGTCAGTTTGATATAAATAAGAGGCTAGCGCCTCACTTCTAATACACAACTCACTTGCTCATTCTCTTATGAGGCAAGTTGTAATTACAAGTTGGAGAGAGGAGAAGAAGAGTGGTGCATCTATTGGGGAGGACTTTCTGTATTGGTTTGAGTTATCTCTTGAACATTGTATAAGCTATTTATGATAAGGAAGTTTTTGTTGGGTTTTCTTCCCCTAGAGGGTTTCCCAGGATAAATGTTGTGTCTCT
>ML778553.1:672646-806097 GCA_009831015.1 Picea engelmannii
GCCCTAGTGGTTTGCTAGGTTCATGCTATGTTGGATCTTATTTGTGTGGTTTTGGTGGCTCAATTTTTTACTTTGACTCATGGGGCTCAAGTCTCTATTTGATTGGTGGCTTGGGTGTTGTTGGTTCGTGTGGTTTGGGTCATGTTGGTAAACGTGGCTCAGGATTTTCAAATTGTGGTTTGTGTGGATTATTTTGGTTTGGTTCATCTGAGTTGTTTTATGTGGTTTTTCTAGTGCAATGGTGTTTTCTACACTAGAGACCTCCTTCTCCTCTAAACGTGTATTTGCAAAAGGTTAGTTTCCCATGAATTATGTTCTTATTCCACTTTTATGAGGGAATTTTTGTCAACAAAGTTGGGTTTGCTAAACTGATTGTTGTGGGTAGAGATAATAGGTTCATTCATGTGTTATATTGGGATACCAAAATGGATTGTGGGAATTATGGGAGATGTCCATTATGTGAAACCATCGAAATACATATATTTTTAAGAATATAGGAGGATTGTATCACCGATAATAGGAATTCAATTTTCCCAGTTACCGGTAGGATGCTTTCCCATGAAGAGGATATAAATCCTTAAGTCTCCTTCATACTCGAAACCCTGCAAAATCAAATTGAATATCGTCAAGCTGAGTTTTCTACTCTCCAAAATTTGGTTATGGGTCTAATAAGAAACAATACTTCAGCTAATTCATATGTTAGGCTACCAATTGGGTCTGGAGTGGAAGAGGTTAAAGAAGATGAGACAAAACAACAACAATAAGAGGATGTGGAAATGTTATATGCAGATCAAAAATTCATGAACAATGCAAAGAACTAGGAGGAAGCTTACAATAATCACGCTTTTATTCAGTCATAGTGCATAATGTTTTGTAAAATTTGTATGATATTAGGAGTATTTTACAGAATATATACTAGTAATAATTATAAAAAATCCTTCGTTAAAGATTGTTTTGTCTTTCTAGATAGTCATTTTCAATTTTTGTTGGACATTTAGCATATATATATATTATCATGCTGACCAATGCGACTGCAACAGTTTTTTAATGCAAAATACATCCATTCTTAATACACACACATACATATATGGGCCCGGAGGTCACAGAGTACTTGATTACTATTGGAATCTAGGAATAGACTCCAATAACATAGCCAAAGTGTATGCTTTGCTTCAGGGTATCCAGTTGGCCATGCAACGACAAATCCCAAGTTTGAACATAATTGGCGACTCAAAAAACCGCATCTGAATATTCATCTGAAATTCCACACCAAAGGATTTATGATTAAATAAAATTGTGTACCATATATATTTCTCTCTCGGAAATATTCAGGCAAACTTCTTCCATGTGGTCTGAAAGCACAACTCAGCAGTAGATGCAATGGCCAATTTGTCAATCGGAAAATGCTAAGGTCTCATGAGGACGGGTGGCATCGAGTTCCTAATCCCCCCCCTTAATAACTTTGAGCCCTAATTCTAAGATCCACCCTAACAGAAACAGGTATATGACAAGGTGCATTCACCACCCCACGCACATCATGTCAAGGAGTAAGTGCAGCAGCGAACAATGCATTATTCCCATGCATGCACAAAGCCTTGGGTTTAATATGCACATGGGCATCGGGGTTGTTAAACCATGGTGGAGATCTTGAACCTATGCAAAACCTGGGATCAAGTACCACTGCTTGTACCATCATGGGTATGCAGAAATGGGACATCCCCACAAAGCCATCACCTCCACTCATGGAATTCCATGGATGAAGCAGAGGGAGAAGGAAATTTGAGTGGCCATCATCATCCTGAGCATGGAACAAGAATTCGGCCATGAGTAAAATTGGTTCATCTGCCTCCAGGTACACTCTGGTTTTAATTATGGATATTATTGGCACAATACTTCATGCATCAACATAAGAGTGGCGAAGGTAGTAGGATGGATAATTTGGGAAATAGGTGCACCACTTTTCCCCAATTATTGTCTTTCAGTCTGGGTAACCTACTCCCAAGCAGAATCGTCACGTTCGGAGCTCATAGTGCTAAGCCTCCTTGGGGAATTGTCATTGCTCCAAGCCATTGTCGAATTATGATTTCCAACCTTTTATCCTGTCAACCCTATGAGAATGTGAAGGTGGGCATGGAACGTTGAAAGGGCCTGCAGGCGTCTGCTCAGGGAAATGAAATGAACCTCGACATCTCATAGAACCAGCAGAAATTTTTCATTAGGCTTTGTACTCTCAATTCAACAGTGTCCTCCACCCTTGATACTCTAGCCCAACATCGAATTCTAATTGGGCAACTTCAAGATGAATCCAACGCCCTCAGAAGTCAGAATGAAGACCTAAAATGAAGGTTGGAGCAAAACGAAAGGGATAGAAAATAGCAGCCAACTATTGTCAGCACCAGCACAGTGTCAACAGCCTCGGTGGTCCCAATTCCAGATCTCAACGCTTTGTTGAATGATGATTCAAATCAATAGGCACCTGGTCTACAAAATGAAACATGTAGCAGTCAAAAATTTTAGATGTTAATGCATGTTTTTCCTTTGTATTTGTATTGCGGGTATATATTACCTCCTTCACACAGTCCACAATTATAGTAGAACTAGATATTGGACCAAGGGGGGGGGGATTTAGAATTTTGCAGTGATTCAAGCTTTGTTCAGACTTTTTTGGAAAGTTATGCAGTCCTAAAACTCTATTTTGTACTTCAGTGGTCTTGACCACACTTTCATAATAGAAAAATTCTCCAGTTTCTATAAAAAAAACACACAGACATACATATATCAAGATTCAATTAAAACTAATCTATAAGTGAAAATATGCCATTGATTTCCTTCCTAATAAATTCAATTTTGATAGTGAAAATTCAAAAAACATGAATCGATATTTAAATAATATATTGAATTAAATTCATTAAAAATAATTAAACTTAAAAAAATAAAAGCTAGTTAACATTCAAAGTGAGTGGGATTATCATTCGGTGGACGATTGCAATGGTTAACCTAGAACCCGCCATGACCGAAGGAGACGTACTGGTTTAAGAGGAACTTTGTTGGACAGTTGCAACCAAGGAGGGAGGCTCCAACATGATCTCTGGCGAGAGAGAACCGGGCATTTGGGGTCGGCTCAAATCCAAGGAGAGACCGTGAGTGCGGAAAGAGATGAACCCTAGTCATCATTGTCGCCTGTATCTAGAGTGTGTCTGCCATTCAGCTATTAGAGACCTCAGGGATCTTCAGCCCTCGCTCTGTTACAAGAAGGATTTAAGAGTGACACAAGATCGAGGCTTCATTATGTATATTGTGTCGCGGCTAGCTCTGAGACTGTGACAGGATTCCCCCTCTTTGTAAAGACCATCGTCAGATCTTCTCTTTGCTTGCATGCTCAGGATTCAAACTCTGTTTTTTAGCAAAAAACGCAAGTCCACCAAGCTACAGGTATTTCACCTTCTTTCAATGACTAATCTTTGAAGGACGACAGTTGTTGGATGGCTCTCTGTTATGGGGGTATGGGAATCTAAAGAACGCAACCATTTCTCTCGCTTCTCGTCTGCGTGGAGGAGAGCCATCCTCCACTCATCCAAGCTCTTACAAGCACGTTGTGAAAACATGGATTTTTGCTCCTTTGTGGTCCAAGGCTAAAACTTCTGGAGCAAACGATATTTTTGGCTCTGCCTTCATTGTGGAGCAGTCCGCAGAACCTCCAATGGAAGAAGTCGAAGATCCCCACGTCTATGGCTCTGCTTTTATCTATTAGACAAAATCCCTCATCTGTCGCTTCAATGGACTATGGCCCTCGGCCTCTGCGCTAAGAGAATGGGTAAACAAGACCTAGTCGTCAGGTCATGAGATGTTCTTTTGCTCCAAAGGGTTCTTCATTGTTAACTTTTCCACAAAAGCAGACTGCCAACGCATGCTAGAGCAAGGTCCATGGTTCTGGGGTAGATCTAGTCTTTCCTTGTAGAGATGGTTCCCTGACTTCAACTCGTTGACTATGATTGACATGAATACACCATTCTAGGTAAGACTCCCCAATTTACCTTTGCTTTTTTATTCTCCAGCTTTTTTACCTACCATGGGAAATGTGTTGGGTAGGTTTATCAATATTGACACAGACCGAATAACGAAAGGCTTTGTCACTTTTGCCCACATATGTGTTGAAATTGACCTCAGTCAAGGGATTTCAGATAGGATTCTTATAAATTGGACTGAGAATGATCATTACACATAGATGGTTGATTATGAGAACACCTCCTTTAGGTGTCGCTTCTGGCATAAAACAGGGCACCTCCAGGCAACTTGTCCTTTATCCCCATTTTTAATATCTTTTACTTTGGCGTAATAATGGTGGAAAATAGGGTAGTATTATATTAATTTTTCCATCTCATTAAAAATTTATCTATATAGTGGAATGTTTGTTTAGAGAGTGTTAAAGATCTTGATTGTTACTCATAAAACTATGATGTAGTATTAACTTTAAATAAATGATTAGAATTGAAATTTAGTTGAAGATAGGATTTTAATTATTTTATGAAAATATGAAATTGAAAGAATTCATCACTCTTTAAATTACAATAATTTTTACAATACAAATAATAATATAATATACTAAATACATATACTAATCTCTATTAATATATTTAAATATTAATTTATTAATAAAACAAACAAATAATATTAAATACGATTTTTTTTTTAGAAAATGGAATTTATAATTGACAAAGATGATGAATTATCCCTAACATATAGACCGATTAAACAAAGACTCTTGCTACCATTTGAATTGTCAAATTTAATTGTTTTTATCCCAAAAATCTTATATATATATATATATATATCATGAACTTTAAATACTTGTTTGATTTTCAAAATAATGATAATATAATTACAAAACAAGTGGTAACTTTGTGAAATGAATTGTACTTTAACTATTCATATGCTAAACTAATCTAATTAGAAGTGAATATGTTTCTTTAGATTACAATTACATTATATTATTCCATTTTAAAGGGACTTGGCGAAGCTAAAGTACGTAGAACTACTTTCAAATTAAACTTTCCTATTTGGAGTATTTTACCTAAAACAATTTATGGTGTTTTATTAGATATCTAAGCTTATATGTAACTTTAGATGGGTAGAATGGTGTGATGTTAAATGGTGTTTTATTAGACATCCAAGCTTATATGTAACTTTATACGGGCATAATGGTGTGATGTTATAGTGGAAAAGCATTGTTTTGGAAAGGAAAATATGTTGGAAAATATAGTGGAAAAGTATTGTTTGTTGAATTTAATTTGGCATGAGTATAGGTATCATTGTTGTAGGTGCATGTGTATGATTCATGTATTTGTGATATTTGTAATAGTTCGAATCATTTTTGTTATTGTTATGTTGAGTGTTTTGACACAAACAAATTTTGGTATATGAGTTGAGTTGGTATAATAGTGATGACAAGGTAGAGATGTTGAGTTGGTGTCAATAGTTGACATGGATTAGATCATTGGAAAGGATTGGATTTTAGTCAAATTTGATCGACATAATGAAATTTGATTATTAGATAATGACCTATATTTATGGAGAAGGCATGGAGAACTTGAAACGCAATTTTTTCCAATCAAGATATTATGAAAAATCACTTGCAAAATGGAGGACTAGTTCAAATTTGATCCTTGACATTGTCAATTTTAGTCACCCTTCCATATCATTTTATATGTAATCACATTATCCATTTCAGGTTAATGAGTGAATGTAGGGGTATTATGAGATTAACTATTGCTATTGTTATGTTGAGTGTTATATAATTTGAGTGTGAACCATTGGAGTTGTAAACCTTGTGTGTGGAATCATAGAGAGACTTATAATGAAATCTAAATCAGATTTTGTGGTGATTGTATAATATTTTTGTTGAAAATACTAAGAGGGGGGGGTGAATCAGTATTACCTTTTTAACAATTAGCATTTACTTTGTTATTTTATTAATCAGCACAATAGATAAACAATGGACTTGTATTCAAAATCAATTATATAAATATAATTAACATGAATTACAAGGTTTTATAAAGAATAATATGAGATAGTGAAAGACATCAATCATTTTTAGAGCACCAACTCTTGGAGACACAAATCCCCTTCTTTAGGGCACCAACCTTAGGAAGCACCAACTCCCTTGTTTTAGGGCGCCAACCCTAGGAAGCACCAACTCCCTTGTATTTAGGGCACCAACCCTAGGAAGCACCAACTCCCTTATTTTCACACTTTACTTAGTAAAGGATATGAATCCTTCCTTGCTCCTCCCTTCCACCCTCACTGCATAAGTATCAACAGTTCTTCTTCTTGGACTCTGCTTCTGCTTTTGATCTTCTAATCTAAATTGCAGAGACACATTCTTCTCACCATTCTTTCTTGTTTATATAGTCTTCCAACTGGTGTGAGATTTGAAGCATTGTGTCCCTTTAGTTGAACTTTGAACCATTGCATCTCTTCACTTAAATAATAATATTAAACTTAAAAAAAAAAACATTTTTCCTTTTTATTCTTTATTCATAATGGTCATGATTTAACTCTTCTTTAATCATGACTGTGTATAGGTTCATTAGTCTATGGATCTCGAATTGTTGTGAATTCGAGTCTTAATCAATAGGTGCTTCCTTCACCAAAATTCGTGTGACCGCGAGCTCGAAACCACGAGCTTATCCATTCCAAGCATTTTGTATTAGTGCTTTCTTCTTCTGCCCCTATCCTTCTACGTGGGACTGTATTCAAACGTCTGAGGGCTTATTTACTTCTATCCCCTTTAGCTTCTTTACCTTATCACATAACCAATGTTGGAACCAAGTTCTCTGGTACTTCCTCCTTTGGGACTTTCGGCCTTTGCACTCATTCAATCCTCCCGGAGTAAATTTCGTCGAAGTGCGTATATTGTATTCACTAGTAGATCAGGTGTTCAATATTTAATATTTCGTTAGATGGACGATCCTGGATCATCCAGAGGCTTTAAACAAATTGACGGTCATGAATTAATCAGGAGTTGAGATGAACGGTTCTTGTTCACTCCAATACTTCGGCTATTCATGGCTTGAGGACTCTGGAGTAGAGAAATCCCTCTAGAGGTTTACCTACCGAATAAGTCACAGAATGGCGGTGACCGCTTGTTGTCGGTTAAAACCTCCGCTTACACTATCCTTCCACTATGATTGATAAATGGTCGAGAACGCTCCCGAAGCATATCAACGATTAGTGTTAATTCGTGATTCACGCTTACTATATCCTTCCATTCTACTTGATCGGACAGTCAAGAAATATTTTGTAGGATCTTAGATCAATAGACAAACATTAATTTGTGACTTCGGCCTTCGACACTTCGGATATTTTAGCTGGTAGGAGAAGTTGGATATCCCTGGAGGATGTAGTCTCGGAGTGACGTGTCTTGTTGAAGTCACTGTTGACGTGGCACTAGCTAAGTGGCTTCCATGTGTCACCTTGATTCCTGGCTTTCCTATACCTAATGTGTCAACTATACCTTGACACTTGTCACTAGTCGATTGGACCACGTGTCATATTTGTCTTCTGCTACATGTCTCATTTCTTGGCTTCGGTACTTTGTGGCTTCAGGAGTTTTGGAACTTTTATACCATCCTTCGATCATTTCCAAAGTGTCGAATAGATCTATCACTGTATATATTTTTTTGTCTTGATCGATGACTTATGTTAACTCTGGGGCTCCGGAGTTCGGGATTTCTTGATTTATCTGAGCTTTGTATCGTCGGAGTAGGTCGATGTTGGAGTTGACCACCTTATTCCTTTTAGCGCGATCTAACAGTTTCAATATTCATTCCAGATCAATGGTTGACAAGATTTCCTTACTCTTCCTCTGATCCGACAATCGACAGGAGTTCGCGACTTCGGGGCTTCGTGGATTCTTTCTTGTCTCCAATAATTGTTGAAGTGGCGAAGTGTCGAAGTTATTTATTCGCTACTTGATCCAACGGTCCATAATGCTATTGCTTCAGATCTGACAGTTGATATTTAATCCTTCCCAACCTCTGACTTTACCTCAATCTAACAATCCTGGATTGTCCCAAACTAAGAATGAACGGTTCATGTAACTCGATCCTTTACAAAAGGATTTCTTTACTCACAGAACTTTGTCTCTTGTGTCATTTCAAATGTGCCATCTCTCCTGAGATTCGATTAACACTCTTCCTTCTGATATTTGGGTTTATACTAGATTCTTCTGCACCCTGTTGACATCAATGATAATATCATACCATTGCGTCCAACATTCTCCCCCTTTGTCATTGATGGCAACCTTTTCTTTGAAATATTTGTATTTTTGTTGCTTATCAATTTCCTCCCCCTTTGACAGCAATGTCAGAGGGGATATTTCTTTTATCCCCCTGTGGCGATGCTCCCCCTGACCATGTGCCCCTTTTCTTCTGATGCAACTTTTGTGGTTTTAATGAGGTATGTAAATTACTCCCAATTTTTATTGAAGATTTTCGAAGGTACTTTTGGGCCAAGGTTTTGTGAATATGTCTGCAATTTGTTTTCTGGTGTCCACATACACTATTTTAACCACTCTTTGAGTAACTTGATATCTTAAGAAATGGTATTTTATTGGGATGTGTTTGGTTTTATAATGCATTATTGGATTTTTAGAGATAATTATGGCACTAGTGTTATCACAATTAATAGTAAAGGGATCATCATATATTATTTGTAAATATTATAATGTTTGCTTCATCCAGAGAACTTGTGTGTAGCAGGATGCAGCAACAATGTATTTTGCCTCTGCTGTGGATATTGATGTGAATGTTTGCTTTTTACTTAGCCATGCTACCAGACATTTTCCTAAAAAAAAATGCTCCTCCACTAGTGCTTTTCCTATCATCTATACTATCGGCCCAATCTGCATCAGTGTATGCAGTTAGATTGAAGTCTTTATCTTTCGGATACCATAATCCAAGTTCTAGGGTGCCTTTACAATATCTGAATATTCACTTTACTTCTTTTAAGTGAGTTTATTTAGGTGTGGATTGAAATCTCCCCACGAGTCCTACAACCTGCATGATGTCAGGTCTTGGTGTTGTTGAATAGAGCAGACTTCCAACCATTGATCTATACATTGTTTGGTCCGCTTTTGGTGAGTCATCTTCTAGGTTTAGTTTACATCCAATGACCATGTGAGTACTCATAGGTTTATTGTCTTCCATTTGGAATTTATTTAGCATTTCCTTGATATATTTGGCTTGGGAAACGAATATTCATTTTTTTTTTGAGTTACTTGTAAACCTAAGATGAAGGATAGTTCTCCCAGCATAGAAATTTCAAATTCTTCTTGCATTTTGGTAGCAAACTTTCTTCTTAGTATAGTAAGTTTACTTCCAAATATGATGTCATATACATATATCACCACAATAATCATGTTTTGATCCTCAATTTTTAGTATAAGTTGTTGTCAGTAGTCGCTATCTTATATCTTTGTTTTTGTAGGTACTGATCAAGCCTTGAGAACCATGCTTTGGGGGCTTGTTTAAGTCCATACAGGGCCTTTTTTAGCTTGCACACATAGTCCTGATTTTATGTTAACATGAATCCTTCTGGTTTCTCAACATAGACTTCTTCTTCTAGTGTTCCATTAAAGAATGTTGACTTGACATCTATATGATAGATTTTGAAATTTTTTAAGCATGCAAATGCCAGGAACATTCTAATGGCCTCAATTCTTTCTATTGGAGCAAAAGTATCTTCAAAATCAATACCTTCCACTTGGGAATATCCTTTGCAAACAATTCTGGCTTTGTTCTTTATAATCTCCCCATTTTCATTTAGTTTGTTCTTGAATATCCATTTGGTTCCTACCACATTCTTGTCCTTGGGTCTTGGAACTAGTTCCCAAGTCTGGTTCTTCTCTATTTGGTCTAATTCTTCATCCATTTCTTTTATCCAACCTTTACTTTTGCTAGATTATTTAAATGATTTAGGCTCTATCATAGACAACATTGCTTGTTCTGAGTCAAATGTGAGTTTCCTTCTTGTTTCTACTCTTGCATTTTTGTTTCCAGTGATCTGACTCTCAGGATGATTCTTTTGAACTCTTTTTTATGGAGCTTTTGGCAAGGGAATTTCTTCATTGTCTTATTCATCAGTATATGGTTCATTTTCATGTGTTTCATTATCATCATCTTCTTGTTAAGATTCTACATCATCATCTTCTTGCTGAGATTTTTTATCAATTTTTTATATGTCTTGGGATATGCTCTTATTTAGTTTTAGATCATCTATCTTTACATTGACACTTTCCACTATATTTAGTAGTCTAATATTTATAACATCTGTATGCTTTCTTATTAGGTGAATACCTTAAAAAAATTCCTTCATCAGATCTTGGATCAAACTTCCCTAAATTATCTTCATCATTCTTAATGTAACATTTACTTCCTAAAATTCTAAAGTCTTTTACAAATGTTAGCCTTCCAAACCATATTTCATAAGGAGTTTTGCCAGGGTTGGGTCTCAATTAAGATCGATTAAGTATGTGGATTTTTGTGTAGATTTCATCTCTCCGGAATTTTTCTGGAAGCTTGGCTTCATTTAGCATGGTTCTTGCAGATTCTTGAATTGTTTGGTTTTTCCTTTCTACTACTCCATTCTGTTGAGGAGTCTTGGGAGATGAAAAATGTCTTTTGATACCATGATTTTCACAGAATTGAATAAACTCTTTAGAGTTGAATTCTCCTCCATTGTCTAAACTCAGACATTTAATTTTGAGATCTGTTTCATTCTCTACAAGGGCTTTGTATGTTTTAAACTTCTCAAAGGCTTCTAATTTTTATTTTAGAAAGTATACCCAGGTCAATCTTGTGTAATCATCAATGATCAATATAAAATAATGTTCACCTTAAGTACTTTTAGTTCTGTTAGGTCCACATAGATCTGTTTGAATAAGTTCTAATGGTTTTGTTGTGGAATGCTCTTTTGTTTTGAACCTAACTCTTGTTTGCTTCCCTATTTGACAATGTTTACAAATAGAATCTGAAGGCTTAATAACTTTTGGTAGATCCCTTACTCCCTCCTTATTGTTGGATTTGATTAATTTTTCAAAGATTAAATGTCCCAACCTTATATTCCATATTCAGCTTTCATCTTCTTGACTTAAACAACATTTTTCTCCTTCGTCTATATTAAGGATGTACACATTGCTAGGTGTTCTTGGTGCAACTACTACTAGCTTTCTAGTGTCTTTTTTTCTGATCTCACATTTCTAAGAATCAAAGGTAAGTATGTGACCCTTATCACATGTATGACTTACACTTAGAATATTATGCTTGAGATTTTCTACCAGAATTACATCTTCTGCTTTGGTTTTCTTATTTCCTAAACTGACAGTGCCTTTTCCCAATATTTCGGCTGACATATTATCTCCAAAGGTTACTTTTCCTTTTCCTTTCTTTTTTAACTTGAGAAATTTTCTTTGATCTCCAGTCATGTGTTTAGAACATCCACTATCTATATACCACTAACATCCTTGGTTTCTCACATATAGGGCTACATTGCACTATGTTTGTTTTTTCTTCCATACTATTTGATTATTGGGAATATTTATCCTTTTGTCATATTTTGACAATCTACATGCACTAGCTTTATGACCATAGTTGTTGCATTTGTAACATTCAACATTGTAGTCTTGTAAGGGAGATAAGGAGTTATAATTTCTTCGTTCTGCATTATCCTTATTATTTTCATATCTTTGAACATTTCTTGGATTGTACTTTCTATAAGATTTACAGTGTATTGTTTTATGTCCAAAATTTTTGCAGGAATAGCAATAACCAAGGAAGATATATTGATGTATGTTAGAGGGATTCCTTCTAATGATTCTATTCTTCTCGTCATCTTTTTCTTTAGTAAGAAGTGCATATTTATGTTTATTTGGGATAGTTTTGAATGGTATTGTTCTTGTCTTGTTTTCTTTTCTTCTTATGGGGTTCTTAAGAACATCTGCATCGTTGATTTTGTCATTTTATTGTTCTGTAGATGGACCATATCCTAGTCCTTTCTTATCATTTGATGATATATGACTGCTAAGAATGTTATTTGGGATTTTTGAGTTGTTTTTTAACTTAGACTGAATATCTTTTTTTCCTAGTTTCCCTTTTAGTTGAACTATTTCATCCTCCAATGTCTTACATATTTGTTGTTTTTCATTGAGTTCTTTATTCAATATTTCTTCTTTTATTTTGGTTTCTTGGAAGTGAGTTTTTAACTTAATAATCAATTGTTCTGACTCACTAATGGTTTTGGAAACCTCATTTTCTCTTGATTTAGTAGCTTCTTCAATCTCTAGAAGTTGTTCCCTTAGTAACTTGTTTTACTTTTTAGATTTTCTTAGTTATTCAATTGCACGAATGAATTCTTCCTCGAGGTTCACTTCTTCTTCATCTTTCGAATGATTATCATCTTGAGTTTTCATTCCCATAAATAGAAGTTATGAATCCTCTTCTTCACTTTCTTCAGGTGAGTTATTGTCCTATTGGGTAAAGAAAATTTTCTTCTTGTTGTAGAACTTTCTTTTATCTTTGGTTTTTCTTTCTTCTAATCTTTGAAGGTTCTTTCATCATCACTTTCCCCCTGCTTAGGATAGGAACATTTATTGGAAAAGTGTCCAATTTTGCCACAGTTGAAACATATTAGAGGAATCTTTTCTTTGTATTTCTCAGTCCCTTTCTTGAGTTTCTTCATGAAGTTGGCAATTTCTTCATCAGATATATCTCATAACTCATCATTGGTCATTTGATCTTGCCTCATGTTTGTTTTAGATGCTTTAAAGGTTGTTTCTCCTTTTGATGTTTTTTCGTTCCCTGTTCTCATCTCATATGCTATAAAAATTCCATGAAGTTGATCTACTGTGAGTTTGTCAATTTCTGGTCTATCTTCAATTGTGGAAATCTTGGCATCATGTCTCATAGGTAATGACCTTAAGATATTTTGTACAATAGGTTTATCAGTAAGTTCATCTCGCGTTTCTCTGATTGAGTTAACTACCTCATCTACCCTGTGAAAGTATTCACCAATGTTCTCTTTTTCTTTCATCTTCAAATTTTCAAACTGAGCTCTATAGGTTTGTATTTTGGATTCCTTGACTTTTTTATATCCTTCATATACAACCTCCAATTTGTCCCATATTTCCTTAGCTGACTTACAATGAATTACCTTCACACATATAGAATTTGTCAATCCTCCTAGAATGACATTAATTGATCTTGAGTTGTCATAGAAAATCTTCTTTCCTGCAGTATATGTGGGTGGAGTAGTTGGTGTAGTGTAACCATCTACAAAAGATTTCCAAACATCAAAACCAAGAGCCAACATGTAGTTTTTCATTCTTATTTTCCAGATAGCATAACCACCTGTGTTAAGCAATGGTGCTTTGTTGGAAGACATTCCCTCTTGTTGATCCATTTCTTTCAAGATCTACCTTCCAATTATTAGACTTTGTTGAAGGCACTCACTCTGATACCAATTGTTGAAAATACTGAGAGGGGGGGTGAATCGGTATTACCTTTTTAACAATTAGCATTTACTTTGTTATTTTATTAATCACCACAATAGATCAACAATGGACTTGTATTTAAAATCAATTATATAAACATAATTAACGGGAATTACAAGGTTTTATAAAGAATAATCTGAGATAGTGAAGGAAACCAATCCTTTTTAGGGCACCAACTCTTGGAGACACAAATCCCCTTCTTCAGGGCACCAACCCTAGGAAACACCAACTCCCTTGTTTTAGGGCACCAACCCTAGGAAGCACCAACTCCCTTATTGTCACACTTTTCTTAGTAAATGATATGAATCCTTTCTTGATCCTCCCTTCCACCCTCACTCCATAAGTATCGTGATTTCTTGTTCTTGGACCCTGCTTTTGCTTTTGATCTTCTAATCTAGACTGCAAAGACACATTCTTCTCACTGTTCTTTCTTGTTTATATAGTATTCCAACTTGTGTGACCTTTGAAGCATTGTGTCCCTTTATTTGAACATTGAACCATTGCACCTCTTCACTTAAATGATAATATTAAACTTTAAATAATATCATTTTTCCTTTTTATTCTTTATTCATAATGCTCATGATTTAACTCTTCTTTAATCATGACTATGTATCGGTTCATTAGTCTACAGATCTATAATTGTTGTGAATTCAAGTCTTAATCAATAGGAAATTCCTTCAACCAAAATTTGTGTGACCGCGAGATCGAAACCACGAGCTTATCCATTCCAAGTATTGTTTTATTAACTCTTTCTTCTTTTGCCCTTATTCTTCTACGTGGGACTGTATTCAAACATCTGAGGGATTATTTACTTCTAGCCCCTTTAGCTTCTTTACCTTATCACATGACCGGTGTTGGAGCCAGGTTCTCTGGTACTTCATCCTTTAGGACTTCCGACCTTTGCAGTCATTCAATCCTCCCGAAGTACATTTCGTCGAAGTGCGTATAATGTATTCACTAGTATATTAGACTGTCAATATTTAATCTTATGTTAGATGGGTGATCCTATTTTATCCATAGGCTTCAAACAAATCGACGGTCGGGACTTAATCAGGAGTTGAGATGAACGGTTCTTGTTCACTCCAAGACTTTGGATATTCGTGGCTCCAAGACTCTAGAGTAGAGCAATCCCTCTGGAGGTTTACCTACCGAATAATCCATAGAATGGTGGTGACCTCTTGTTGTTGGTTAACACCTCTGCTTACACTATCCTTCCACTATGCTTGATCAATGGTCAAGAACACTCCCGAAGTAGATCAACGGTTAGCGTTACTTCATGATTCATGCTTACTCTATCCTTCCACTGTACTTGATCGAACGATCAAGAAATATTCCATAGGATCTTAGATCAATGACCAAATGTTAATTCGTGACTTTGGTCTTTGGCGCTTCAGATATTTTAGCTGGTAGGAGAAGTTGGATATCCCCAGAGGACGTAGTCCCAGAGTGACGTGGCTTGCTGACATCACTGTTGATGTGGAACTGGCTAAGTGGTTTTCATGTGTCACCTTAATTCGTGAATTTTGTATACCTAATGTGCCAACTATACCTTGACACTTGTCACTAGTCGATTCGGCCATGTGTCATATTTGTCTTCTACCACATGTCTCACTTTGTGGCTTATGGAGTTTTGGAACTTTTATACCATCCTTCAATCATTGTCGAAGTGTCGAATAGATATATTATCATAGATCTTTTCTTGTCTTGATCAACGACTTCTATTAACTTCGTGGCTCTGGAGTTCGGGATTTCTTGATTTATCTGATCTTCTAATCATCGGAGTATGTCAATGTCGGAGTTGACCACCTTCTTCCTTGTAGCGCAATCTAACGGTTTCAATATTCATTCCAGATCAATGGTTGGCAGGACTTCCCTTCTCTTCCTCTAATCCGACGATCGACGGGAGTTCGTGATTTCAAGGTTTCATGGATTCTTTCTTGTCTCCAGTAATCGCTGAAGTGGAGCAGTGGTGAAGTGTTGAAGTTATTTATCCACTACCTGATCCAACGGTCCAT
Source organism: Picea engelmannii (assembly GCA_009831015.1). Taxonomy (NCBI): domain Eukaryota; kingdom Viridiplantae; phylum Streptophyta; class Pinopsida; order Pinales; family Pinaceae; genus Picea; species Picea engelmannii. The sequence continues at coordinate 688,208 of ML778553.1, forward strand.
AATGTTACTGCTTCAGATCTAACTGTTGAGATTTAATCATTCCCAACCTCTGACTTTACCTCGATCTAACGATCCTGGATTGTCCTGAACTAAGAATGAACGGTTCATGTAACTCGATCATTTACAAAAGGATTTATTTACTCACAGAACTTTGTCTCCTGTGTTATTTCAAATGTGTCATATCTTCTGAGCTTCGATTAATGTTTTTCCTTATGAGATTTGGGTTTATACTAGATTCTTTTGCACCCTATTGACATCAATGACAATATCATACCATTGTGTCCAACAATTGTATATTGTTGTATTTTGTAGTGGTTTTAGTTAATCAAGTTAGACTTTCTACGATGTATAGTGTATCAATGTTTCATGGTGACATGTTTTTTTTATTTATTGTTATTATTCATGACTTAATTATCTAAATTAAATTTTATGAGTGTTACTTTAACTAGCATGAAGTTATCCGCTATCGAACAATTTAGTGTTATTTATTGTCATCAGATGAAGAAGACTTTTGCAAATTCAATTCCACTTTGACAAATGGTGTAGTGGGAATTTATTAAAAAAAGGGGAATTGATTAAGGATAAATAGTGTAAAATGATCTTTTGCGTTGGTATTTGAGTTTGGTTGGGTGTGATTATTTGGGTGCTATGGATAATATTAGTCATTTTACCAATGAAATTTGGTGTGTTCTAATTAGATTATGAAGTACACAAAGTTATCACGTGGTATTAGATCATAGTTTAATATTGATGAAGATAAGTTCTTGAACACGTAGCTATTCATTTTGATCCTAAAGAATAAGTCACTGATGTTAAAAAAGAGCAATGTAAGTTGTCGGTGTAAAAAATTGAAGCTACATATTCATGAAAAAAAAATTAACAAGAAAAAAATTGAAGTTACATATTTATGAAAAAAAAATTAACAAGAATTATCCAACCTAAATATCCATAACCCAAAATGTTTCAATGAAGAAAAAGTTCTTGAAACTTGCCAAAGGTATTGAGAATCCTTCGTCTAATGTGAGAGAATTGGATAAGTTCAAGCCTTGATATCAAGCTTTGATATAAGTCTTACTCACCCATTAATGCATGTATTATTCTTATGGTCTATAGTGCATATAATGAACTCGAGCTCTAGATGGCATTACAAAACTTGTATGGGACCTCTAATGAGGAACAATTAATGTATTTACACAATCAATTGTAAGTGTTAAGATGAATTGTAAGTGTTAAGATGAAGAACAATGTAATTGTCATGGAATATATGGCATGCATTCAAGATGTATATAGCTATATTGTAGAAATTCATTATACATCAAACATGAAAGATGTAGTAGTGCTAATCATAAATAGGTTGACACAGTTTTTGGCATGCATTCAAGATGTTTATAGTTATATTGTAGAAATTCATTATACATCGAACATCAAAGATGTAGTAGTGCTAATCATAAATAGGTTGGTATAGTTTTTTTTAAGTTTTTGTGATAAGATTAGATGTCAAAGACAAAGTTATTATCATGACACTAAATGAGCATTGTAGAATGTTTTTTTTTTGGAATAAAAACATATGAAAAGGTTTGAGAAATGCCAAATTTATAAATCCTTAATTATGAAATCAAAGGAAAAAGGTGGACAACATAAGCAAAAAATCGTACAATGAAAAGTTATCATGCAAAAACCTAAGAACATATCCAAGGAGATCAGTTGTTACTAATGAAGCAAGAAAGGGCATTATGAATGTCATTATTTCAAGGCAAGAATGAGCTATCTCAAGGTGAAGATAAGAAACACCCGTGAAATTATTAAGTGAAAAAATATCATATCTCAAGGTGAAGATAAGAAACACCCATGAAATTATTAAGTGAATAAATATCCTAATAATTTTGATGATGGTATGAAACTCACAATATTGACTCCACTTGTAGAGAAAAAACAATTTGGAAGATGCATGGTACATTAATTTAGGTTCTATCAAACATATGATTTGTAGTAAATATTGGTTTGATATGTTTGAACTTGTAATGCTTAGAAATATATTAAATTTTGAGAGAAAAAACTTAGAGCTTTGAGGAGGAGACATGTGTATTATACTTAGCAATGGAGAAGCGAGAGATGTTAAGAATGTATTATGTGTTCATAGATTAAATAAAAGTATATTGTTGTTTCATTTGATTAATTTGGGTATGAATGTAGAATTTAATAATGGAATATGCCTCATTAAGTAAAAAGAATAATCATGAGATAATAACATAAGGTTATAAGCTCAAGGGGTTAGCTCAAATGGTTATTTCCAATTTTGTTCATCATTTGGTTTGTTTTTTTATAGCAACCGCCCAATTCAAATTCCCTAGGTTAGGTGCACTACTCTGCATAGACGAGTTCACCAAGGATGTCATCCACAAATGTAGGGAAGCATCCATTGGGTTTCCCTATGAGGTTTTCCTTGGAAAAATAAATAAATAAATAAAAACACAATTTTATAGTTGAAAGGGGTTAGTTCAACCAATTGTCACCATTGTTGTTGGGTATTTAGATAGTTACCTATTACTAGGTGCAATGTTCCAATCCCCCTAGGTTAGGTCTACCACAATGATTTTACTAGGGATTCCATCCAAAAATGTGGGGAATCATCCCATAGGTTTCCCTGGAATGTTTTGTTCGCATCAAGATTAAAAACAAAAAAAAATCAAGGCTATGAGGATGAAAACTTGTTTTGATTGAAGCAAATATTGTTGGATAACACACAATGACATAAAAATTTGATCAAATTATATGATGGAACCTAAGGTAGGAATTTATGGATTGGATTAATAATATAGTTTTCTATTTAAGATAAATAGGGTTCATGGATTGTTGCAAACATCATAAGCTTTTAAATCTCATGAAGAATGTATGTTAGGGAAGTAAATACACAAAAAAAAAAAATACAAAGGGTAAGGTTTGATAAGCTAAATCATTACTAGAGATACTACACATTGATTTGGAAATAAAAATAATCCACCATAAATTGATAGGAACTTTTACTCGATGGCATTCATTGATGATCAATACATAAAGGTATGGGTTTATTTCTTAACCTAACAATTTGAAGTATTTTAGTGTTTTTTAGTATTTTATAGAATGCAAAGCATTACTAGATAAATGAAGTGGAAATTCATTGAAGACCTTAAGATTATATAGTGGAAAAGTATTTGAGTTAGAATAACAATATTAGTGTCTAGTTTAGCATCAAGTTTATGGATTAACAACAACTATAGCATTCAATTTCGTCCTCAATATTTCCCCCCAATTATCCTCCAGTATCTCCTTCAATTTAGCCTCCACTATCACCTCCATGTTAGACTCCAATTCAATGTCCAATATTGCCTCTAGTATTCTCTTCGATTTAACCTCTAATATTTCCTCTAGTTTAGCATCCAATATTGCCTCCACTTTAGCCTCCAATTTAGTGTTTGGTATAGCTTCCAAGTAATCCTTTGGGTTAGCTTCTAATTTAATATCATCTTTAACATCTACATTAATATCCAATTTTAAGAGAAGAGATATATGTGGTACAAATTTCAGATGTTTGTTCACTATACTTTCAGATATATGCGATGTGGAAGTTAGGGTTCCTGACTGCTCTTGAAATCAATTTCAAACCAGACAGTTTGGCACTTTCGCTATAACTTAATTTCTGGGATGTTACATACCTTGATGATTTGCATAAACAAAGTAGAAGACTATGTTTCCATATACTTTCATAGATATGACCTGTGGAAGTTAGGCTTCATGAATGCTCCTGAAATCAATTTCAAACAGGTCAACTTGGCACTTTAGCTATAACTTATTTTATGGGATGTTTCAAACCTTGAAACTTTGCAAAGACATAGGAGAGATTTTGGTGTACATGTGGTACAAATTTTAGATGTTGGTTCTCTATACTTTCAAAGATATTTCCTTTGGAAGTTAAGGTTCTTGAATGCTCCTAAAATCTGTTTCAAGCAAGTCAGCTTGGAATTTTCACTATAACTTATTTTCTAGGAATCTTCAGAATATGAAAATTTTAGATAACAGAGGAGACATACAGAAGTACCTTGGGCAATAATTTCATAATTAAATTTGCAAAATTGTATACGTGGCATGATATACAAGTTCATTCTTAGGGAGATACCCAAAACAACAAGGTTTGAAAAAGTTACCATTTGGAAATTCAGATTTTGGTCAAACCTGGTAAAGAAAAAAGTAGTGAGAAGACTTGGTGATGGCATAAGAAGTGAGTAAACCTTGTGAAGGCGGAAGCAACAAGTAGACCTGGTGAAGCCAGAAGTAACAAGCAAACTCGGTGAAGGTTGGTGCAGCTCACACAAAGAGATTGATGTCTCTTGCTAAGTTGGTGCTTAGTGTTGGGGATTGGTGTCTACAAAGCTCTGTAAGAGATTGGTGTCTCTTGATAATTAAGTGCTTAGTAGTAGGGATTGGTGTCTTCAGTAGAATGACGTCTATGAATATCTATAAGATATTGGTGTCTCTAGATAAGTTTGTGCTTAGTGGTGGGGATTGGTGTCTACAAATATTTGTAAGAGTAGCTTGGTGCCTACCAGGATTTGTACCAGTGGGGATTGTTGTCTCTAGTAGGTCGGTGCCTACAAATATTTGTAACATTAGGTTGGTGCCTACAAAGAATTATAAAGAGAATTTTAGTGGTTTTCTTCTGAAAGAGTTTCCACGTAAATATTGTGCTCCATCTTTTGCAATGTGATTTTTTTCTTATGGTTAATGAATGTTTCAAAAATTAAAAAATTGTCTTATGTTGATTCACCCCCCCCCACCTCTCACTTTAAGTGTGTGCTTAACAATTGGTATCAAATCAAGTTCCTTTGGAAACATTCTAAGCACACGAAGGTAGATCTCAGGAGCACACATCGTGGGTCACAAAGGTTTCTCGAAAAACAAGGCTATGTTGTTTGATGGAACAAACTATGCCTTCTGGAGCATAAGTGTGAAGTTTTCACAGTGAACCTAGCTAGTATAAAAGTCACATAAACTTGTGAGAGAGAGAAGAGAGGAGAGAAAAAAATGAATTGTATTAACTGTTTGAGTAAAATGGTAAAATACACATGATATACTCTACATGGTTAAGTGAATGCACCATAGTAGTGATCTAGAGAGATATAGAAAACTCATTGACAGGAACCGAAGTAATCTACCACCTAGTCCTAGTTAATTGGTCCATGCAATCATCAATTAACTGAGTCACACATGTGGAAGTGAGAGAAATACATGAAATCACAAGATATTTTCCCTCTTGAACACATGCATGAGATATGTGGACTCTTGGTGAGGAAACCAAGGTGAGCATGAAATTGTTGGTGATAAAACAAAGGTTTCCATGCATGAGCGACCTCCACTAGTCCAACTGAGGTGTAACTGAGGTGTAACTGACTCTGAACTGAAGAGGAAAGGCACCATATTTTGTAGGAGACACCCTAATTTGTAGTGGAATATTATCACGAGAGAAAATTCTCATCTATGGAAGCGCCCTCAACCTTGGACTATCGACCATAGGAAAAAAATTACCTAGGTGAGTGTTGAAAAACCGATGCATGTAGGTAAATTTAAAAAATTTATAGCATACAACCAACATACCAATACATATGCATATGAGGATCACTAAAAGTGAGACAATCACAAAGAGAACACAAGTATACCCTGGGAAACCCTCTTGGGGTAGAAAACCCAGCCAAATCTTATCTTTATATTCTTCAACAAAGTACAATGCCAACACAAGACTTTAGAGTAACTATCTAAGACTCAAAGGGCTGAAACAATACCTTTGTTTCAACACTTACAAACTTCACAAATAGTTGAACTAACACTTACAGTAATATCTTGACAAAATCAACAAAAGATAATTGACTATCCTTCTTGTTGTAGCAGACTTATGGCGGATTTAACATAGTATTTGTAGAAGCCTTATATCAGCAAGGAACAGCGGAATACTTCAACAAGAATAGAGTGTTTGTGTCAGCAGTATACATCAACAACTATCTTTCATATACCAACAGAAGACTCTAGCAACTAGCATCCATATACCATCAGAAGATTCCAGTAGATATCAGTCATATACCAGCAAAATACTTCAACAAATAGATGCCTTGCCTCAGCAAAAGACTCCAACAAAACAAAGGTATCCAAATGTTAAGTGAATTCCCCTTTTATAGGTTGGTTTGGTTTCCCTAAGCATCCCCCTATGAATGTATGATAGTTGTATAATAGTTGTCATACCTTCCCTCCTTTGGATGCCAAGAATCACCTCCTAATGTTCCTAAGAGCCACCTCCTAAAGCTCCCAAGAACCACCTCCTAATGCTCCCAAAGGTCACTTCCTTTGTCTCTTCTAGAGGATGCCTTAAATTGTTGTCTTAGGATAGTATGACAGTTGTATAACAGTTGTCATACCACCACCCTAATCAGCCCTCTTAGAGGTGTTATGAGGTTGACACATGGCATATGGTTGTCTTTGCATAAGGTTGACACTTGTCATGTGTTTGATTCTTGACATAAATTTAACGCTATATCGAAACTTTATTTACATGGTTAGCTACAATAGGGAAAATAACTTCCAAAAATATATAATTTAACACTCCCTCTTAGAAAGGAAGGTATTTTCCTAGTACCAACTGTTACATCCATTTGTCTTTACTTGGATATTGACTTGTTGATCCATGTAGAATATTTTCATCAAGAGAAGTTTGGTATCCATAGCTAACATTGGGATCAGTAGTATCTCTGGTGAGCACACTGATGTCATTACAGAATTTTTATTCACTCAGTTCACCAAGACCTGTCCTACTAGTCATATGCTAGAGGAAGATATACAGTTCACCAAGAACTGTCAATTCACTAGGAACAGTCTTACTCAGTGCCATTCATTTTTCATATTGGATGAGTAATCTTAGAGCCAGTCCTTTTTAATATTGGATAAGAATAAAATAGAATAGCCCACATCCTACCTGTAAATGACTTGCCCTGCTACTATCACCAGAATCCCATATGCATCTCCTTACTCCCTCTTACAAGGGACCAGTCCAAGTTTTTCTCTGAAGTACTCAAACTTCACCTTTGACAGAGGTTTGGTTAGCACATCTGCAACCTGCTCATTAGTAGCCACATAATGAAGCTTCATTGCTCCTTTTTCTACCACATCATGGATAAAATGATACTTGATTCCAATATTCTTTGATTTGTCATGAAACACGGAGTTCACTGACAACTTTATGCAACTTTGATTTTCACAGCGGATACCAGTAGCATCTAACTCAATATCAAATAATCCTGAAAGTAACTTATGTAGCCATACGGCTTCAATACATGCTAAACATGATGCCATATATTCTACCTCAGTTGTACTGAGCACAACACTAGTTTGCCTCCTTCTAAACCATGAGATCATACCTAATCCCAAACTAAAACAACATCTTGAAGTACTCTTACTATTTGTGACACTAACAGCCCAATCTGAATCAAAGTATCCCTATAGTCTAAACTCACAATTTGTATCATACTTGATACCATACTCAATGGTACCTTTCAAGTATCTCATCACATGTTTTGTTGTGATCAAATGAACATGTATGGGTTCAACCATATACTGACTTAAAGTGTTCACAGCAAAACATATGTATGGCCTTGTGTTCATTAAATACATCAACAAACCAATCATTTGTCTATACAAAGTGGCATCCACTATCTATGATGGAGTATCACATAATAACTTTGGATTTGTCGTCAGAACTGTGGTCATGGGTTTACAATCCATCATTCCAAATCTCTTTAGAATTTCCACGACATATTTTCATTGACTAAGACAAATCTCACTTGGATTCTGCCACACTTCCAGACCTAGGAAATAGTGCATCTGACTCAGATCTTTCATTTCAAATTCTGAAGAAAGCTTCTTCTTGCAATCAGTAATGAGCTTTTCATTTCCATGTATTGGGTGCTTGCTTCAAGACATACAAGTCTTTATTTAATCTCCACAAATGTTTGACTGTCATGTGTCTCAAATCCTTGTGGTTTCTCCACATACACTTCCTCTTCTATCACACCTTTCAAAAAAAAAGTTTTTATATCCATCTGATGTAGTTTCCATCTCATCTTTGCAGCTATAGTCGTAGTAGCTCTAATGGAAGTGTATCTTTCCATAGGAGAAAATTTTTATTCATAATCTATTCCCTCTTTCTGAGAGAACCCACAAGCTACAAACCTTGCTTTTTATTTTTCAATACTACAATCCGCAGCATGCTTGATTTTGTATAACCATTGAGATGTTACCACCGATTTTTCTTTTGGTCTTGGAACTATGTCCCAAACATCATTTTTCATAATTGATTGATATTCTTCAATCATGGAATCCTGCCACACTTTCTTCTCAGCGACTTCTTCATAGCTGGAAGGTTCTGCATCAATGATGTTAGACACAAGTGCAACATAGTTGGAATATAATCGATGTATTTTACTTTCTCTAAAAATCTTATTTGGGGAAACATACCTTTCTGCATCTTGAATGAATTCACAAGCCCAACCTGGTTTTCCCTAATATGTAATCACTTATGTGGGTGAATCAGCAGGTTTATGAGGCTCCATCATATCATGATTCTCAGGTACATGCTCTTCTTCTTCTGTATCTAGTACTTTAGAAGTTGTAGGTTCCTCATCGTGTAACCCATCTATATGATTTATTTTTTATTTGTAGAAAGTTGCATCTTCATCAAAGATAACATCTCTATTGATCTCAATATTTTTGTATCCAGGGACATATACTCTATATTCCTTTGATGTTTCGTTGTATCCAACAAATATACCCTTCTTACCTGAAGGATCCAACTTTGTCCTTTTATCCTTGGGAATATTAAAATACACTGGAAAACCAAATATCCTTAGATGACTAACCTTTGGAACTTTTCCAAAAAACACTTCTTCTAGAGTTTTGTCTTCAAAAACTTTATGAGGACTTATGTTTTGTACATATACATCAGTCCTTGTTGCTTCTTCCCAAAGGTACATTAATAAGTCATGATCATGAATCATGGCTTTAACTTCTTCCATAACTGATCGATTATTTCTTTCTGCAACACCATTTTGTTGAGGATTGTATGGAGTAGAAAGCTCCCTCTTAATCCCAGCTTCTCTAAAGAATTCCTTGAATACACTAGATGTCAATTATCCTCCGTTATTAGATCTTAAAACCTTTATTTTTCTCTCAGAAATATTTTCAACAAGAGCTTTAAATTCCTTAAACTTACTAAAGACTTCATCTTTATTCTTTAAGAAATAAATCCAAGTTTTGCGAGAAAAGTCATCAATAAAAGAAACATAGTAAACATACCCGCTGAGTGAAGTGGCTGACATAGGTCCACACACATCTGAATGAGTTAGATCCATAACATTGTTTTCTTTACTGTCACTGCTTGGAAAAGGATTTTTCATGTTCTTTCCTTGTGCACATCATTTACACACACCATCATGGAACACTTGAATTTCTAGAAGGCCTTTCACCATCTTGCTGAAAACTAGCAAGGCTTTATAGTGAATATGAGTGAACTTTCTATGCCACAGTTCACATGGGTTTATAGTATTGTGTACTAAGGCTTGATTTTCCTTTACTTTTAACTTGTATAACCCATATTCATGTATACCAATTATAATAGCATCATCAATATTCTTTCCTCTCTGACACATAAGAACTTGGCCATCGACAAAAGCTACTCGGAATCCTTTCTCTTCCAATCCTGAAATAGATAGGAGGTTATTTTGCAAACCAGGTACACATAAAACATTTTCCATTTTCAAATATTTTCCTGAATCTAAGTTGTAAAAATCATTCCCTGTTCCCTTAATAGGATAGGAAGAGTTATCATTGAGTCTCACCTGATGAGAAGAATATTTCTTAGTCAGATTTGAAAGAGAGTCTTTAAAATCAGTCGTTTTCTTGGAGGCACCACTATCCACAAGCCATGTTTCATCATAATAATTTATTGAATTAGTAAGAGTTTCCACCAAAACATATTCTTCATCTAAATCTTATTTTCTTTCTCTCTTGAAAACAGGTTCATCATCTTCAACAATATGAACATGATGTCTTTTGTTTTTACTTCTTTCTTTGACCTCTTTTATGAGAGGACAATCTCTAGCAAGATGTCCCAAATTTTCACAACATAAACATTTGAGTTTAGAATAGTCTCTCTTACCTTTCTCAAATTTTTTAAACTTCTTCTGTGGAGGATGATTTTCCTTCTTTTTCTTTCCTTTCCTGAAATGGGTTGCAAGAGCTTGATCTTCATCATCACTTAGATTTTCTTCTCTTGCTCCCAGTATTGCTTCTTCTTGGACACAATCTTCCCACAACCTGCTAAACTTTGTTAACTTACTTCTTGATCAGATTCCTCTTATGAAAGAGTCCCATGACTTTGGAAGTCCATTCAGAGTAGTCATTACTAACTTATCTTCTTCAATTGAGTCACCGATAGATATAATTTTTTCATTAATCTGGGAAATTATTGTAAAGAAGGCATGAATAGATTTAGACTTCTGCATCTTTACATTTTTTAGTTGAGTCCTCAAAGTCATCTTCATGTTTATATTCATTCCTTCATATAGACGAGATAGAGCATCAAACATCTCTTTGGGAGTCTTCAAGGATGATACATGAGGAATAATATGGTCTTTTATAGAATCTATAATTATTCTCTTGTCCCTTATCAGATTCTTCCTATACTTACCTTTAGCTTCTTCTTCCTTAGGTTCTGCAGCCTCTTCCATAACATAATTTGATAATTCATTTTCTTCCAGAGCAAGGAATATTTTGTACTCCCATGCTCTGAAGTTATCAGGTCCCTCAAGTTTCTCATCAAGCTTAGTCCTTGACATCATCTTGTCCTTTTTTTGTACTTCCTTCAAAAAACTGAAAATATTGTAGTCTACTTCACAAATATAATAACTCTTTGTAGAAATGGCTTCTTTCAGGGAAGCTCTGATACCATGTTGAAAAATTGATGCATGTAGGTAAATTTAAAAAATTTACAGCATACAACCAACATACCAATACATCTGCATATATGAGGATCACTGAAAGTGAGACAATCACAGAGAGAACACAAGTATACCCTGGGAAACCCTTTTGGGGTAGAAAACCCAGCCAAAAATTCTCTTTAGATTCTTCAACAAAGTACAATACCAGCACAAGACTTTAGAGTAACTATCTAGGACTCAGTGGAATGAAACAATACCTTTGTTTCAATACTTACAAACTTCACAAATAGATAAACTAACACTTAAAGTAATAGCTTGACAAAATCACCAAAAGATAATTGACTTTCCTTCTTGTTGTAGTAGACTTATGGCAGATTTAACATAGTATTTGTAGCAGCCTTATATCAGCAAGGAACATTAGAAGACTTTAGCAAGAATAGAGTGCTTGTATCAACAATATACCTCAACAACTAGTTGTCATATACTAGCAGAAGACTCTAGCAACTAGCATCCATATACCAGCAGAAGATTCCAGTAGATATCAGTCATATACCAACAAAATACTTCGGAAAATAGATGCCTTGCCTCGGCAGAAGACTCCAACAAAAAAAAAGGTATCCAAATGTTAATTGAATGCCCCTTTTTATAGGTTGGTTTGGCTGCCCTAATAATCCCCCTATTAATGTATGACAGTTGTATAATAGGTGTCATACCTACCCTCCTTTGGCTGCCAAGAGTCACCTCCTAATGTTCCCAAGAGCCACCTCCTAAAGCTTCCAAGAGACACCTCCTAATGCTCCCAAAGGTAACTTCATTTGTCTCTTCTAGAGGCTGCCTTAAACTGTTGTCTTAGGATTGTATGACAATTGTCATACCACCACCCTAAGCAGTCCCCCTAAGTTGGCCACTCCAACGACCCTAAGCATCCCTCTTAAGCATCCTCCCTAATATAGCCACTACAACCGCCCTAAGCATCCCTCTTAGAGGTGATATGAGTTTGACACATCGCATATGGTTGTCTTGGCATAAGGTTGACACTTGTCATGTGTTTGATTCTTGACATAAATTTAACACTATATAAAAAATGTATTTACATGGTTAGTTACAATAGGGAAAATAACTTCCAAAGCTATATAATTCAACAGTGAGTGTGTAATATCTCCAACACCCCCTTGAACACTACTAGGGCGTACATGATGTATGGGTCCTAACAACCAATCATGTGTTAGGTACCCATTGTAAAACGAATCTAAGAATGAAACACTGAAAAAATAGAGGAAAGAGGGAAAACCTCATGGGAACCNTGCATCAAAAAATGAAGAAGGAAAGGCAGTTGCTAAGCAGGTGAGTCCTTCACCCCAAGACGATTGCATAGTAAGTGGAAATTCAGCTCAGGAAATGTCTTGGTGAAGATGTCTACAGTTTGTTCGGTGGATGGATAGTACTGCAAATCGATGATCATGTCATGTACCATCTCTCTGATGTAATGCATATGAATCTTAATTGTTTGGTGCATCGTTTTTGCATTGGGTCTCTGCAACACTTGAGAGTATTCTAATTCTCACACAAAATGACAATCGGACAGTGGAACTAGATGTCAATCTTAGTGAGGAAATTCTAAAGCCAAAGTGCTTGAATAGTGATGTTGACTGCTCCTCTTTACTCATCCTCTTTTTACAATAGAGAAATAGTTGATTTCTTTTTGCTCGACCAACAAATGGGACGGGAACCCAAACCAAGAACGTACCCAGAAGTAGACTTGTGATCTATGCTATCATCATCCCAATCAGAATCATTGAATCCCTTGAGATCCAATGCAAAACCTATTCTGTAATGGATCCCATAACATGTGGTGCCTTGAACATAATTGAGGAGGTGCTTGGAAGCCCTCTAGTGTAGCTCATGCAGCTCCTTCATGTACCTAGAAACTACACCTACTGCATATGAGAGATTTAGTTGGGTGTGAGTGAGATATAGAAGGATCCCCACAAGTTTTCTATGCAATGCGTTTTCCACCACTGGTGTATCCCTGCCATCCTCAAGATGTACCCAGGAAAGAAAGGGTGTGGTTGTCGACTTACAGTCAGTCATGTGGAATATAACTAAGAAACGCAAGGCATACTTAGTATGAGATAGCTTGATGCATGAAGCATCCTCATTGATCTCGAGACCAACGAAATAGTGCAGTGAACCCATGTTCATCGTAAAGAACCTATCGTGCAAAATGTCTTTGACAGTAGCAATTGTTGAAGCTGAACTTCCTATGATCATGAGGTCATCAGCATAGAGAACTAGAATTATCAAGGAGTATGAGGTTCTCATCATGTACACATTCGGACCTGATTTGCATCGAATAAACTATTGAGTAAGCAAGTAGGCATCCATATTCACATACCATGCTCTAGGCACCTGCTTGAGGTCATAGAGTGACTTTTTCAATCAGTATACTAATGATGAGTTATGTATGAACCACTGGGGCTGCTCCATGTAAATATCCTTTGAGACATCCCCATGAAGAAATGAATTCTTCACATACATCTGGTGAATGTCCCACCCCCTGGTTGGCGTAATGGAAAGGGCCAATCAGATGGAGTCCATCTTTGTTACGAGAGCAAAGGTCTAATAATAATATATCTCATGGGTCTGCTAAAAAATTTGACAAGCAAACTTTCCTTATAGTTTCTCACCTATTTGTTTGTTGCCTTATTGGTCATGTAGACCCATTTGCATCTGACAAGCTTCTTGTCTGAAGGAAGCGGAACTAGATCCAAACTCTGGTTCTCAAGGAGAGAGTTATACTCCTCCTACATAACAGCTTCCCAAAAGGGATTCCCTGTAGTCTCTGCATAGGTCTGTGGGTTTGAAGCTAGAGCCATATGAGAATGCATGGGCATCATTGGTTCAATAGTTGTGAGTGCATTAGGAGTATCCTCAAACGGAGACCTTGGATCCCCCACAAGGTCTCTTGTTTCTTATAAGGTGGTATATGCCCACTTGGGCATCTGTGGTGGCTCAGCACTTGCATGCTCATCATCTTCTGAATCATATTCAAAGCTCAAATCCGAACCATGATTTGAGTGAATGGAATCATCATCACATATCTTTGATACAGGCATTGGTACAGAGGTCTTTGCATGTGGCTCCAATGGTGCATGCAAGGGAGTTTCCTCAAACTGAACATTGCGCTCAATAATGATCCTATCGGTAGAGGGATCAAGTAACTTGTAACCCTTCACACCATATGGATATCCCATGAATATGTATGCGATACTCTATGGATATAATGATTTCCTCTTTTAAAAGGGTACGCAGTCCAATGTGCGTCATCCGAATATACAAAAGTAGGTGACTTCCAGTTTATTGTTGCTCCATGCCTCAAAGGGGGCCCAGACCTTGATATATCTGTGAGGAGATATGTTATGAATTTGGTTAGAAAAAGTTAAGTGTCTTAGCCCAAAGCTTGGGAGGTAGATATCTTTCATGCAACATACAAGTGGTCATCTCCTTGAGGGATATATTCTTCTACTCAGCTACTCCATTCTATTATGGATTGTAAGGTATTGTGTGTTGTAGTTGTATACCTACCTCTGAATAAAGATGTTTCACATCTCAATTCACATNNNNTTTGTGCAGATTTTGATATTTCTCCCAAATTGAGTCTCTGCATGTGCTTTGAAGTCTTTGAGATGCTAAAATACTTCAAACTTATACCTGAGAAAATATACTTGATTGTGTCGTGAGAAATCATCAATAAATGTAAGCACATACTTTGCTTTGTTGATGGATGGATGAGGAAAGGGTCCCATCAAATTACTATGGATGAGATCCAAAGGAGAGGAGGCCCTCAAGGCCTTCCCTTTCTCAAACTTCTCTTGAGGATGTTTTCCAAGAACACATCCTTGACAAACTCCTTTTGAAAAGTGTATGTTGGGAAATTCGATGACCACATCCTGTTGCATAATTACTGCATGTATTTGAAGTTTAGATGGTCAAATCTCTTGTGCCATAATATACTAGTATAATTATCATGCGTCGGTAGTAAAGCAAAATCATATTTAGCAATGAATTCATTGAAAGTATAAAAATGATATTGATGGTTAACCTCGCCAACAAAAATCATGGAGTTATCATGCATATCAAATATAGTTATGGAGGTGTAAACTCCACCATTTTTCCTATACAATAATGTGTTAGCCGATAAACATGGAGTAGATTCACGGAGAGTCTTCAAACATGCAATACGTTCTCAAAAATTCCATGTTGTAGTTATACTCTCCCTTGACCAATGACCTCAACTGGGGTATCATCTCCCATGAGGATGGGAGGACTCGTGCATGCAGAAACAGAAGATAGCACATTTTTCGTTGTTGCCATATGATGGGATGCTCCTGAATCTAATATCCATGCATCGGGAGAAGAGTCAATGGAAAACAGTGCATGAAATTTACCTCATCTTGTTGATGCTTGATCTTCTAACTTCTTCTTAGCAGCTTCAGGAATTTGATGCCCAAGGTTGTTCTTATGAAGAATCTATGCCATCAAATCAATTTATTTCCTCATTCATGTCTATTCAGGATGATAGGCGTGCTTGTAGTAACCACATTTTTTCTTACCTTTCTTTCCTTTTCCATATTTGGATCCTAAAGAATCATTGAAGGTTTTAGAGTGCCCTTCTTTCTTTGGTTCTACATAATCCTTTCCTTTGCTTTTTTGCTTGGAATTTGAATCGGAAGTGTTGATACTCTCATGCATGGTAAGTGCATGCACATTGTGTCGCTTGATTATCCCCATTTTGATGATCTTATCTTGCTCATGTGTGAGGGATTCAATAAAATTATCTAATGTCAACATTTTCTAGGTTGCTCCTGAAGTGAATCTGTTTGTATGGAACAATGAGACAAAAACAACATAATCGGGACCAAGTTTTGCCAAGAGAGAAAGGATTAAATGATTGTGTTGAGTGGAATTGTCTATTCCACATCCCTTTAGATGAAAGAGGAGGGACTTGAACTTTGTAAATAAGTCTTGGATGCTATAAAATTCCTTGGATCTAAGGAATTTAGCTTGACCTCGAGCATATGGCCTCTCATTTTGTCCTATTTTCGAAAGATATCCTCTAAATTTGTCCAAATATCATCTCGTGTGGTACAAGATTCAATGTGAAACATAAGCTCGGGGTACATAAAAACGCAGAGGAGGCCATAGGCCTCATCCATGCAGTTGAGATACATATTCTTCTTCATAGAAGAATTGGTTCCACCTCTATAACCATGGTAATCTAGTACAAGCCTCTACATCTAAGTCGATGCGGAATTTTTAACTTCCACTCGAAGTAGTTATGAGGCGTGAGAAGTATTTTCAATTACTAATCCAACTTTGTTGACTACATCTTCCTCTTGTAACTTCAAATAGAAATTATTATGTGTTTTCTCCTAGCAATCAAGGGTCTGATACCATGTGAAGTTTTCACAGTGAACCTAGCTAGTAGAAAAGTCACACAAACTTGCGAGAGAAAGAAGAGAGGAGAGAAAAAGAATGAATTGTATTAACTGTTTGAGTAAAATGGTAAAATAGACATGATATACTCTACATGGTGAAGTGAATGCACCATAGTAGTGATCTAGAGAGATATAGACACTCATTGATAGAAACTGAAGTAATCTTCCATCTAGTCCTAGTTAATTGGTCCATGCAATCATCAGTCAATTGAGTCACACATGTGTAAGTGACAGAAATACATGCAATCATAAGATATGCATCATCTTGGCCACATGTATGAGATATGTGCACTCCTTGTGAGGAAATTGAGGTGAACATGCAACTGTTGGTGATAAAATTGATTTTGTCATCAATGAGTCACCTCCACTAGTCTAACTGAGGTGTAATTGACTATGAATTGAAGAGGTAAGGTGACCTATTTTGTAGGAGGCACCCTAATTTGTAGGGGAATATTCTCAAGATAGAATAATCTCATCTATAGAAGCTCCCTCAACATTAGACTATCAACCTTAGGAAAATAATTACCTAGGTGAGTGTGTAATATCTCCAACAATAAGGATGCAAACATATCTAATGGCCCATAGGTTTGATATTTGGAAATCATTTGCGACTAGTTATACATCCCCAAAAACTCCACCAACATATGCAGTCGAGAAGAATCCTAGTCAACATAATGCAAAAGCTATGAATTTCATCCTATGTGGTCTATCAAAATCTGATTTTGTCAAGGTGATGCATTGTAAATGGACAAAGACATTTGGGACAAACTTCAAAATATCTATGAAGGTGATGACAAGGTTAAGATATCAAAGCTCCAAACTCATAGAAGATAGTTCAAGAGTTTGAAAATGAAAGATGAAGAAAATTTTGCAACATATATCCTCTGTGTGGATGAAATTGTCAACACCATCGGAGGACTTGGTGAAAAGGTTGAAGAACCAATGATTGCACAAAAGGTGTTAAGGCTACTCCCCTTAAGATTTCATGCCAAAGTTTCCTCCATTGAAGAAATAAAGGATCTTCATTCATTAACAATGGATGATCGGCATGGGATTCTCATGGAATATGAAATGAGGACATATAAAGAAAATCCATCAAAGAAAGAAGTAGCCTTCAAAGCCTCAAAGAAGACAAAGAACGGAGAGAATGAATCAAGCGAGAGATTTTTGACTATTTCCTTTTGTCTTCCAAGTTGCTTCTGCTTAATATATAGTCCATGGGAGCCCCATCCTACTCCAATAGGATGAACGCATTTCTTATTTTCTCGTTTAAGTATCATGAATACTATGTAATTCCAATTTTTCGCACATATTTTTATCTTAAACAACAAATTTGTATTTATATTTGATTCAAACTCCACAAAGAGCTATTTTGTGAGCTCGTGACTTTTGTGGTTTCTGACTTTTATTAAAGTGTGAATCTCGAGTATGTGTTTTCTTTCCATCCTTATGATATGAATGGTACAAAATCATTTGAATTTCTTTGGAAATGACCATCTATGTTTCTCTATGTTCTGTGTGTCTTGCTTCAAATGTTTTGCTTTCTCTTGCTATGATGTGGGAAATGGTTATGGTGGATTGAGCAAATTCATTTGATTTCTTTATGTTGCAATTGCTTCCATGAAATCTTTACATGTTTTCATTGCATGTTCCACTCGCTGGCATTAAATGTTTGATGAATGAGAATTTGGTTATTTAGAACCTTAATATAATTGTTATATGAGTGATAAACAGAGGAGCACCACCTCAAAAATGAAGAAGGTATCTCCAAGTCCCATGAGAATTCCCTATGAGGTTGACTCTTGTACTTGACAAGGAACAAGATCAACACTACTAACACTACTATTATGTGGAGGCAGTGTTGTTGTTTTAAATTTTTTATACAATAATAGTTTTGTTGTTTTCAATGTTTTCTATAATAGCAATGTTGTTGTTTTCAATGTTTTCTATAATAGCAGTGTTGTTGTTTTCAATGTTTTGTGTAAGTTTGTTCATAGATCTTGTTTGTGAATATGTTGCCATTCACTTTGTTAAAATAGAACCTTTAATGCAATATTGTGTTGGTGTGATTGTGTGATTGCATAATGGTTAAGAATTCTGCTCATAATTAGAACTTAATTGCATTGCATTCCACAAGTATGATTTCTATTTAATTATATAAGCTTGATTTCCATTTAATTCTACAAGTGTGAATTTCAATTTTGCAAAGAGTGGATTTATTTTAGTAATGCCAAATCATTTTGTAGAATAATTATAGTAAACTTTTATACCATGATATAGGCACCTGCTTAAGGCCATAGAGTGACTTTTTCAGTCTGCATATTAAGGATGAGTTATGTATGAACCCCTGGGGCTGCTCCATGTAAATATCCTCTTAGACATCCCCATGAAGAAAGGCATTCTTCACATCCATCTGGTGAATGTCCCACCCCCTAGTTGGTGTAATGGCAAGGGCCAATTGGATGAAGTCCATCTTTAATTCGAGAGAAAAGATCTAATCTTAGTCTATCTTGTGGATCTGCTAAAAAAATTTGGCAAGCAATCTATCCTTATAAATTCTCACATATTTGTTTTCTTCCATCTTGGTCATGTAGACCCATTTGCATCTGACAAGATTTTTTTGTGAAGGAAGCAGAACTAGATCCCAACTCTGGTGCTCTAGGAGAGTTGTACTCCTCCTGCATAATAGCTTACCATAAGGGATTCCCTATAGTATCTGCATAGGTCTGTGGGTCTGAATCTAGAACCATATGACAATGCATGGGAATCATCGGTTCATTAGTTGTGAGTGCATGAGGAGGATCCTCAAATTGATACCTTGTCCTCCTCTGATATGTTGGATCCCCCATAAGGTCTCATACTACTTGTAGGGTGGTCTATTCCCACTTGGCCATCTGTGGTGGCTCAACATCTTCATGCTCATCATCGGCATGCTCATCATCTTCTGAATCATATTCAAATCTAAAATTTGAACCATGAATTGAGTGAGTGGAACCATCATCACAGATCTCTAATACAGGAAGTGGTACAGAGGTCTCTGCATGTGGCTCCAATGGTGCATGCAAGGGAGTTTCCTCAAATTGAACATTGTGCTCAATGATGATCATGTCAGCAGAGCGATCAAGTAACCTATAACCCTTCACACCATATGGATATCCCATGAATATATATGTGGTACTCTGTGGATCTAATGTTTTCCTCTTTTCAAAAGGTACACAGGCCCATGCACGTGATCCAAATATACGAAAGTGGGTGAATTCCATTTCATTGTTGCTCCATGCCTCAAAGGGGGCCCAATCCTTGATACATCTATGAGGAGATATGTTCTAAATGTGGTTATCAAAGTTAAGTGCCTTATCCCAACAGCTTCTTACACCTGGAACAAGCTTATTTCTCGATTCTTCCTCAAACTAGAGAACTACAAGCACTCTTTTCTCTTCTCGAGATTAGTCTTTCGACTATGTTCTCTCACATAGATCTACCTCTGCCCATAAATTACCTCTTTTATTTACTTCCTCAGCAAGTTTGAGTGGGTCTGAATACCTAACTCGTGGTCAGGTCTATAAGTCTTATAGATGGGTACTCTTCCCCATCTCCACATTAACTCTTGAGGAAGACTCTTTCAGCTACCAATCTGACTGGTAATTCATTTCTGGGTCAAAGGAATGTTCTGGGACTGAATCATTAAATCTAGTAAGGTAATGGTTTGGTGGGGGGTCATCTCAACCATTTATGGTTCCCCTCACCATCTCTCTCATAGCATATGTGTTCTATCTTGGGAAACCCCCCTTTCAGCAGTTATGAAACACTTATCCATTTTCTATTAATAACAAAAAATACATACACTGACCTTTTATAATAAAAAGGTTCATCAAATCCAACATTCACACATATCTAGTCTTCCATAGTCTTTTGTTCAGTTATAGTTATATTTTCAAACTAGGGAAAATAGGGGTATTACAATCCCCTCCCCCTTAAAGGAACATTGTCCTCGATGTTACATATGTCGATGTGCTCTGTATGTACAGAAGTAAACAAAAATGGGTATGCATGTTTCATGGCATCCTCCATTTCCCATGTAGCCTCATCTGGGCCAAACTGTTTCCACGGCACGTTGACCTGTGCAATGGTTTTGTTCCTGAGTGGGGTTTCTTTCTTGTCTATTATGCATTGAGTTTCTAGCAGGAATTCTCCCTTTGGTTCCACATGAATCACAGACCAGTCAATTATATGATTAGAATCATTTACATATTTCTTCAATAATGAAACATGGAAAACATTATGTGCCTTCATTGTGGGAGGAAGTGCTATCCTATATGCTACAGGCCCCACTCTATCCTAAATTTCAAAGGGTCCACAATATCGCGGTGTCAGCTTTCCACAAGCTCCCATTCTCAGGGAGTTTTTCCTGGGTCTAACTCGGAGATACACATGATCCCCTATTTTGAACTCTCTAGGAGTCATGTTTTTGTCTGCATAGATTTTCTGTCTATCCTGAGCTATTTTTAGGTTCTGCTTTATCTAAATTGGTGTTCCATCTCTTTCAACATGTCTAGCCCGATTGTAATTTTTTCTACTGGGTTATCCTAGCTGATTGGAATCTTGCATTGTCTAAAATAGAGGGCCTCAAAAGGGATCATCTTCAATGACTCTTGATAGCCATTGTTGTAGGCAAACTCTACCAGTGTTAGGTAGTATTCCCACTTCTTAGGCTGATGAATTACATGCATTCTTAACATTTCCTCTAGTGCTTGGTTTACCCTCTTCGTTTGTCCATCAGTTTGAGGGTTATACGTCGTACTAAATAGCAATTTAGTTTCAAAACCAGCAAACAGAGATTTCTAAAAGCTTGAAGTAAATTTTGCATCTCTGTTAGATATGATCTCCTTAGGCATGCCATGCAGCCTAAATATTTATTTATGAAAATATTGGCAATATCTATTTCCTTGCAAGTTGACTTGACGGGAGTGAATTGAGCATCCTTGCTCAATTTGTCCACCACTACCATGATGGCATCATTCTGTTTGGCCAATTTTGGTAATCCTGTGATGACATCCATGGAGATGGTTTCCCATTTCCATTCTGGGATTGGTAGGGGTTGCAACATCCCTGATGGATGACAGTGTTTTGCCTTAACCTGTTGACATTCTAGACATTTAACCAAGTAATCAGTTATTTCCTTCTTCAGTCTGGGCCAATAAAACAATTTCCTAGTGGTTGTGATCATCTTCAGATAACCAGGATGACCATTATATGGTCTTTTGTGTAGTTCATCCATCATGAACCTCTTCAAGTCGTCAAAATTTGGGATATACAACCTACCTTTGTAAGTTAACAGGCCATCATTCAGCAATTGATAACCTTCATACTTCATCCCTGTGGGCTCTTGTTCCAAGTATGATTTTACAGTCTTGAAAAATGCATCTATTTCTTGTGCATTTTTTAATCTCTCCCTAACATGTATTTCACAAGTGCTTACAGTTGCCAAGTGAATCACTTTCATACTTCTACTAAGGGCATCATCCACCCTATTTTATTTTCCTTTGATATGTTTGATTTCAAAATCAAACTCACTAAGGAGAGCCATCCATCTAGCTTGTCTAGCATTAAGTTTTGGTTGATCAAATAGGTACCTCAACCCACAATGGTTTGTCATAAGCACAAATCTCCTGCCTAGGAGGTACTGCCTCCACATTTTTAAAGCATGCACTATGGAAGCCAATTCTAGATCATGGGTCACATAATTGATTTCATGCTCATTCAATTTTCTGGATTCGTAGCAAATTACATGTTCTTCTTGCATAAGGACTCCTTTGAGTCTTTCCTTCCAAGCATTTGTACACACAAGGAAGTCCTTGTTTGGGTCTACAATCTTCAGCACAAGTGCATTAGTTAGAAGGCATTTCAGCTCTTGGAATCTATCTTCACATTCTGATGTCTAAAGGAACTTAACTCCCTTTTTCTGAAGGGAAGTGATTGGGAAACCAATATTGGAAAATCCTTTTATGAACCTCCTATAGTATCCTTCTAGGCCCATAAATATTATGATATCAGATACATTCTTTGGGGTAGGCCAATCCATAATGGCTTCGATATTTTCAATGTCAACTGCCACCCCCTCTTCAGAAATAACATGGCCTAAGTAATGGACTTGTTTATGGAAAAAGTCACACTTACTAAACTTAGCATAGAGTTGATGTTATCTTAGTACTTGAAGCACTAGCTTAAGATGTTCTTCATGCTCTTACCTATTGTTGGAATAGATTAGGATATCATCAATGAAAACCAATACAAATCTGTCTAAAAAATTATTGAGTACATTATTCATTAAGCACGTAAAATTGGTTGGTGCATTTGTTATCCAAAATGGCACCACCATAAATTCATAATGACCATATCTTGTCCTAAAGGTTGTTTTGTGGACGTCTTCATCCTTAATTTGAACCTGATGGTATCCAAACCTCAAGTCAATCTTGGAGAAAATTGTAGAACCCCTTAATTGGTCAAACAAGCCATCGATCCTTGGCAAGGGATACTTATTCTTTATGGTCATCTTGTTGAGTTGCCTATAGTCTATGCACAACCTAAGTGTGACATCCTTCTTTTTCAAAAACAAGGTCAGTGATCCCCATGGAGACACACTAGGCCAAATGTATCATTTTCCCATCACTTCCTTTAGTTGTAGCTTGAGCTCAAACAGCTCTGGTGTACTCATTCTATAGGGTGTTCTAGATACTGGCACTGCTCCTGGTGCAAGTTCTATTGAAAAGTCAATATCTCTTCTTGGAGGTAGACCTGGTACCTCTTCCAGGAATGCATCTTTGTACTCTCTTAATATGGGATGGTATTCTAGGTTTGGTTTGTTGTTCTCAACAGATTCCAACACTTGTATTTTATATAAAGAGCATCCTTTTCTACAATACTTCTTCACTTGAAGGGTTGATATTTGTCTCACAGAGACAGGCTTTTGAATCCCTTGTAGGGTTACCTTTCTTCCTTCTTCATTTTCACACTCATAAGTTTTATTGTAACAGTTCAACTTGGTTTTATGGGTAGCCAACCAGTCCATGCCAATCAGCAGAGCATAAGATCCTAGAGAAAGCATGTTTAATGTTGCTTGGGTGGGAAATCCACTCATAATGAATTGGCATGCTGGTATGACCTATGTTACTTTTCTTTTGATTCCAGTGGCTAGTTGTACCATCCATTATTTAACATTTTTAACTTGTTGCAATTTACATTTATCAACAGTTTGAGGGGAAACATAACTCAAATTAGAACCAAGGTCAATTAAAATGGAAACTAGATGGTTGGAAATCATACCTTCCATCTCCACCACTGAAGCTTGGTGGTCAGCTTGTCTATTATTGAAGGCTGCATAAATATGTGGCATGCTCCTAGACACATCATTGAATGTGGTATCATCTTGGATGTTGTAGACCCTCCTATTGTTATGTTTCCTATATGGGCAATCTCTCATCAGATGTTCTTCTCCACAACCCCAACATTTCAAGGGTTCTCTCTTTGTGTTATCATTCTTACCTGGGGCTACTCCAAAGGGTTTATTTCCACTCTAAGAGGGGAATTTTGTTGATATACACTTTTAGTAGGAAGGCTCATCTTAGAAACTTTTCCATGGTTCTTGAATCTTGAGGGTTTAAACCCCTTCTTCTTGAATCGCGAACCACTTTTCTTCTTCTAGTCCTCATGAAGTTTTGTCTCATTCTTTAAATGCTCATAGCAATACCTTGCCTTTCAGATAGTTTCTTCTAAGGTCTTTGTCTCATCAAATTCAATTTTGTCCTAGAAGGACTGAGGCATTCCACTAATAAATCATTGCATCTTTACCTTTTCATCCTTTATGTAGGGCACATACCTTATTATCTCAAGGAATTTATTGATATATTCCTCTATGGTGAGTTATCCCAACTTGAGTTCATAGAACTCCTTGGTCTTCCCATCAAAGTATTTCTCTGACAAATACTTCTTCTTGAAGTATTTCTCAAATTGTTTCCATGACAAGTCCTTCTCATGGATTCCTTTCACATTCTTAAGGTCGTCCCACCAAATGGAGGCCTTTCCATTCAGGTTAAAAATGGTTATTCAAATCTTTAAATTTTTAGTGTAGTCATGGAATCTGAAGTACTTCTTCAATCCAAGTAGCCAAACTTTTTCTTCTTCCCCCTTCTTAATTTCTCCATCGAAGGTGGGTGGTTTGGATTTCTTGAAATATTCATGGTCATGGCTCTTGGAATGTTTCCTCTTCTTTCTTTTCCTCTAGGAATGCAAACTAGTTTTTCTACTAGAAGATTCCTTGGAGTTGTCAGTTTCGTCACCAGAGGATTCTCCCGATGAGTGTCTCTTGGCTCCATGTTGGGCCTTATTTGAGGTGTTTCTCCTTGTGTGGCCACTTTCATGGCCATTATTTTGTATCTCAGGTGGACTCTGGGATTTTTAAGTATGTTGTATGTCCACATGATTGGTTGTTGGTCCATGTTGCAACTGCCTTTGTATATCTGATAATCTTTGTAGTAGGACTGCATTAATTTCAGTTTTCCTTTCCTTCTCTTTTATTATCCTTTCATTGTCATCCTTACATCTCTGTAATTCTTCCATGAGACTTCTTATAGTTTCATCCAAATCTGGAGGGGTTTCCACTGCCCTTCTTTCATCAGATTCTTCCTCTCTATTGTGAGAGATTTATCCCAATTCATGGTGTGTCACCATCCTTTATGTTGTAGTTTTCATGCAGTCCATTGATTGTTTAAGTGTTGATAAAACATTCTCTGTTAGTTAATGATCTACTAGGTTTATGAACAGCACACAATTCAAAATTTTCAAAACATATACAACAGTAGAAAGTTTCATTCCTTCCTTCAGTAGAGGTTTAAATAAGACTCTTAAGAATGGGGTAAGATAGGGTGTCACCCCTAAAAGTTCTCTAAGTAATATTCTTAAGCGACTCGTTCATGAGCCCAAGCAGTCCAAGTGTTGTAACCATGCTCTGATACCAATTTCTAACACACCCGACCCATAAGCACCCTTTCTAGGGATGGGGCATCAAAATTTTGCTTATTTTAGTAATCTTGAATCATCTCTCTAAGATCTTCATTCTCTTCTACTAAACTGTAACTCTCTAACGACTACTACTAGACTCAAAACTGAGCTCTGGATTTCAAGTTATGGCCTCCCAAAGTTCTTTTGGAATTTATCATACATGGGCCACATGGGTCCACCTCATGTGTATTGTCCCCAAGTTCCTACATCCACGAGGAGGTTCATCCACCGTTCAATCCAACGGCGGGACATGGTCTTCATTTAACACATGAGTTAGAGGGAAGTTCGACGTTTGGCACTGAACGTCTCTTCTCCTTTCTGCACACCTATTCTTTGGAGTCCCAAATTCCCGAACTCTCAAAGAAGCATAGAATCTCTCCACGTGGCTACAGCCTTCGAGCCTTTTGACTTACCCATGACACTACATCCCAAACCTCTGGAATCCAGAAGTTTCGGACTCCCAAAGGGTCCACCCTCACACATGGTGACATGCTAAACGCAGAGGCAAGGATAGGTGGGTCCCGAGCACTCCACTTGCCAAATGGGCCAAGTAAGCAAGTGCCAAAGGTACATGCGGCAAGGCAGAGATCACATGTGGCCCCTATAGTGGGTGATACATGTCACATTTTAATGGGCACATAGGGTCTACAAGATGTATGAATCCATATGACAGGTGGCACGTCATTCGTGGGTCCATGTCACCCTGGATGATGTCACTATGCCACATCACTCCAGACCGATGGCCTTCCTATGCCCTTAGATCTCACGGTCAAGACCCATCCACGTAGATCCCTTAATCTACATCCTCCATTACTTCATAACTTCAGCATTCGAGGGATCCATGGTGTGACTTCCTTCTTACTCCTGTAGTGGTCAACGTTGGGATGACCATGGTCTAGATCTAATGGTTAGGGAAGATCCCGAAGGGTTCCTATATCTACAGTCCTTATCACTTCACAGCTCTTCCCTTCACGGTCCCCTCTCCTAAAGCAGGACTTCGTTGAAGTACCATATGCATTTCCCTCCACTATTTGATCAGGCGGTTAAGATGAGTTCCTAATGGACTACCCAGATCCACAGCTCTCATCACTTCGTAACTTCAGCGTTTGGGGAGTTTGGTGCTTTAACATCCCTATTCTTTTGAAGTATGACTTCGTCGAAGTTCCCTTGGTGCAAATCCAATGGCCAAGGGGACTCTCGAATACCCTCAGATCTGTGGCTCGCATTACCTCGTGATTAATGAATGGATCAAGGTTTAACAGTGGGGTAGGTCTACTTGTCCCAGTAAGGGAAACCACCAGGTGTCAGTCAACCTTATGTGTAATTGTAACCATCAGTTGCTTATGGTCGGTTTACAAATGGTAAGGTCAAAACACTCCCAAGCTCTAAATTCCCAGAGTTCTGAGGCCATAAAGGCTTAGCTCCTTTCAGGCCTAACATAGGGTTCCCATACCTTGGTCACATGGGTCCTTCAAAAACTCTTGTGGTCTATGCGCTAATTCCTTTAGTCGTAAATGGGGTAAGCACATGGGCATGAGCCCTTAGTCACATCGGTGAAGGGTCTGAAGGAGACACCCTCCTTCCATGGAGTTTTAACTTGGCTTTACCGAGAAGGTAGATTCGAGAGGTCGGCAAGACTTACAAATTCTAGTAAATCCTACCCCGACCCTCTTGTAGACTTACGTCCCACAACTCTCTAGATGCTAAGATGAGGCAAGTAGATGATCATTCAAAAGGATGGGTTCACATAGAGACAATAGATATGTATACCTTAATCATTCCATACATAACTCAATCATAGACATATAGATATATTGAAACATCATTTCCATTTCAATACATAGAGTATGAAAATACTTATCAGAGAACTAGAATCTTGAAGCGACTACTGAAAGGGGTGCATGTTTCCACCCAACCATAGGCACAGCCACTCCTGAACGGATTTACCATTGGCCACCCTCAAGCTAGACCATGATTCTCTAAGAGAGACTCTTTCTTCTTGCTCAGCGACAATCAGGGACGGAGGTTACTCTCCTCCTCCCATGGGATCTTGGCAATGGGTTTTCTCTGTACCAAGCAAGGAGGTTTGCACGAGTACCTCCATAGTCACTCCCCAACCCCATTTATCATCTTGGAATGGAAACCCTGCCAACAACTTCTTATGCCCAGAACGAGTTTATTTCTCAATTCTTCCTCGAACCAGAGAACTGCAAGTGCTCTTTTCTCTTCTCAAGATTAGTATTTTGACTCTATTCTCTCACACAGATCTGCCTCTACCCATGAATTACCTCTTTTCTTTCCTTCCTCAGCAAGTTTGCGTGGGTCTAAATCCTGAGCTCGTGGTCAGGTCTGGAAGTCAAGCAGATGGGTACTCTGCCCCATCTCCTCATTAACTCTTGAGAAGGACTCTTCCAGCTACCAATCTAACTGGTAATTCATTTTGGGGTCAGAGGATTGTTTTGGGACTGAGTCATTAAATCCAGTAAGGAATTGGTTTGGTGGGGGGTCATCTCAACCATTTCTAGTTCCCCTCACCCTCTCTCTCATAGTATATGTGTTCTATCTTGGAAAACCCCCCTTTTAGCAGTTATGCAACACTTATCCATTTTCTATTAATAATAGAAAATACATGTATTGACCTTTTATAATAAAAAGGTTCATCAAATCCAACATTCACACATATCTAGTCTATCATAGTCTCTTGTCCAGTTATAGTTATATTTACAAACTGGGGGAAACAGGGGTATTACATCCCCACCCCCATTATTTGTGCAGAGGCTTTTGATCTTCCTCCTGGACTGAGTCTCTACATGTTCTTTGAAGTCTTTGAGATGCTCAAAAACTTTAGACTTCTACCTGAGAAAATACACCCAATTGTATCGTGAGAAATCATCAATAAATGTAAGCACGTACCTTTCTTTGTTGATGGATGGATGAGGAAAGGGTCCCATCATATCACTATGGATGAGCTCCAAAGGAGAGGAGGCCCTCCAGGTCTTCCCTTTCTCCAACTTCTCTTGAGGATGTTTTCCAAGAACGCATCCTTGACAAACTCCTTTTGAAAAGTGTATGTTGGGAAATTCAATGACCATATCCTGTTGCATACTTAATGCATGTATTTGAAGTTTAGCTGGTCAAATATCTCGTGCCATAATCTACTAGTATCATCATCATGTGTCAGTAGTAAAGCATAATCAGATTTAGCAATGAATTCATTGAAAGTATAAAAATGAGATTAGCAGTTTACCTCACCAACAACAATCATGGAGTTATCATGCATATCAGATTTGGTTACAGAATCAGGTCTAAACTCCACCCTTTTTCTTATACGAGAATGTGTTAGCTGATAAACAAAGAGTATATTCACAGAGAGTCTTGGAACATGCAAGAGGTTCTCAAAAATTCCATGTTGCAGTTTTACTCTCCCTTGACTAATGACCTCAATTGGGGTACCATCTCCCATGAGGATGGGAGGACACATGCATGCAAAAATAGAAGATAAAACATTTTTTGTTCTTTCCATATGATGGGATGTTCCTGAATCTAAGATCAATGCATCGGGAAAAGAGTTAACGGAAATCAGTGCATGAGAGTTACCTCATTTTGTTGGTGCTTGATCTTCTAATTTCTTCTTGGTAGCTTCAGGAATTTGATTCCCAAAGTTATTCTTTTGAAGAATCTATGCCATCAGATCAATTTTTTTCTTCATCCATGTCGATTCGGGATGATATGTGTGATTGTAGTAACCGCATTTGTTCTTCCCTTTCTTTCATTTTCCACCTTTGGATCCTAAAGAGTCATCGAAGGGTTTGGTGTACCCTTCCTTCTTTGGTTCTACATGCCCCTTTCCCTTGCTTTTATGCTTGGAATTTGAATTGGAAGTGTTGATACTCTCATGCACAGCAAGTGCATGTGCATTATGTCCCTTGATTATCCCCATTTTGATGAGATTATCTTTCTCATGCATGAGGGATTCAATAAATTGATCCAATTTCAGCATTTTCTAGGTTGCTCCTAAAGTGAATCTATTTGTATGGAACGATGAGACAAAAACAACATAATCTGGACCAAGTTTCAAGAAGATAGAAAGGATTAAATTATTGTGTTGAGTGGATTTGTCTATTCCAAATCCCTTTATGTGAATGAGGAGGGACTTGAACTTCGTAAAGAAGTACCCGATGTTATCAAATTCCTTGGATCTAAGGAATTCATCTCGACCTCGAGCATATGGCCTCTCATTTCATCCTGTTTTCCAAAGATATCCTCTAACTTTGTCCAAATCTCATCTGGTGTGGTACAAGATTCAATGTGAAACATAAGCTCGGGGGACATAGACACAAAGAGGAGGTCATATGCCTCATCCATGCAGGTGAGATGATTATTCTTCTTGATAGCAGAAGTTGGCTCCACCTCTGTAACTATGGTAATATGGTACAAGCATTTGCATCTAAGTTGATGCAGCATATTTATCTTCCACTCGAAGTAGTTATGAGGCATGAGAAGTATTTCCGACGAGTAATCCATATTTTTTGACTACATATTCCTCCTATACCTTCAAATAGAAATGATTATATGCTTTCTCCTAGCAATCAAGGGTCTAATACCATGCAAAGTTTTCACAATGAACCTATCTAGTAGAAAAGTCACACAAACTTGCAAGAAAAATAAGAGAGGAGAGAAAAAGAATGAATTGTATTAATTGTTTGAGAAAATGGTAAAATACACATGATATACTCTACATGGCTAAGTGAATGCACGATAATAGTCATCAATAGATATCTATACACTCACTAACAGAAACTGAAGTAATTTTCCACCTAGTCTTAGTTAATTAGTCCATGCAATCATCAATTAACTGAGTCACACATGTGTAAGTGAGAGAAATACATGCAATCATAAGATATGCACCCTCTTGGAAACATGCATGACATATGAGCAATCCTAGTGAGGAAACCGAGGTGAGCATGCAACTGTTGGTGATAAAACTGAGGTTGTCATCTATGAGTGACCTCCACTAGTCTAATTGAGGTGTAATTGACTCTGAACTAAAGAGGTAAGGTGACCTATATTTTAGGAGGCACCCTAAATTGTAGGGGAATATTCTAAAGAGAGAATAATCTCATCTACAGAAACTCCCTCAACATTAGACTATCAACCTTAGGAAAATAATTACCTAGGTGAGTGTGTAATATCTCGAACAATAAGGATGCAAACATATCTAATGGCCCTTGGGTTTGATATTTGGAAGTTATTTGTGACTGGTTATACATCCCCAAAAAATCCACTAACATATGCGGTTTGAAAGAATCCTAATGAACACAATGCAAAATATATGAATGCCATTTTGTGTGGTCTATCAGAATCTGAGTTTGTCAAGGTGATGCATTGTAAATCGACAAAGAAATTTGGGACAAACTTCAAAATATCTATGAAGGTGATGACAACGTTAAGATAGCAAAGCTCCAAACTCATAGAAGATAGTTCAGGAGTTTGAAAATGAAAGACGAAGAAAATGTTGCAGCATATATCCTCTGTGTGGATAAAATTGTCAACACAATTAGAGGACTTGGTTAAAAGGTTGAAGAACCAATGATTGCACAAAAGGTGTTAAGGCCACTCCCCTTAAGATTTGATGCCAAAGTTTCCGCCATTGAAGAAATAAAGGATATTGATTCATTAACAATGGATGAACTGCATGGGATTATCATGGCATACGAAATGAGGACATAGAAAGAAAATCCATCAAAGAAAGAAGTAGCCTTCAAAGCCTCAAAGAATACAAAGAATGAAGAGAATGAATCAAGCGAGAGATTTCTGAATATTTCATTTTGTCTTCCAGGTTGCTTCTACTTAATATATGGTCCTTGGGAGCCCCATCCCAGACCAATAGGATGAACACATTTCTTATTTTCTTGTTTAAGTATCACAAATACTATGTAATTCCAATCTTTCACACATATTTTTATCTTAAACAACAAATTTGTATTTATTATTTCATTCAAACTCCACAAAGAGCTATTTTAGGAGCTCGTGACTTTTGTGGTTTTTGACTTTTATTAAAGCATGAATCTTGAGCATGTGTTTTCTTTGCATCCTTATGATATGAATGGTAAAAAATCATTTGAATATCTTTGGAAAGGACCATCTATGTTGCTCTATGTTCTATGTGTCTTGTTTCAAATGTTTTTCTTTCTCTTGATATGATGTGGGAAATGGTTATGGTGGATCGAGCGAATTCATTTGATTTCTTTATATTGCAATTGCTTCCATGAAAACTTTACATGTTTTCATTGCATATTCCACTCGCTGGCATTAAATGTTTGATGAATGAGAATTTGATTATTTAGAACCTTAATATAATTTTTATATGAGTGAGAAACAGAGGAGCACCACCTCTATAAAAACGAAGAGGGTATCTCCAAGTCCAATGAGAATTCCCTATGAGGTTGACTCTTGTCCTTGACATGAAACAAGATCAACACTACTGACATTACTATTATGTGGAGGTAGTGTTGTTGTTTTAAATGTTTTCTATAATAATAGTATTGTTTTTTTCAATGTTTTCTATAATAGTTGTGTTGTTGTTTTCAATGTTTTCTATAATAGCAGTTTTGTTGTTTTCAATGTTTTCTATAATACCAGTGTCATTGTTTTCAATGTTTTATATATGTTTGTTCATAGATCTTGTTTGTGACTCTATGGTTATTCACTTTGTTAAAATAGAACCTCCAATGCAATATTGTGTTGGTGTGATTGTGTGATTGCCTAATGGTTAAGAGTTTGTGCTCATAATTAGAACTTAATTGCATTGCATTCCACAAGTATGATTTCTATTTAATTCTATAAGATTTATTTCCATTTAATTCTACAAGTGTGAATTTCGATTTTGCAAAGAGTGGCTTTATTTTAGCAATGACAAATACTTTTGTAGAATCATTATAGTAAATTGTTATACATTTCTCTAGGCACCTGCTTCAGGCCATAGAGTGAATTTTTCAAACAGCATACTAAGGATGAGTTATGTATGAACCTTGGGGCTACTCTATGTAAATCTCCTGATACATCTCCATGAAGAAAGGCATTCTTCACATCCATTTGGTGACCGTCCCACGCCCTGGCTAGTGTAATGGAAAGGGCCAATCAGATGTAGTATACCTTTGCTATGATAGCAAAGGTCTCATCATACTCTATATCGTGCATCTGCTAAAAAAAATTGGCAAGCAATCTTTCCTTATACCTGCTCACCTATTCATTTGTTTCCTTTTCGGTCATGTAGACTCATTTGCATCTGACAAGATTCTTGTCTAAAGGAAGTGAAACTAGATCCCAACTCTGGTTCTCGAGGAGAGAGTTGTACTCCTCCTACATAACAGCTTCCTAGGAGGAATTCACTGCAATCTCTGCATAGGTATGCGGGCATGAAGCTAGAACTGTATGTCAATGCATGGGCATCATTGGTTCGGTAGTTGTGAGTGCATGAGGAGGATCCTGAAACTGAGACCTTGTCCTCCTCTGATCTATTGGATCCCCCACAAGGTCTCTTATTGCTTGTAGGGTGGTCTATGCCCACTTGGGCATCTGTGGTCGCTCAGCATATGCATGCTCATCATTGGCATGCTCATCATCTTCCAAATCACATTCAAATCTCAAATATGAACCATGACTTTAGTGAGTAGAATAATCATCACAGATCTTTTATACATGCAATGGTACAGAGGTCTCTACATGTGGCTCCAATGGTGCATGCAAGGGAGTTTCCTCAAACTGAACATTGCACTCAATGATGATCCTGTCGGAAGAGGGATAAAGTAAGTTGTAACCCTTCACACCATATGGATATCCCACGAATATGTATGCGGTACTCTATGGATCTAATGCTTTCCTCTTTTCAAAGGGCACATAGGCCCATGCACATGATCCAAATATACAAAAGTGATTGACTTCCAGTTTATTGTTGCTCCATGCCTCAAAGGGGGCCCAATCCTTGATAGATCTGTGAGGACATATGTTCTAAATGTGGTTATCAAAGTTAAGTGCCTTAGCCCAAATCTTGGGAGGTAGAGATCTTGCATGCAACATACAAGTTGCCATCTCTTTGAGGGATCTATTCTTCTACTCAACTACTCCATTCTACTATGGAGTGTAAGGTATTGTGTATTGTAGTTGTATGCCTACCTCTGAATAAATATGTTGGAAATCTTGAATCACATATTCCCCCCCATTGTCTGTGCATAGGATTTTGATCTTTCTCATGGACTGAGTCTCTCAATGTGCTTTGAAGTCTTTGAGATGCTCAAAAACTTCAGACTTCTGCCTGAGAAAATACACCCAACTGTATCCTGAGAAATCATCAATAAATGTAAGCATGTACCTTGATTTATTGATGGATGGATGAGGAAAGGGTCCCATCAGATCACTATGGATGAGCTCCAAAGGAGAGGAGACCCTCCAGGAATTCTCTTTCTCAAACTTCTCTTGAGGATGTTTTCCAAGAACACATCCTTGACAAACACCTTTTGAAAAGTGTATGTTGGGAAATTCGATGATCATATCTTGTTGCATAGTTACTGCATGTATTTTAAGTTTAGATGGTCAAATCTATCGTGCCTCAATATACTAGTATCATCAGCATGCGTCAGTAGTAAAGTAGAATCAGATTTAGCAATGAATTCACTGCAAGTATAAAAATGATATTGGTGGTTTACCTCACCAACAACAATCATGGAGTTATCATGCATATCAGATATGGTTACAGAATCAAGTGTAAACTCCACACTACCAGAATACGTTAGTTTATAAACAGAGAGTATATTCACAGAGAATCTTGGAACATGCAAGACGTTCTCAAAAATTCCATATTGGAGCTATACTCTCCCTTAACCAATGACCTCAACTAGGGTATCATCTCCCATGAGGATGGGAGGACTCGTGCATGCAAAAATAGAAGGTAAAACATTTTTCTTTGTTGCCATATGATGGGATGTCCTTGAATCTAAGATCCATGCATCGGTAGAAGATTTAATGGAAATCATTGTATGAGATTTACCTCATTTTCTTGGTTCTTGATCTTCTAACTTCTTCTTGGAAGCCTCAGGAATTTGATCCCCAAGGTTGTTCTTCTGAAGAATCTATGCCATCAGATCAATTTGTTTCTTCATGCATGTCGATTCGGGATGATAGGCATGCTTGTAGTAACCTCATTTGTTCTTCCCTTTCTTTCATTTCCCACCTTTGGAGCCTAAAGAATCATCGAATGGTTTGGATTAACCTTCCTTCTTTGGCTCTACATGCTCCTTTCCCTTGATTTTCTGCTTGGACTTTGAATTGGAAGTGTTGTTGCTCTAATGCACAGCAAGTGCATGAGCATTGTGTCCCTTCATTATCCACATTTTGATGACCTTATTTTTCTCATGCATGAGGGATTCAATAAATTAATCTAATGTCAGAATTTTCTATGTTTCTCCTGAAGTGAATATGTTTGTATGGAATGATGAGACAAAAAAAACATAGTCCAGACCAAGTTTTTTCAAGATAGAAAGAATTAAATGATTGTGTTGAGTGGATTTGTCTATTCCACATCCCTTTAGATGAGGGAGGAGGAAGTTGAACTTTGTAAAGAATTCATGGATGTTATCAAATTCCTTGGATCTAAGGAATTCAGCTCGACCTTGAGCATATGGCCTCTCATTTTTCCCTATTTTCCAAAGATATCCTCTAACTTTGTCCAAATTTCATCTGGTGTGGTACAAGCTTCAATTTGAAACATAATCTCGAGGGACATAAACACATAGAGGAGGTTGTAGGCCTCATCCATGCAGTTGAGATACCTAGTCTTCTCAATAGCATAATTTGGCTCCACCTCTATAACCATGGTAATCTGGTACAAGCCTCTGCATCTAAGTTGATGCAAAATTTTTAGCTTCCACTCGAAGTATTTATGAGGGGTGAGAAGTATTTCTGGTGATTAATCCATCTTTTTTTACTGCATATTCCTCCTGTACCTTCAAATAGAAATTCTTATGTGTTTTCTCCTAGCAATCAAGGGTCTGATACCATGTGAAGTTTTCATAGTGAACCTAGCTAGTATAAAAGTCACACAAACTTTGGAGAGAGAGAAGAGAGGAGAGAAAAAGAATGAATTGTATTAATTGTTTGAGTAAAATGGTAAAATACACATGATATAGTCTACATGGCTAAGTGAATGCACCATAGTAGTGATCTAGAGATATCTAGACACTCGCTGACAGAAACCGAAGTAATTTTCCACCTAGTCCTAGTTAATTGCTCCATGCAATCATTAGTTAACTGAGTCACACATGTGTAAGTGAGAGAAATGCATGCAATCATAAGATATGTGCCCTCTTGGCCACATGCATGCAATCATAAGATATGTGCCCTCTTGGCCACATGCATGAGATATGTGCACTCCTGGGGAGGAAACTGAGGTGAACATGCAATTGTTGGTGATAAAATCGAGGTTGTCATTCATGAGTGACCTCCACTAGTCTAACTGAGGTGTAATTGAATCTGAATTGAAGAGGTAAGGTGACCTATTTTATAGGGGGCACTTTAATTTGTAGGGGAATATTCTCAAGAGAGAATAATGTTGTCTACAAAATCTCCTTCAACATTAGACTATCAACCTTAAGAAAATAATTTCCTAAGTGAGTGTGTAATATCTCCAACAATAAGGATGCAAACATATCTAATGGCCCTTGGGTTTGATATTTGGAAATCATTTGCGACTGGATATACATCCCCAAAAACTCCACCAACATATGTGGTCGCGAAGAATTCTAGTGAACATAATGCAAAAGCTATGAATGCCATCTTGTGTGGTCTATTAGAATCTGAGTTTGTCAAGGTGATGCATTGTAAATCAACAAAGAAATTTGGGACAAACTTAGAAATATATATTAAGGTGATGACAAGGTTAAGATAGAAAATCTCCAAATCATAGAAGACAGATCGAGAGTTTGAAAATGAAAGACGAAGAAAATGTGGCAGCTTATATCCTCTGTGTGGATGAAATTTTCAACACCATCAGATGACTTGGTGAAAAGGTTGAAGAACCAATGATTGCACAAAAGGTGTTAATGCCACTCCCCTTAAGATTTGATGCCAAAGTTTCCGCCATTGAAGAACTAAAGGATCTTGATTCATTAACAATGGATGAACTGCATGGGATTCTCATGGCATATGAAATGAGGACAAAGAAAGAAAAGACATCAAAGAAAGAAGTAGCCTTCAAAGCATCAAAGAAGACAAAGAACGGAGAGAATGAATTAAGCGAGAGATTTCTGACTATTTCATTTTATCTTCCAGGTTGCTTCTGCTTAATATATGGTCCATGGGAGTCCCATCCCAGTCCAATAGGATGAACACATTTCTTATTTTCTCATTTAAGTATCACGAATACTATGTAATTCCAATTTTTCACACATATTTTTATCAAAAATAACAAATTTGTATTTATTATTTCATTCAAACTCCACAAAGAGCTATTTTGGGAGCTCATGACTTTTTTGGTTTCCGACTTTTATTAAAGCGTGAATCTTGAGTATGTTTTTTCTTTGCATCCTTATGATATGAATGGTACAAAATCATTTGAATTTCTTTGGAAAGGACCATCTATGTTGCTCTATGTTATGTGTGTCTTGCTTCAAATGTTTTTCTTTCTCTTGCTATGATGTGGGAAATGGTTATGGTGGATTGAGATTCATTTGATTTCTTTATGTTGCAATTGCTTCCACGAAATCTTTACATGTTTTCATTGCATGTTCCACTCGCTGGCATTAAATGTTTGATGAATGAGAATTTGGTTATTTAGAACCTTAATATAATTGTTATATGAGTCAGAAATAGAGGAGCACCACCTCTATAAAAACAAAGAGGGTATCTCCAAGTCCCATGAGAATTCCCTATGAGGTTGACTCTTGTCCTTGACATGAAACAAGATCAACACTACTAACACTGTTATTATGTGGAGGAAGTGTTGTTGTTTGTTTTAAATGTTTTCTTTAATAATAGTGTTGTTGTTTTCAATGTTTTCTATAATAGCAGTGTTGTTGTTTTCAATGTTTTCAATAATAGCAGTGTTGTTGTTTTCAATGTTTTCTATAATAACAGTGTTGTTGTTTTCAATGCTTTCTATAATAGTCGTGTTTTTGTTTTCAATGTTTTGTATATTTTTGTTTATAGATCTTGTTTGTGAAT
Organism: Picea engelmannii; assembly: GCA_009831015.1. Taxonomy (NCBI): domain Eukaryota; kingdom Viridiplantae; phylum Streptophyta; class Pinopsida; order Pinales; family Pinaceae; genus Picea; species Picea engelmannii. The sequence continues at coordinate 725,991 of ML778553.1, forward strand.
CTGTGGTTATTCACTATGTTAAAATAGAACCTTCAATGCAATATTGTGTTGGTATGATTGTGTGATTGCCTAATGGTTAAGAGTCATGCTCATAATTAGAACTTAATTGCATTGCATTCCACAAGTATGATTTCTATTTAATTATATAAGCTTTATTTCCATTTAATTCTACGAGTGTGAATTTCAATTTTGCAAAGAGTGGATTTATTTTAGTAATGCCAAATCCTTTTGTAGAATCATTAGAGGAAATTGTTGCACAAGACTTGAAATCTACACATATAGTGCACAATATCTCACAAGAATTATAGACCTCGGGTTGACATAACTAAAGGTACAAGTAATTTAACCATTCTCTTCTAGAAAGGTTGATTAAAGTAACTATCACTGCTTTCTAGAACAATGTATGTCTTCACTATAGTAGCAGAAATATGTCACAAGGATGATAGGCAATGATTATGAGATCACCTACAAGAAGTGCAAGGATAATTTGCGGTTGATGCCTTGTTTCAAAATATGAGGAGGAAAGGTCCTTAGTTTCCTTATCATTACTAGTGTCTGATTGGATTGCAAAGGTACACTAGGAATGGTTGGCTAATGCCAAGGTTGTTCAACTCCTCCAACATATATAGGGGGATCCACACCCCTGTGGGATATACTTGTTAGTGGAATTACTGTAGATTTTAACCTTGCACAATATTTTACCACAAATAAAATTTCAATAAAAGAACAGAAAAGATAAAATAGAAAATACACACATTACACAGAGATTTTTCCCCTGGAAACCCAAACTGGGAAAACCAACATATTCTATATTCATTCATGGTGATACATTGTTTACAATACAATATACATATAGGAGCTAGCGGCATCCAAAACCCTAACCCAATGACATGGATTAGTCAACAAGCCTAATTCCTTAATTGGAAATAGAAAACCATTGGCAAAAACCATGTGTCGAAAAACCACACAACAATGGACACGAAAATCGAGGTGACACAAAAAACAAGGCAAAAATGTGACATGTTTCCTGAGGCAAAAAAAATATCAAACCCCCATGTGCACTTGGCGCAACGTAGCAGACACTAAGACTAGTCGTGAAAAGAATATAACACATACCCAGCATTCTCTCACTTGTTGTTTTCTTTACATACAAGGAGTTACAGGTTACATATTCAACAATCCAGGGCAACAATGCCCATGGATCCTCTATACCAAGAGAACTTCTCAGTGCTCACATATTTTGTTAATGAATCTGCAACATTCTTCAAAGTGTCCACCTTCATCAGCAACACTTTCTTTTCTTCAACCATGTCTCTCACAAAATGATATTGAATATCAATATGCTTTGTCTTTGAATGATAAGTCGGGTTCTTTGCCAGAAAAATTGCACTCTGACTGTCACAATCTATCTTACAACTCGTTGTACCAACCTAATACCTGAACACAATCTTTGTAACCATATTGTTTACTTGCATGAGTGGTTGCCATGTAATCATCTTTTGTAGTTGAAAGTGCCACTATAGCCTGTCTTTTTCTCATCCAACTGATTGCTCCTCCAAACAGGTTAATCACATACCCGCTTGTAGATCTCCTACGATCCAGATCTCTAGCCCAGTATGCATCCACAAAGCCATGTATGTCCAACACTCTGTCCAATCCTGGTCTTCTCTGGTAGCACAATCCATAGCTAGCAGTGCCACGCAAATACTTAAAAACCCTTTTTATTGTTGTCCAATGCTCCTTCCCTGGTTTTGACATATACCTACTCAAATATCCCACTGCATGTACAATGTTCGGTCTAGTACATATCATTGCATACATCAAACTACCAACTACACTCGCATATGGAACACGAGACATGTCCTCCTCCTCTTCTTGTGTGTTAGGACATTGATCCGTAGATAACTTTACACCAACAAGAATAGGGACATTGATCAGTTCACATTCCTGCATATTAAACCTCTGCAATATTGTCTCGACATATTTTCTCTGATTTAAACAAATTTTCCTCTTTTTATGATCTCTTTTCATTTCCATTGCCAAAATGAAATTTGAAGCACCCAGATCCTTCATGTCAAATTTAGAGGACAACTGAGTTTTCACATCCTGGATAATCTCCTTATTGTTTCATATCAACAACATGTCATCCACATACAAGACCAAATAAATCAAATGATCACCAAATAATTCAAAATACACATAGTGATCCTCTTTGCTTCTTGTGAAGCCAAGTCCCAGCATATAAGTATCAAATTTTTTATACCACATCCTTGGTGATTGTTTTAAACCATATAGGGACTTTTTCATCTTGCATACCAGCTCCTTCTTTCCCTTCACAGCAAAGCCTTCATATAGATTTATTCTTCTAGATCCCCATGTAGGAATGTTGTCTTCACATCCATCTGTTCTACTTCAAAATAAAATGTAGTAGCAACAGATAACAGAAATATTATAGAAGTTAACTTGGCAACAGGAGAAAAAATCTCACCAAAATCAATTCCCTCAACCTGGGAATAACCCTTTGCTACTAACCAAGCTTTGTATTTCTCCACTTTTCCTTCTGCATTTAGCTTCTTTTTAAATACCCAATTGTTTCCAATGGGAATTATTCCAGTTGGAAAATCCACTAGATCCAAAGCCTCATTCTTATCCAAGGATGCCATTTCTTCATCCATGGCCTTTTTCCAGAGCTTTCCATTCTCTGAATCCACTACCTCTTTGACAGTTCTAGGATCATCATCAGTAATAAACAAAGAAAAATTTGAACGGAAATCAGATGGAGTATACCTTTATGGTAGCCTTCTTTCTCAAACCGATCTCCTCAATACTGGAGTATGAGGATCTTCTTCTTATTATTCATGTTCTTCTGTAGAGTCTGATTCATCATCCTTTAAATCAAACTCTATTTTTTCTGGTTCTTCCTTACTTGGTAGGAATTCATGTTTAACAACATCCTTCATTTCTCTCAATAACACATCTCGACTATGTTAGCACTAGAAATCACATCTTGATTTCAACAGAGGTAAGCCCAGTACCCATCATTTTGTATGTCACAATGAATAAATTTAAAGGGGGTCTAATGGACACAGACACAGGATTATATCGCTTTGACTCAGAAAACTGGGTTGGTATGCATAAGAAGATGAGGCCTTGATCTAACTTTGGTCAGTAAGTTGTAGTATGCGTGAGTAGGGGGAAGAACTCAAGGAGAATGAAGACTTTTTATATGGACATCCGGTCTTCCAGCAGCCTAAGGGGGAAAAACTCAGAAGACAAGATCCTCTTGGTTCAGAGTTTTAGGGAACTGAATGAAATTATCACTAAACTGAAATCAAACATACATCACAATTCAATAACAACAACTCAACTGGATCATCCATGCCTGAGTCATTCAGTGTTGGAAGGAAAAGACAACACAAGAGACTGACTAAAAATGGTCGTGATGTCCCTGTGATCAAACCTACATCACAAAAACATAACTACCCTCGACTAGATCATCCAGCCCCAAGTGTTCTAACGCAGTTGTTACAGAGAGACTGAAGGAAACTGATTTACATTAAAAAAAAGTCTCAAATATAGATACATAACCAGAAGAACCAGAGCCTCATTAAAACTTTACAATGTGGGAGCATAACTCAACCATCGACCATAACAAAATATCAAGACTAATTATTTATACTCAAAAAAACTTTCCACCACCAGGAGTGTGACCTGGCCATTACAATCAAATCTTTGCGTATGCGTCTTCTTCCGTTAGTCTACACATGTATCCTTATGTCAAACGTGAACTCAGATCAGTACGGGCTTTGTAGGAAATTTTTCCCACAAGAGTACCATGGGCTGACGGCTCAGTCCCCTCGGCCAAACCTTCTATTTATGGAGTGAAACAAGGTTTCAACAACCTCCCCCACTTTCATTAACTACTTTGATTGGGATCGGGATGAGGCCTGACACCCCTAAATGTTCAAGGCAATCCTCATGATTTCTTTGAGTCAATCCTGGCGTCTCAAAGCCACGCAAATCCTTTTATGTGACCAACCCGGGCACTTTCAGCCTTTGACGTAGCTCCTTTCCATCGCTCCATGCAGCCTCGAGCTATGACCATGGGCCTAACTCTTTGGCGCTTCGCGATTTTGCATTTCGCAAACCAGCATCGCGCTCTATGCAAAAACCCTCGAGTCGTGAAATCATGACTTCTTAGATCAAGTGCCACACGCCCCTTTGAATCGGACGGCCTAGATAAATATCGGCATTTCGAAATTTCGAGGCTTGGGAATTTGTGCGTTCCTCACTTGAGTTTTCCCGAAATGACTTTCTCCGCAGTTCGGATCTGATGCCACGCATCCTGCTGGATCGAACGTCTCCTACTGATTTTGGGTTTCGGGAATTTGGATCTTTGATGAACAACGTTTTGAACTCCTAATTCCCATGATTATCATTCACCATTGATCTCTCATAATGAGATCTACGGCCCAGATTAAATATTTTCCCGACCTTAGATCTCGGGCCTTTTCCTCGACATTAAACTTGGGGCAACTTTCAGATTCCAAATACCTGTGAATCGTCGGTCTGAACTCCACCTTGGATCCCAGTTGTTGAAAATTGATCTTGTTCGCTCGCTTGATTTGATTCCATAGCATATCGCTCTAAGTGATGCGCTTTGTGCTTATGGTTGCGGCCTATGTACATAAAACTCGGGCATCTGGCTAAGGGATCGGGAAAGCAAAAGGATCAGTGACAGAGGTAGAAAGGGGGGTGATTAACCTCAGAGAAAACAAAAATCTTGGGACCAAGACTTCTCGGGTAGGAATACACAAAACAAAAGGTTACTCAAACTATTGAGGGAAAACACAGAGCAAACTACCAGTTGAAAAGGGAAAATTTTAATATTTGGTTGGTGAAAAGGAGAAAGACGGGGTAAGACTACTAACTTAGGTAGAAACCACAAACCCACAAGACTCTGACAAGCTTGTGTGGTAACATTTGGCTCCATAGGGGATGGCATGCTCCCTGCGAGCTGCCAAGAACGTCCATCTCCAATGCCTTAGATTTGGGTTATGGGGTCTCCTATTGAAAACGAAAAACTAAACATCAAATAGAAATAGGAGTGGTATTTACAGTGGTGGAACGTAGGTCACGGCCTAAACAAAATATTTCTTCAAAAAGTGCCCATTTACAGGGCCACCAAAAACTTCATATCCTTCCAAATTATGCAATCTGTAAGTATTATTTGGAAATACCTCGGAGATTTTGAAGGGCCCAATCCACAGGGATTCAAATTTACCATGTTTTCCCTTGTCCTATTTGGGTGCATCCCATTTCAGTACTAGATCTCCCAGCTGGAAATCCTCTTTTCTTACTTTCCTGTCAGAAGCCTGTTTGATCCTTTGCTGATGCTCGTGTGCTTTTTCCATTAGTTGCTTTCTAGTCTACTTCACTTCTACCAGTTGTTGTATTCTTCTGACCATATCATCGAGCTCCCCTTGGTAGTCTTGGAAGAATTTTTCCATGGGCAAGGAAAACTGAGAAGGAAAGATGGCCTCCATTCCATACACAAGCTAAAAAGGAGAGACACTAAGAGATCTCTCTGTGGTCACTCTGTCAGCCCACAGAGAAAATTTGAGCTTTGAATCTGATGCTTTCTTGTTGTCCTCTAGCAGTCTTTTGATAATATTTATAAGGCTATTATTAGAGGATTTTTCCAATCCATTCCCTTGGGGGTAGTAAGGAGTTGAGTGAATCAGTGAAATTCCAAACTGTTCACAAAACTAGATCAATGGCTCAGCTTTGAAGGACGCAGTGTTATTAGCGACAATCCTTTTTGGACAACCAAATCTTGTTATAATGTCCTCAAGGAAATCAATGACTACCTTATGAGAAGAACTCCTTGTGGGGATAGCTTCTATCCACTTGGTAAAGTAATCAGTGGCAGTCAAGATCCACTTGTGCTAACCACTTGAAGCAGGATGAATTTCCCCAATAAAATCTAGGCCCCACTGTTGAAAGGGTCATGAAGCTACCACGGGCTTCAATGACAAGGACTTGAGTTGTTGTTTTCCAGACAATTTTTGAAACTTAACACAAGCCCTAATTTTTGCACAGACATCATCGAACAGAGTAGGATAGAAATACCCAGCCCTAAGAATATTATATGTTGTGGTCCTCCTGAAGTGATGTCCCCCACATAGAATGTCATGAAATTTGAACATAATCTTTTGGGATTCTTGTGGGTCTAAACATCTCAAAATCACTCCTAGAGGGTATTTCCAGTACAAGACTTGGTCAATAAGGAAATATTTAATTTCTTTGAGCTTAAGAGATATTGCCTCTTTTTTCCCCATACCATCAAGAGGTCATAAATTTTGCAGAAAAAATATAATATCTTTGTACCAGATGCACTATGCCAATGGAGGGTTGTCCTCAGAACCTTTACCAGACAACTTAGCTGGCTGATTTTTTGATTAAGTGTTGATGAAGTTAACCCTCAAAGATTTGCAATTAGACTCAGTGAATAGCTTGGCTAAACCTTGGCCTTTAACTAGTTTGGTGGGATTTATTTCCAGATATATTTCAAGGATTTTGGAAAATCCACTTGCTCCTTCTTCCGTCTATGTTAGGCTGAATGAGAATGCCCTTCACAGAAGTTGAAGGAACATATGCAATGACCTTTGAATGGATAACATAGATTCTGAAAGCTTTGAGATCTTTCACCAAAGCATAGGCATGTTTCCCCATGATGTCATATTTTACCTCTGCATCTCTCAGTGCCCTGCTGAAAAAGGAAATATGTTGCTCCAGCCCTTCAGCATTCTTCTGCAATAAAATAGTTGCCACTATATCAAAAAAGGCAAAGGAAAAAATCATAAATTCTTTGGAATAATCAGGACTAATTAGCACAGGTGCCTCAGTCAATGCCTTCTTGATTTGGTTGAAGGAATCTCTAGACTCAGCAGTCCATTTTACTTCATTTTCCTTCATGAGCATGGTCGTGATATGCTTTACTAATTCGGAAAAATTTGAAACAAACCTTCGCAAGAAATTAGTTTTTCCTAAGAAAGACTGGACTTCCTTCTTGGTTCTGGGAAGTGACAAGGTTTGAAAATCTTGTACGCTTCTTGAATCAATTTTGACTCCCTCGGCTGATACTATATGCCCCAACAATTTTCCCTCCTGCATGGAAAATAGAGACTTTTTAGGATTTAGGGAGAGACCGAACCTTTTGCATTTCAAGAATACCTTTCTCAGATGTTGACAGTGTTCTTTATCAGACCTAGAGAAAATTGTAATGTCATCCAAATAGATGACCACAAATTTATCCCTTTCTCCAATGAAGGTGTTGTCCATGGCTCGTTGTAAGGTTTATCTTGCGTTCATCAACCCAAAGGGAATTTTGGCATACATGAATGTGCCCCAAGGAGTGGTGAAGGTTTTCTTTTCCCTGTCTTCGGGAAAGATAGAGATTTGATTATAGCCATAAAATCCATCAATCATGGAAATCTTGGATGCACTTGTCACCCTCTGCAATATGTGTTCCATCTTTGGCAAAGGGTAATTGTCCTTCTTAGATCTTTTGTTCAGGTTCCTAAAATCAACACAGAGTCTGATTTCTCCATTCTTCTTCCTTACTGGGACCAACTTGGCTACCTATTCATAATATCTCAAGAGGACAATTATTTGGGCATCCAGCAGCTTCTTTACCTCCCTCTCCATAATAGGCAGCAGCATAAGATTTATTTGTCTTAATTTATACCTAAATGGTTTGGCCTCCTCTTTCAATGGGATCTTATGCTGAATGACATTGGTTTCATATGTCATGAGATCTTCATAAGTCTAGGAAAATACCTCAGCGAATTATTTCAATAGCTCAACATACTCGGCCCTTTTCCCCTTTGACAAACTACTTGACAACTTGACAAACTTTGGATCCCCCTCTGTGCCAATATTGCACTCAGCTACATCAACATCGTCATTTGAAATTTTACCCTTTACTGCCACATCATTTCTGTCAAATAGTCTTTCCAAAGGAACTATCCCCTTTGGGATGTGATTGATAGGCAACTGGACAATATGATGATTAGAAATTTTGTTCATAACAACATCAGCATGAGGATTTATTTCAGAATCGGGATCTTGGTCAATGTGTAATGCAGAAAACTCATCAACAGTCTCCAGGAATCTTTTGATCTCAATATCATCCTCAAACACTTTCCAATGCTTGACATTGTCAGGTATAGAGGGTCTAAATTTCACTTTTACATCATACTTGAGCTTAGGTGGCAAGGGAACTCTGAAATAACTTACTGAGACAGCTAGAGAATCGGCCATCACATTCTCTTCTCTTGGCATGAATGAAATGTTGAAAGCCAAGAAAAAACTGTCAACTAGATCCCAGACTTCATTCATGTAACTTCTAAGCCGAGGGTGCTTGGATTGATAAATATTTATGATCTGATGGACAATTAACTCAGCATCCCCAAACACTGATATCTCTTTAATCCCAATGTCCTTTCTAGCCCTCAAACCCAAAACAAGAGCTTCATACTTTGCCACATTGTTGGTAGTTTCAAATTCTAACTTGTAAGACAGAGATATAATTTCTTGAACAAGTGAAACAAATACCACTATGGCACCGGCACCTTCTCTAGAAGAGAATCCATCAAAGAACATTTTCCAAACAGAGGTAATCGGAGGAGAATATTCACAAAGAGTGAGGGACTGCTTCCTAATTTCAAGAGGGGGCTCGGGGACACTGATGAGATGCAACAAGCTAGATCCTAAATCAGTATTAAGGGAAAAAATAGGATGGTTGGTGGGGTCAGATTCATAATTGATAATGTAGGCCAATTGAGCTTCCCTATAAAATCCTCTATGCTCCCCCCCGAACACAAGAATGGTAGCATATGTGAGGTCCATTTGCAATGTTCCTCCAAGTCTCCTTATCCAATATCTTGACAACAGCATGCCAAACTTGGGGGGGACATCAGCCACCATGATATCCATGACCACACTTTTCATGGGAAGTTGAAACAAGGTCACAACCAGATCTTTGTTGACCCCAAGACACTGCACTTTCCTAGAATCAAAAGAATACAAATCATGGTAAGTCTTTGTGATTTCTAATCCAAGTTCATCCATGACAAATTTGGGCATGAGATTATGAAAAGCTCTTGAGTCCATCAAACAATTATGCAACACCTTGTCATGTATGTTCATATATGTATATAAGGGATGGCATGAATCATCTCTATATTCTATCATGGGACCTAAAATGACTGTTGGCTTTTCATCCTAAAGATTTGTTGTGTCTAAGGAGTGAGATGCAGGCTCGGGCTGCAATAGTTTAGAGAGGGATTTTTTGAAATATTCGTGCTTGAACAGCTCTGAAAGGGGTACAAGGATCCTCATCTTATGAATTTTATGCTCAAAGTTAAAATAGGAGGGGGTTTTTAGAATTTCCCTCACTTCTGGGACTCGACGTTTGGCTATTGGTGAGGGGTTCTGCATTTTCTTTTCCTTGATGTTGTTCGTTGCGTCTTTAGCAGACTTATCTTTTCTGGAAGGCTGATTAGGGATGTCAAACTTCCCTTCTTTATTCTTATACCTGAGGTTATATTTATTGGGACTACTATTGGCCTTCTCCCCTTTACTCAGCTCATTTATTTGGTCATCCATGAGGGACTCCTCGTATGGAGATTGGGTCAAATGTGGAAATGGAGAGGTGTCTCCAAGACAATGGATTTCAGGATCAAGCTCTTCTTCCTCTCCTTCTTCATCAAAAATAGGGTTATTTTGGAGAGGAGTTTGGATTTTTTGATCATCCTTCTCTCTGTTGTGAGGCTCACTTGGGAGTAACTGAGGGGCATTATTTTGTCTTCTAAAATTACCTCTATTATCAGCATTTTGGGCATTCTTATAACTCTACTTCCCTTCAAATTTCATCTTCTCCATCTTTGCGTAAAGAGATTTTACCAGCTTGGCTAATTCATATACTTGAGGATGGGATGCAGAGGAACTGGAGGTTGAAACTTTAGATATTCCCCTTCCTCTGTCTCTATCAGCCTTATTCCTGAGTCTATCGACTACCAAACACATTGGACTCTACTTCTAGGGATGCATCTTGCATATGAGCCAAAGAAGTAGTTCTTCTCTCTCTTAACAGGAGGCATAAATCAGGGTCGAAAGCGTTAGCACAAGTAATTCTAGTAGAGTATTTTCTAGGCTTTATCTCAATAGGGATATTATTGTACATTTTGTTGAATCTTTTGGAGAAGTCAGAAACAGACTCTCCCTCTTTTCTCTTTAGGGACCCAAACTCTGTGATATAATGCATAAAGTCTTTTTTATCCCATTGTCTCAAGAAAACATTGTCTAAAGCCTCAATCCCAGCAATGGATCCAGGGCTCAATCCCATAAACCATTTCCTAGCCTCACCATCAAGAATCTGGACAAAGACTCTCATCCACACACCCTCATTTTCAATATTTAGATTTTTTGCATAACTGTAGAAGGTAGTGAGGTGTTCTTCAGCAATTATGTCTTCTTCTCCTATGAATTTGGGGATGTATTTCAGGTAGTCTCCAGTAGGGAGAGCATTCATTGGTTGAGGTAAGACTAGAGGAGCATATCTCGCAGCCACTATGGCATCCATTATGTTCCTAGGGGGATTAACACATGACATAGGGATGATATCTGGAGGGGAACTAGGAGGAGATGTAGTGTGAACAGGGGAGGCTGGAACTGAGCCTCCGGGAGGAAAAGGAAGCAGTAGAGGATTTGAGGAAAAGATACAAGGCTTGAGGGAACAGAGATTTCATTCTCTGTAAAAGCAGCAACTTTAACCGGAGGAGGAGTAGTGAAACTGGGAGAGGGAAAATTAGCAGGAAAACTCCCAAAATTTAAACTTCTAGAAGCACCAACAAATGGTGTAATAGGAAAATGAGAAACAACTACTGGAGTTGCTATAGGAGAATAATGAAAATTACCAGAATCACCTGGTTTAGCAGTAGAAGTACCCTCCTGAAGGGTCTTTTGTCTTCTGATAATTTTCTTTGGATCAGCTTCAGGTGTCACTAAACGAAGATGTGGAGTAAACCTCGTGTGTCTGCCTCTGGAAGCCACAGCTGAAACAATGGAGTTGCCTCAATGATTTGTCATGTGAAAAAATGAAATCTTCAATGGTTCTGATATCTGATTCACCTTCAAAATCAGAAGCTCATTGTCATTCTATCCCAGGGAAAATCTTCAATTTTTTCCCAGCAATAGCGCCAGAAATGTTAGCACTAGAAGTCACCTCTTGATTGGAGCAGAGGTAAGCCAAGTACCCATCAGTTTGTATGTCACAATCAATAAATTTAAAGGAGGCCTAATGGACGCAGCCTTGGGATTATATCGCTCTAACTTATAAAAATGGGTTGGTATGCATAAGCAGATGAGGTCTTGATCTAACTTTGGTCAGTAAGTTGTAGTATGGGTGAGTAGGGGGGAGAACTTGAGGAGAATGAAGATATCTTCTATGGACATCTGGTCTTCCAACAGCCTAAAGGGGAAAAACTCAAAAGACAAGATCCTCTTGGTTCATATTTTTAGGGAACTGAATGAAATTATCACTGAACTGAAATCAAACATACATCATAATTCAATAACAACAACTCGACTAGATCATCCATGCCTGATTCATTTAATGTTGGAGGGAAAAGACAACACAAGAGACTGATTAAAATTGGTCGTGATGTCCCTGTGATCAAACCTAGATCACAAAAACATAACTACCCTCGACTAGATCATCCATGCCCAAGTGTTCTAACACAGTTGTTACAGAGAGACAAAAGGAAACTGACTTACATTAAACAAGAAGTCTTAAATACAGATACATAACCAGAAGAACCAGAGCTTCAATAAAACTTTACAATGCAGGAGCGTAGCTCAACCATCGACCATAACAAAATATCAACACTAACTATTTATACTCTAAACAACTCACCACCACCAGGATTGTGACCTGGCCATTACAATAAAAGATTTGTGTCTGCATCTTCTTCTGTCAGTCTGCACATGTATCCTTCTTTCAGACGTGAACTCAGATCAGTATGGGATTTCCAGGAAAATTTTCCCACGTGAGTACCACGAGCTGACGGCTTAGTCCCCTCAGCCAGACCTTCCATTTATGGAGTGAAACGAGGTTTCAACAACCTCCCCCACTTTCATTAACTACTTTGATTCATATCGGGATGAGGCCTGACACCCCTAAATGTTTCAGGCGATCCTCATGATTTCTTTGAGTCAATGTTGGAATCTCGAAGCCATGCAGATCCTTTTCGATGACCAACACGGGCACTTTCAGCCTTTGACGTGGCTCCTTTCTATCGCTCCATGCAACCTCAAGTTGTGACCATGGGCCTAACTCTTGGGCGCTTCACAATTTTGCATTTCGCGAACCAACGTCTCTCTCTATGCAAAAACCATCGAGTCGTGAAATAGTGACTTTTTGGATCTGATGCCACGCATCCTGCTGTATCGAATGGCTCCTGTTGATTTCGGGTTTTACGAGTTCAGATCTTTGATGAAAAAATTTAATAATGTTTTGAACTCCTGATTCCCACAATTATTATTCACTGTTGATCTCTCATAATGAGATCTATGGCCCAGATTAAATCTTTTCCCGACCTTAGATCTCGGGCCTATGCCCCGGCATTAAATTTCGGGCAACTCTCATATTCCAAATACCCGTGAACCGTTAGTATGAACTCCACCTTGGATCCCAGCCGCTAAAAACTGATCTTTCTCACTCGCTTGATTCGAGTCCATATCAGACTGCTCTAAGTGATGCGCTTTGTGCTTATGGTTGTGGCCTGTGTAAGTAAAACTTGGGCATCTGGCTGACGACTCGGGAAAGAAAAAGGATCAATGACAGAGGTAGAAAGGGGAGTGATTAACCTCAAATAAAACAAAAAACTTGGGGACGAGACTTCTCAGATAGGAGTACACAAAACAAAAGGTTCATCAAATGATCGAGGGAAAACACAGAGCAAACTACCAGCCGAAAAGGGAAAAAATTAAGATTTGGTCGGTGAAAAGGAGAAAGATAGGGTAAGACTACTAACTTAGGTAGAAACCACAAACCCACAAGACTCTGACAAGTTTGTGTGATAACAGACTTTACACAACCTTCTTAGTTTCTGGGTTCCAAGCTTATGACCTTTGAGACCATCTTTATACCTAATAAAGATACACTTTTTGGCCTTCTTATCTAGCTTACTCATGTTTTCCTTTGGAACATGAACATAGGCCTCATAGCCAAATACCTTGAGATGTGTGAAAGAATGTTTCTTAGCAGTCCATAACTCTTGGGGAATCTTGTCATCCAGCACTGATGAGGGTGATCTGTTGACCAAGTAACATGCAGTACCCACTACCTCTGCCCAGAATTCTTGCCCTAACCCGACATCACTGAGCATGCACCTTGCTTTTTCCATCAGTGTCATGTTCATCCTTTCTGCAACTCCATTCTATTAAGGTGTATATGGAGTAGTCTTTTTCCTTGTTATATCGCACTTTGTACAAAATTCTTCAAATTCATTCCCCCAGAACTCTCCTCCATTATCTATCCTCAACACCTTAACTCTTTTCTCTATTTGATTCTCAACAAGAGCCTTAAACTCTTTAAACCTGTCAAAGACTTCAAATTTCTTCTTGAGGAAATATATCCAAGTATTCCTCGAGAAGTCATCTACAAATGAGACATAGTACACAGATTTTCCCAATGATGGAACCGACACAGGTCCAAACACATCACTATGACCTAGTTGTAAAATTCCTTCTACCCTTGTTTCACCAAAGGGGAATCTTACCTGATTTTGCTTCCCATATACACAATGTTCAAATAAATAAAAATCTAGAGAGTAGTTAGACATACCTTCAACCATACCTTTACCGTGCAGTCGTCGAAGACCCTTCTCTCCGATATGCCCCAGTCTTTGATGCCACAACATAACCTTTTCTCCAGAGACTGTAGGAGTTCTTTCTTCTTCAACTCCAATATCAGAAACAATGGAACTATTACACCCATCACTAATAGTGTTTCCTTGTGGCTTATATAGAGTTCCAAACTAAACTCCCTTTAGCAACACCATTGCTCCTTGAACCATCCTCCAGGTTTCCTTTTCAAATATTGGTTTTACCCCTGCATCGTCTGTTTTTCTTACAAAAACTATATTTCTAGCCAAATATGGGATGTGCAAAACACCAAGTAGTGTTCTAATCCTTCAATCTATGATCCTCAACTTGACTTTTCCTCATCCTATTATTTTAATTATCGAATCATCACCTAGGAAAACATTACCTCCATCATACCTTCCATATTCACATAACCACTCCCTGTGGAGAGTCATATGAAAGGATGCACCTAAGTCAGCCAACCATGCCTCATGATCTGCATGTGTGCTTGAAGAAGCCAAGTAGACATCCCCTCCTTCTTCCTTGGAGGTATTTTCTTCTGTAGAAGGAGCTGCTTCAAATCCCTTTTTTTTCTCAATTTTGGATCTACACTGCTTCTTGTAGTGCCCTTGTTTTCCACATCTCCAACATACCTTTACAAACTTTCCAGGAGATTTAGATTTACCCTTGGACTTAGATCTCCCACTTGAGGACTTAGATATATTTCTTTCCTGGGATCATCCTCTTTCAAATAATGTGTATGTGTTATGTCCTTCCATATTCTTCTGTATCATCTCCTCCGACAACAAGGATGAGACCACTTCATCAAACTTCAAGCCAGTTGTATTACTACTTATGGCCATAACCAGACTATCCCACGAGTTTGGTAAAGAGCACAGTAAACTGATACACTTATCTTCATCTGAAATTTTAATCTCAACAGATACTAACTAACTTACCATAGTATTTAAAGTGTTCAAATGCTCTGCCATCGAGTCTCCATCGCTCATCCTCAGGTTATACAACTTCTTTCTCAAGAAAATTTTATTTACTAGGGAATTAGACTAATACAAATTCCCCAACTTATCCCATAAAATTTTGGTTGTAGCTTCCTCTGACACATTCAATAATATTGAATCTAAGAGAAATAGTTGGATTGTGCTCTTCACCTTCTAATCCAACTTTTTCCAGTCATCTATTGAGGTTCCTTTAGGTGCAGTACCTGGATCCATCGCGATCCATTGATCTTTGTCCACCAATAGATCTTCCATCTTGAGCTTCCACAACTCAAAAATTTTCCCATTAAACTTATCGATCTCCATTTTTGAATTGTTTGCCATTTCTTTTCACCTGAAAATCAATACCACAAATCTCCCACTGTAACAAGGCTTATCACAATCTCGATCCAAACCCTTGACCACAAAAGTGCCCCCTGAAGCCAACAAAGCTCTGATACCAAATGTAGATTTTAACCTTGTACAATATTTTACTGCAAATAGATTTTCAATAAAAGAATAGAAAATATACAATGGAAAATACACACATTACATAGAGATTTTTCCCCTGGAACCCCAAACTGGGAAAACCAGCATATTCTATATTCATTCATAGTGATACATTGTTTACAATACAATATACATATAGGATCCAACGGCATCCAAAACAATAACCCAATGACCTGGATTAGTCAACAACCCTAATTCCTTAATCGGAAACAGAAAACCATGTACCAAAAAACAACCCAACAATGGACATGAAAATCGAGGCGACATGAAAAACAAGGCAAAAATGTGACACGCTTCTTGAGGAAAAAAAAAGCTCGAGGGCGTTGCCCCCCTATGCGCCCGGTGCAACGTAGCAGATGCTAAGACTAGTCATGCAAACAATATAACACATACCCAACAATTACATTCCTCTCCCACATTGGGGCACTTAGGTTTTCAAAAAAAAATTGAATGGGCTAAACATTCACTCTTTTAGGATGGCACAAAGGACATGCTTATGTTCACAATTGAATGTGACATATTCCAAAGAGACAAGGGTGAAACAATCAACATTGTGGGGCCATGTCAACTTCTCCCAATCCTAATAACTAGCATATCCATGGATTTTCTCAGTAAACTTCCTAAAAAAAGCAACAAATATATCATTTCGGTGGTTGTCAACCACCTTGCCAAAGATGTCCACTTTTGTGCCTTGTGGCAGCGATTTAAATTGTCCATAGTTTCCCAAATCTTCATGCATCATATTTTTAAATGGAATGGCATTCTTGACTCAATTGTGGCAGATCGCAATCCTACCTCAACCAACAAATTCCAACATGAGTTGTTTAAACTACAAGGCACCTAATTGAAAATGAACATGTATTATCACCCCTATGCATATGGCTATATAGAGGTGGTCAATAAGTGCCTGAAAAATTATTTGAGATGTTTTGCATTAGACAAGTAGTTTTAGTGGGTTAAATCACTACCCCTCGTAGAATGTTGGTACAATACCACCTATCATGGTGCTACTAAGATGTTACCATATGAGGATCTCTATGTAGCCCCATACTTATTGGGCGCCTAAAAGGTTTAGGAAGTGGATAACACTCTTGATGTAAGAGATACCTTTCTCCATACCTTAAGGATAATTTAGTCCTAG
Organism: Picea engelmannii; assembly: GCA_009831015.1. Taxonomy (NCBI): domain Eukaryota; kingdom Viridiplantae; phylum Streptophyta; class Pinopsida; order Pinales; family Pinaceae; genus Picea; species Picea engelmannii. Next base: position 742,569 of record ML778553.1, read on the forward strand.
CTCAAAAAATAATGAACCAAAAGGTATATCAACACTACTCATGGTGCTACTTTGAAGAAGGCGATCAAGGATTTCTTTACCTTTGTTCCCATGTTAACCCTTGGATTTTCTCACTTAGATATATTGAGGGTTAGGGGCCACTGTTTTTTATATTTACTAGCATCCAGATGGTTCATTCAGAGACAACACTTGGTTAGGCCATGGTTGGTTTTTGTTGAGGACAGGTACAAAGATTGGTTAAGTGGTGTTTTTTGCTTCAGAAACAAAGTCAGCACAATTTTCCTTGGATTGGAGGAGAGAGACTATTATTTTTAGCCAGTTTCTTGTTTTTTAGGAAACAATGTCCAGAGACTCGCATGACAGTTCCAAGCATACAATATTGATCCTAGTGACGTTCTGAGTCCAATGAGCTTTTTTTGGGAGGTCATGCGAGTACTTTCCATTTGTAGCAGATGGTGATTCTGATTTCATTTTCGGGTTCCTTGCAAAAAATCGAATCTAATGAGCATATTTCCACTAACTTCCGAGGATATTCTATTTTTGGCAGTCGTTATCTTTAGACATGCTATTTTTGGAAACGGTCTCTTGGATGTCCTTGACATTATTTGGATTTTCCTGTTTTTTAGGGAAACTACTATTTTTGGGCATATCTATTTTTAGACATGTTATTTTTAGCAGAAGTGGTCATTGGGATGGGTGACATGTGGAAGTTTCTGAGAGTGGCATATGGCAGGCAGCGAAGCTTTTGGATGAGTTGGCATTGATTTGGTGCATGATGGGGCCCAAGAGGTGATGGATAAGTCATGAGGGGGGCACCTACCTCTTTTCTCTCACCTAAAGTGGGGCGCCTACCCATTTCCCCACCTTGATTCTCTCTCTCAACCACTAAATTCCCCTTGTCTCTCTTTAACTCCCACTCTCCCTAAAATCACTCCCCCTTTCTTCTCCATTCCACTTTCCTCTCCACTCTTCCCTCATTCCAAGGGGGTGCACTACTCTTCATTGAACTCCCACCTACCTTCCCTCACCTAACTCATGAGGTGCCTACCTTTTTTCTCTCAACCACCCCCCATTTTTCTCTCTCCCTAAATTTTCTCCCTCTTTCCTCTCCACCTTTTCCTCACTCAAGGGGGTCCTTTATCCTCATGAGGGGGGTGCCTACATTATTCCTCTCACCTAACCCAAGGAACCCTTCCCTCACCTACCTCAACCACCTCATCTACCTCCCCCTTTCTCTCCCTAACTCCCTCTTTCCCTACATTCTCTCCCACTTTCTACTCCACTCTCTTCTCATTGGGGGGGGGGGGGGNGCGCACTCTCCTTACCTAACCCAAGGCACACTCTTCTCTCTCTTGGGCTATATATACAAGTGTTTTTCATTGTCAAAGGGTTGGATCATCTACGTCGACAACTCTACACTTTATATTTCTCTCTTCTCTTCTCTCTTTCTAGCTCCTGTCTCCTATGCAAGGATCACTGGTACACCATTTTTGTACATGCTTCCTTGGTGCAATCAGCTTCTTTACACATATAGAAATAAAAAATTTATGTTCTTGTACTGGGCCTTCTTGTCTTGTTGGTGTATTTGGTTGTGAATTGTGTTATTTCAAAAGTTAATTAGCATATTATTTGGGTGTTAATATGTTGTTTGATATCGCTTTCTACGTATTTTTACTTGCTAATTTTGATCTAACAATTGCAGGGCTTCCACCAAAATATTTTAAAATTTGTATTTTGAACCTTTGGCTATCAAAACACAACCATAATTTCCTTTTTTTTCCACTCTTATATAGTGTTTTTTGCACAGTTTACAGGTGGTGGACAACGAGAAAGGAATCTAAGGACACCCCCTTGTGGTTGGCATGCACCAGCTTGAATGGAGAGGACGCTCCCATTGACACATTGAGGGAGGATCTCCTAAAATTAACACTTTTTCTATGCATATTTCTTCCTATATTCAGATCTCATTTGTGGTGCAGAAAAAAGTGCTAACAAGTTTGTGTCATTGTCAAGGGAGCTTTGCCATCGCTTCTTGGTTATCTAACGACATTTGTGAGTAGTTAAATTGATATTATTTTTCAAACTCACTTGGAGACTCCACTTGATACAGGTTTGGCTCCACTAGTGAACATAAGAAAACCTTCCAAACTCAACCTAGGTCAACCCATTTTTCTAGTCCTCAACGAACTGGAACAATTGCTCAGAAATAAACCATCTTTAGTTGTTGTGGTTTCTACACCTCAGGTGAAATCTTCTCTCACTTCGACCATCAGCTCGGTGGTAAGTGTACCAATAATTTCTTTGTCAAGGTTGGTAAATCCCACACTTTCTCCTTCATCCCCTTTGACTTTGATTCCATTTCATACTAGAAACATGGCAATTAGATTCTCTGTGATAGTTTATGCTCCACAGTATTTAACAGAAATAGTTGGACAACCTCATTTGATGCCTACAGGTGAATACAGGGACCGTCTTCCAAAGTTCACAGGAAGCAATTCCATTTCAGTTGAAGATCATGTGAATGTGCTCCTAAAATTTATGGATAATTTGGAGATCGAGCACAAGGACATTGTGATGGAGATGTTCTTGCAAACCTTGGAAGGAGATGCACGAGCATGGTAAAAAACTCTCCAAGCAAGAGAAATAGATGGGTGGGATTCTTTTCAGAAGAAGGGCTATTAAACAAGATAATTCTATTCTTCTTGAAACCTTTTCATCACTTAAAAAAGGAGAAAATGAAATTGTCCTTGAGTTCAATACTTAATATTCAAAAGCTTATCATAGAATACCTTCTAGTGTTAGGCCTAATGCAGAGTTTGCTTTATTATATTATCTTAAGGCCTTTGACGGTTCATTTAGTTTCTTTCTCAATGAAAAGGAACTTTGGGATTTGGACACATCGTTCTCTACTACGGTTGGAATTGAGAAGAACATCAATGAAGCCCAAAAGGTGCAAGTACCTCTTGACAAGATATTTGACTCTCAAACAAGGAAAACCCAACACTCACAAGGTAAAGTGATTCTACAACCAAAGGTTGAACATAAAATAAACAATAAGGAACTCTCATCCAAGATCATGGGATTGCTCAACGATTTGAGCAATAAGTTTGTTAAAATGGAGAAGAAGATGCAGACACATCAAAACATGCATGTGAACCAAAGACCTTTCTAACACTAGAAACAATTTCATAAATCAAAGCCTAAAGATACAAAGGTCCTTGTACCGATGTCAAGTATGAACTTCTTGAATCTTTCTTCTAGCGACCATTACTATTGAGCTTGCAAACATCCACATAATGAAGAAGGGTGTGTTGTCTTTGCACACACTGCTTATCTATACACTGATGATCAAAATGATGAAGCTTTTGAGCGACGGAATGATTCATTGAATGTATTACCCAAGTTAGATGATATGGACATCTCATAGATTTTCCAAGTCTCAAATGGTAAGAAGGTAAATGATAAGAACTTTGTGGATTCAAATTCTAAAAATTTTGATGCATGCAAAACTAACTTGCACCCCACTAGCATGGCGACTTCTGGGAGCCAAATGACCCTATATTGCATTCAAAAGGTTGAGTCTAAGGTTGCATGTATGATCATTGAAATAAAAAAGACTTATGACAGGAAGGGGAAGATTTCGAGCAGCCAAATAGTGAGAAAAGATCCATCATAGATGGCTGCCTCAAAATCAGCATGAAACCATGAATTTTTCCTTGGTAGGGGAGCTAGCGAAGATCAATATCCCAGTGACTCTCAAGGAGACGATATGCATATCGGGCCAAAAAGAAGTTATCAACAAATTCGTCAACTCAGGTGATAGCATAAATCTCTCGGATGAGAACCCACATGTATATTTGGGAATGGGTAAGAAATATAACGATCCAACTCCTTTCTACATTTCCTTAATGGTAAATAATATGATTTTAATAAATTGCATGTTGGATTAGGGTGCTTCCACTAACGTTATGACACTTGAGACCATGCATGAGTTGGGATTGCAGATTAAAAAACCATACAGGAATGTGCAGATGGTAGATGCAAGAGAGGTCCAAGTGTGTGGAGTGATCAAAGACGTCCAATTATGCTTGCATGTATGTCCTTCCAGAGTCTTCATCATCAACATAGTAGTGATTGATTTTCCAACAAAATGGGGCATTCTTTTATGAAGAAAGTGGGACACGGATGTAGAGGAAACATTCATATGGATTGGTCATATGTGTACATTCTCATTTCTCCTACTTACAGTGTAATACTTTTCATAGAGTAGAGAATGTTGCACCATATGGAAGACCCAATACAGTTGGACAACAAACCGTTGTTTCTTGATATTAAAGAAACTAAGTTGGGAGCTTACATGATCTCACAAGTCTAGGAGAAATTACATGTACTGGTGCATACAGTTGAGGATGAAGGAGTATGGAATATGCATTTCGATGGTGCCAAATCTAGACACGGATCAGGAGCAACTGTTATTCTTACAATCCCCTTAGGTATAATTTTCCTATTTTCATTTCATTTGCAATTTGATTGTACTAATAACGTAGCGGAATATGAATCTGTTGCGGGGAAGCTCAATTAGAAAGTGTCGTGATATGAAGTGTTATGTTCGATGAGGTTCCAAGTTTAAATCCCCCTGATTTACCCGTGCCTAAAGAAGGGGCATATGTATGGCACCTAGAGGTTATAGTGGTAGAAGTCGGAATCGACCCTGTGTCACGTGAGTATGAGACTGGCCCAGTTGTTGATTCTGCCAGCCATTAAAAAAAACATAGTGGAATATGAGGCTTTATTGTTAGGTACTCAAAGAGAAAGGAAGATGGGAATAAAAACATTGAAAGTAGAAGGAGATTTTGAACTTGTAGTAAATCAGGTGAAGTTTCATTGTGAGGCCAAAAATCCCTAACTAAGGAGATACAAAGATGAAGTATGGGATGAAATACAATGCTTTGATGCATTTAATATCACTGCAATCTCTCACATATGCAACAAGTTGGTTGATTTGATTGTGACTACGGGCACATTATTCCATCCATGCATGTGTCAAATATCTAGTAGAGGTGTCTTTTTGTCCCTTTATTCCTGGCAACATTGGCTCATGGCAAGAATTTGAAGATGAAAGGAAAATATTTAGTATTTTAAATTTCATAGATGAATTTTCTGACCATGTGATCGATGAGGTACAGGAAGGAGAGGATCCTCCACTTATCCAACTGAAAAGCAACAAGATTCCTATAGGTTTGGTTCCTTTTGAGAGAATTTTTGATATATTTGATGCTTTTATTGGTTCTAACAAACCTTGTGCAGATCAATAGGTAGTGGAGATAGATATCGGATCACAAGAGACACCAAGGATCATTAAAATTGGAAAGGGTTGCATTGAACAAGAAAAGGAAAAGATCACAAATATGGTGAGAGAATACAAAGATGTATTTGCATGGACCTATTATGAGCTAAAAACATATAATCCAAAGATCATAAGTCATGCAATACCATTGAAGAAGTGATTAAGGGATTTTTCCCATGTGATCTCGGGTCATGATCACAGTAGACCAAGACTAAGTGAAAGAGAAAACAGTCTCCCCTCAGTGACAAGCACACAAAAACTAAAGAAAATAACTACTTGAAATAGGAGAAAGTAGGGATAGAGAGGAGAAAATAAATTTCACCTTGTTTTCTCATTTGGTGTCGATCTCGCTCCAATTTGTCAAAGAGCTCCTGATCTTATGTTGGAATCAACCTGAAAGATAGATACAAAAACTAGGGTTGCGACAAAAGTAGTTATGCGTTCAAAAGCATGTACATGTTATATGTCGTATTCAAAGTAAGCATAAAGATAAACATACATTGAAGAAAAAAATTGTTGGAAAACAAACTCTTTTATTATCAGCAAGTGGAAAAGGTAAGTTACAACCTTGTCAGCCTTAAGCACCGTCTTGAAGCCAACTATCCTCAAGCATCAACTCAGCTGATATTATATTCTCTCAATGAATCAAATAGGGATAAGGAGACGCCCTATAGCCACATAAAATGAGAAAGAAGCTTTGGAAAAGGAGTTTTTCAGACTAAAGGGTATGTTGCTTATAGAATTATAGGGAAGGGAGGCTTGCTAGATGTTGGCAGCATGTAATGTTCCTTTCCGAGTGAGGACTCTAGAGAGCTGAGATTAGTAGTCTAAACATCCCCTTTAGACTATAGCCAGGAAGAAACAGGGGAAAATGTTCATTTGATGTCATTTCACTAGGGAAATGTTATAATTTGAAAGTGACATTAAGTGACTAAGTGGAAAAAGGTAATTAAGCACTTAAGTGAATATTAAATCAGAAACTTAGGAAAAGCGCTTAAGTCAAAAGTCAATGAAGAATTAGGGTTTCAGTAGATATAAGGAGAGGAAAAGTGACCTAATGGATAATTATTGATGCTTTGAGAATTGAAACCAGATCACTAAGGAGAAATCCAGGTTCAGGTGAATTTGAGGATATTTGTGGATTCCAGGAGGAAGACACTGAGGGATTGGATTCAGTGTTGAGAGACACACTCTAGCTAGTTTGGGAGACTACACATGTTTTCGAATGCTTTCATTACAGATATAGAGTTAGATTGAGCATGGATATCAGAGATCCATCTCTAGAAGTCAGATTCCAATGTGAGTTCTAGAGGAGACATCAGAGGTATAGTGGGTCACTCTTCTTGAGGAGACCTAGTGAACCTAAACCCTCAAAACTCATTTCAGATCAGGGGAAGGTGCTTAATTTGAACCATCCAGCATATTTTTATGATCCTTCCAGCCATCATGGCATCACATTCAATCAGTAGAGTTGCAACGTGTTTGACAGACAAAAGAGAGATCATAGATTCTCAGATCTACTCATCTAGGGGGCTAGCGAGCCAAATTCCTTCCACCCCATTGGAGAGGGAGGAAGGGTGCTCCATTCGATATAGGTTCCATCATATTCTAACAATGGAATATACTCGGGTGACTCTTTCAGTGTTATCCATCATGTGGGCATTTTGAGCAGTTGGACAGATTACTTCTGGCAGTGGTAAAGAGATCCAGGAGCCTAGCAACAGCAAATCCATCTAGGGAGAGTCCTATAGGGAAGAAGGTGACTTCATTGGGATAGATATCATCATATTCGAAGGATTCTTGTTCATGCATGCATCAGATTCATCTTCCAGTAGTAAATCCAGCATTGCATGCAGCAGTAGACCCACGCATGTCATAGATCGGGCTTGCATGCCAATGATATAGTAGTGCATGTTAGTTCTAGGTATTGGTCCATTCCTTTACTAGTATTCCAATATTTATCTAGTCATTTGAAGGTCTAACTGAAGATTGGTTTCGTCATTTTTACATCCATGCAGACTATGTGTGAAGTTTTGTACATGCATGTCATTATTGTAATTGTTTGACTATTCAATATATCTTAAACAAGTTGTTCCACTTGAAACCACATGAAAAATTACCATGCATGTTAAATTCAAGTTACCAAATGCAGTCAGAAACCTAAATAACCCATTCAACCACCCAAAGAGTATCATATCTGCAATAGATAGGGTTAGTAGAGAGTTAATATCCAGATCTATGGATTTGGGATATTACAAGTGGTATCAAAGTTTTAGTCCTTCCAACATGTGGCTCGAGTTTCCATGAGTTCAATAAAGAACCCAGGGGGTCGTGAGCATATAGGTGAAAAATTCATCACTTACAATGGGCACAGAGAGAGGATAGGACCAAGATCAAATTATTCCCCCTTTCCTCATATTTCAGAGGAAAAGGAATAGGCACAGCAGGAAGCAGAAAGAAGGGTATAGCATGAGGTAGAGCTTGAGGCAAAGAGGAGGATGGGAGATAGATATGAAAGGAAAGAAGGTAGTGGAAAATCACCGATGGACCCAGAAGTGGCCTTCATGAAGCAGCCTTCAGTAGGCCATGACTCATTCTTTATCACAGATGGCAGATAGATTGCCTACAGGGAACATTCCATGAGCAAATTTCCTCCATGCAGCACAGGGGAACTCAAGGGCAGGTAGTAGACCCCATTCACCTACTCGCACCTACACATCATCGAGTAGGATTCCCAAGACACTATTCCCTAGGTTTCAAAGGGAACTTCCAACAATAGCATAGCATCCAGTAGCACAGTTACTGGCCACATAGGCAGAGGATATTGCTGATTACGGGAGAGAGTATGCATCCCTAGGGCCAGAGTTCCATAATGACATGACTTTAGTAAAGTATTGCGGACTTAGACTCAGGAACCATCCTAGAGATCATCAGAGGAGAGGACAGCAGCAGTAGAAAATACATAACATGGAGTTCATTCGGAAAGTAGGGAAACTCACTATACTCTCTTTCGATGGATGATCTAGATGTACTTCCAGAGCTTGGGTACAGAAGCTCGACATGTACGACAAGCTCAACCAGATGACAGAAACTGAAGACATCAATTTTGCTACTTTTCATTTGGAGGGAGAGGCCCATGAGTGGTGGAAACATGGATGGGTGGTGTTGGGTCACAGTCACATCACCTCATACAGGGATTTCATGGAGATACTTATGGACGGGTTTGATATGAGGGATCCAGACTAGTACACCTGATGCATTTATCACAGAGTTTCAGAGAATAATCGTGACAGTGACAGACATTTCAGAGCCTAGACTGATCATGCTTTTCACAGAGGGTCTCACAGAACCATAGAGAGGATGGGTGAAGGCCTATAGACCTCACACACTACACGATACCGTCCTATGCACTAGATATCTATCAGACTCAGTGTCAAAAACCAAAACTTTTTCCAAAGCCTTTGTGCCATAGAAGGACCGGGATAGGAAACCATTCCAGAGAGAGTGAAAGGGTAAGGATAATTTGGACGATGATACGAGGTGTGATATTATGAGGAAGAAGATATGCTTCAACTGCAAAGATTCATGGGTCCCTGACCACAGGTGCATGGGAAAGGGACAAATCCACTACATTGAGGTTGCAGCAGAAGTTATAAGGAGGAACAGGGCAGTCGGTCACAGGACAATGAGTCCATTAGATTATAGGAGGATCCATTTCATGAGGAGAAGGATCCTCCAAGGAGACCACCAGCACTAGTAGGGGCATAGCCACCGGTAGATCCAAAGCCTCGAGAGAAGGCTAAGAGATGAGCACCAGTGAAGGGGGGAGTCATAGCAATCATTTCTAGAATCCCTAGGTATGACACACTCAGGATTAGAGGGTCTATTCAAGAACAGTGCACCATTTCCTTAATAGATGGTGGGGCAACCCACAATTTCATTGATGTTTCATTGGTAGCTAGAAGAAAACTACAAACCGAGGATTTTTATGCTTTTGATGTTGCAATAAATGATGGTCACACGATAGAGTGTTTGGATCGAGTTCCAAACTTAGAGGTACATATGGCAAACTACACATTGAAGGATACATTCTATGTGGTTGACCTTTCTAACATAGATGTGGTATTGGAGTCCAATGGTTGACCACCTTGGGAAAGATTTCTACCAATTACCAAACACTTGAGATGGGATTCAGAGACACTGAGGGGAAGAATATTGTACTAAGGGGTATGTCGATAGGGGCACCCAGGACAGTGTCAGCAAAGAGGATGGATAGGATATTCATACATGAGGGACTAGCATATGAAATAGAGTGTGTGATCACCATGCGGAGGGATTCAGACAATCACCAATAGTATCAAGAAAATACCAGGGCTTTGTTGAGTTAGCATGAGAAGGATTTTGGTCTGATGTCACCAAGGAGACCCCCAGACAGATGGTTTGATCACACCATCGAGATGGAGGAGGCTGCAAAACCCGTGATTACAGCACCCTATCATCATCCTAAGACTAGGTTCAAGGATGAGATAGAAAGAGCAATTAAATAATTGCCAGCAATGGGACACATCAAGCCCAATAGTAGTCCATTTGCTTCTTCAGTAGTCTTGGTCATGAAGAAGGATGGTACTATGAGGATGTGTATAGATTACCATGCTTTGAACAAAAATACAATAAAAAATAGATATCCTATCCCACGCATTGATGATTTGATGGATAAATTGCATGGAGCATTTTTCTTCTCAAAGATTGATTTATGCTCTGGCTACCATCAGATCAACATTAGAGAGAAGGATATAGAGAAGATGAAATTCATATTCCATTATGAACATTTTGAGTTTCTGGTTATGCCATTTGGGCTCACCAATGCACCAACCACATTCTAGTCTTACATGAACCATATATTCTGAGATCACTTGAGGAAACTGGTATTGGTGTTCTTCGATGACATATTGATATACAACAAGACATGGGAGGAGCATTTGAAACATTTGGATGAGTTACTCAACACTATGGAGGCACACTGATTGTATTCCAAGGAGTCAAAGTGTGAGTTTGAAATGATAGAGTTACTCTACCTGGGCCACATTATCAATGCACAGGGGGTGCAGGTGCATCAGGAGAAGATCAGGGCCATCTTGGATTGGCCAACACCCAGGAATGTGACAGAGTTGAGGAGTTTCTTCAGGTTGTGTAGCTACTACAGGAGGTTCATGAAGGGTTTTTAAAAGTTGGGGGCACCACTCACCGACCTCACCAAGCGGGGGGAGCCTTCATATGGATTGAATAGTCGCAGAAATCATTTGAGCAGATGAAGGTAGTCATGGGCTCATGCCCAGTACTAACATTGTTTGATTTCATTCTACCATTTGTTTTGGAGTGTGATGCATAAGGAGAGGGGATCAGAGCAGTGTTGATGTAGGGGGGGACACTCCATTGTATTTTATATTAGGAAGCTCAGCCAGCCAGAGAGGTTGTATCCTATTTACGACAAGGATATGCTAGCAATAATGCATGCTTTGACCAAATTTCGACAGTACTTGGTGGGCAGCAAATTTGTGGTCAAGATAGACCATAATAGCTTGAAGTATTTCCTTGAGTAAAAATAACTCAATGAGAGGCAGCAGAAGTGAGTGAAAAAGGTCCATGCATTTGATTTTGACATAGAGTGTATCAAGGGAAAGAAAAACATTGTGGCAGATGCATTGTTCAGGAGACCAGTGACTTATTCCTTGATGGAGATCTCAGCAGATTGGAAATCACACTTCTTAGTAGAGTATTCCAAGAATAAGTCTGCATGTGAGTTATTAGATGGACAGGTACAGGACGATAGGTACAGAGTCATAGATGAGGTCATATTCTATAAAGACCAAATCTAGCTTGTGCCTAGGTCTAGTCACAAAAATAATATTTTGGTGGTAGTACACGACTCACCTTTAGCAGGCCATCAAGGATTCTTCAAGACATACAGGCAGGTCAAGGAGAGATTCTCTTGGAAGGGTCTCAAGAAGGATGTGATGAGACATATCAGCGAGTGTGTGACTTGTTAGTAGAACAAGTCAGAGTGGACACTCCCATCAGGGTTTCTCTAGCCACTCCCTATTCTGGAGTAGAAATGGGAAAGCATATCCATGGACTTCATTACATGCCTACCTAAGGCTCATGGTAAGGACTGTGTATTTGTAGTGGTCAAAAAATTGACCAAATTTGTGCACTTTTTCACAATTCCTACAAATTATAGCACAGTGTAGGTGGAGGAGTTTTTCTTCAGAGAGATCTTCAAAATTCACGGGTTTCCATAGTGTATAGTCAGTGACAGAGACAGTCAGTTCATCGACACATTTTGGCATGATTTATTCAGATTGGTTGGTACAAAGTTGACACCCAGCACCATTTAGCACCGCCAAACTGATGGGAAGCCTAAGATAGTCAACAAGTGGATAGAGGGATACTTGAGGAACTATGTGAGAAGACAACAGGAAGTGTGGGTAAGGTGGTTAGATCTTGGATAGCACTATTACAACACTACCTTCCACATGATCATAGGTACGACCCCATTCAGAGCATTATATGGATATGATGCTCCCACTTTGATTGATTTGGTTTTTGGAGACAACAGGGCTCCCAAGGCCAAAGACTAGATAGCAGAGAGTCAGGATATTCTTAGGGTATTAAAGGAGAATCTACAGGTGGCGCAGATTCGACAGAAGTTGAATGCAGACAGACACAGGATAGAGCGTAGCTTTGAGGTTCGATCTAGTATTCCTAAGGCTAATCCATACATGTAGTCATATTTGAAGAAGAGCAGGGTAGAGAAGCTTAAACCCAGATTCTAAGGACCATATAGGGTCATGCTCAGGGTAGGTAAAGTTTCCTACGAGTTAGAACTACTAGAGGGGAGACAGATTCACAATGTGTTCCACATTTCTTGCCTCAAGAAAGTTGTGGGATAGTTCATTGGCACTTTTGAGGAGCTACCTCCTTTGGATGAGGAGGGACAGTTAGAGTTGGTTCCAGAGGAGATATTGGAGTTCAGAGAGAGGAAATTTAGGAGTCAGGTCATCAGAGAGTGTTTTGTCAGATGGAGGGGACTTCCAGTAGAGGATGTTACTTGGGAGAGTGATCAGATTTTGTAGTGCCCTGGATTGATGTTGCTTGAGGACAAGCAATCTCGAGAAGAGAGGAATGTAATGTCCATTTTCAAGAAAGGACTCGAGAGAGGAGGGATTAGTATTCTAAACATTCCCTTTAGACTATATCCAGGAAGAAACAGGGGAAAATGTTCATTTGATGTCATTTCACTAGGGAACTGTTATAATTTGAAAGTGACGTTAAGTATCAAAGTGGAAAAAGGTAATTAAGCACTTAAGTGAATATAAAATTAGAAACTTAGGAAAAGTGCTTAAGTGAAAATTCAATGAAGAATTAGGGTTTCAGTGGATATAAGGAGAGGAAAAGTGACCTAATGGCTCTTTATTGATGATTTGAGAATTGAAACCAGAGCACTGAAGAGAAACACGGATTCAAGCGAATTTGAGGATACTTGTGGATTCCAAGAGGAAGACATCGAGGGATTGGATTTGGTGTTGAGAGACACACCCTAGCTAATAGGGGAGACCACACAAGTTTTCCATTTCTTTCATTACATATCTACAGTCAGATTGAGCGGGGAGATCAAAGATCTAGCTCCAATAGTCAGATTCCAGTGTGAGTTCTAGAGGAGACATCAGAGGTATAGTGGGTCGCTCTTCCTAAGAAGGCCTAGCGAACCTAAACCCTTACAACCCATTTGAGGGTAGGGGAAGGTTCTTAATTTGAGCCATCCATCATAATTATTTTATCCTTATAGCCATCAGGGTGTCACATTTAGTTAGTGGAGTTGCAGCGTGTTTGACAGACATAGGAGAGATCACAGATTCTCATATCTACTCATCTAGAGGGCTAGCGATCCAGATTCCTTCTAACCCATTGGAGAGGGAGGAAGGGTGCTCCATTTGAGATAGGTTCCATCATATTTTGACAGTGGAATCTACTTGGGACACTCTTTCATTGTTAGCTAGTGTGAGGGCATTCCCAGCAGTTGGACAAATTACTTTTGGCAGTGACAGAGAGAACCATGAGCCTAGAAGCAACAGATCCATCCAGGGTGAATATTTTGGGGAATAAGGTGACTTCATTGGGACAGATCTCATCATATTCGGAGGAGTCTTGCTTGTGCATGCATTATATTAGTCTTTTGGTAGCAGATCTAGTGCTACATGTAGCAGTAAACCCACACATGTCACAGATTGGGCTTGCATGCCAATGATCTAGCGATGCATGTTAGTTCTAGGTATTGTCCCATGCTTTTACTAGTATTCCAGTATAGATCTAGTAATTTGAAGGTCTAAATGAATATTGGTTTGGTTATTTTTACATGCATGCAGTCTTTGTGTGAATTTTTGTACATGTGTGTCATTATTCTAATTGCTTGACTATTCAATGAATCTTAAACAAGTTGTTCCACCTGAAACCACATGCAAAATCACTATGCATGTTAAATTCAAGCTATCAAATGCATTCAGAAACCTAAATAACCCATTCAACCACCCAAGGAGTATCATATCTATGACAGACAGGGTCAGTAGAGAGTTAATATCCAGATCTATGGATTTGGGATATTACACAACATAACTTTGCACCAAGGGACTTGTGTTTCCTCCTTAGCTCTCCATGGTTATTTTATATATTCCCAAAGAGGTTTGGGGAGTTGAATTCCATTGTGTATAGGCAAGGGTTGTTGGTAAACAATCCAAACTGAAAAACCCACCCAAAAACATGGGATTATTTTATTTTTCACCAAAAATTAGGGCATCTGCGGGTCTCAATAAAGAAAGTTGTGGATGTCCACGTGTTGCACTAGGATAACCCGCAGATATTCTCTTAGGGAATGTTTTTTAGATGATATTTGAGAGGACCTTTAGGGAAAAGTCTATCTAGCATTGGGAAAGGGTTAGGGCATGGCACAAATTCATAGATGTGGCATTTTGTGCTATAACAGATGCCCCCTAATGTGTGAGGTCAGAAGGGAAAAATGATGGCCGAAATACATTATGAACTCTGAGAGGAGAGGATGCATCGAAGTATCCATGGAGGTTCCTCAACAACTGTTCCAAAAAACAATAACTGTCAACAAATATCACGCAAGAGTTTTGTTTCCCAAGTCGGGCATATCCATGCTCAAGAGTGATAAATCATGGCCGCCAAAGCAAATACATTGTGGATCCATGGTACATATTAAAGCATGATTAATTCCCATGGTCATGAACAATACACAAGGGATCCATGTGATAAATATGAAGTATCAAGCATGGCTACGAAGAATACACAGTGGATCCATGTCAAAGTAGATCATAGCCACGAAGAGATACATAGTAAAGTTATGTCTCAATGTCAAGAATAGAGAATATCTCGAACAAAGAGAATGAACAAATTGATCATATGCATGTACCCATGTCTATGAGGTGGCACCATATGAGTCAGGAAGGAGCACAAAAGAGGTGGTGCTCATACTTCACCTGAAGTCTTCACAGTGATCCGTCGTGGCACAAATCCACACTATGTAAATAGATGAGATGAAGCCGAACACAGTGAGACATCATTTTATTACCGGTCATTGGTGTATATTGTTAACAAACGTGAAACAACCCACCAATAATGATGATGGGAGTCAAGGTACCATGGTACTCTCTATCAAGTGTGAATGAATGAGCTAGCGTCGAACAGCTGGTAGAAACTATCGAGCAGGGGACATTGAGGTATTCCCATTGTCAACAGTGAGTGAACCTACCACTGATGACTACAAGCCCCAAGGTACCAACCATAACTCTAGATCCCTCTCCCAGAGCAAGATGTGTCGAAGTTGATGGGAAGGAAACCGCTAGAAGGAAGGCATTAAGGCATTCTCCATCATCCAGCACGAGGGGTGGCAGAAGGCAAAAAATTTGGAAGAGACTGGACAAAGAGATTGATACTATTGATGATGAGACTTGACTTGGGGAGGCCAACTTGCAAGGTCAAAGGATAACTGCAGAATGGCCGACACAGGTTGAAAATTTTCCCTTGAGCATACGCATGACACATTATGTGAATCAGGAAGCATGACTATAAAATGGGGATACATTTGTGACACAGGAGGCATCAACAAACGCTCCATATAGCTGGAAGAATAACTAACCAGGGCAGAAAAAACTCAAAATGAGAAAAAGTCTCCTAAATCCATACTAAACCCAAAATGATGAGATACTAACTCAAGATTACGCTTTGTTCAAGGGTGACAAGACTGCTTCCAACAAAAGAGATAGATGTTTTCCCATTCTTTTTGTTTTTTTGTTTTTATTTTTTGTCTTTTTCATGTTATAGAAGCCTAAAAAAGAATAAAAGAATATTGTTATACAGTGGCAGAAATGAGTGTCACAGGAAAGCAAACCAGTTCCAGAGCACAAGGAACATACCTATGCTCAATTGAAGGAAGCACGTGCAGGATAAGGACACTCGGGGGATGTTCCCTCCAGGGATAAGGTATCGAGTCGCAAAGGCATAAAATGCAAGGCTGGGAACTAATAGGAATGCATAGGCAATTGGTTCAATGATAGCATGTTGAAGCTGACATTAGGCCTAAAAGCACGAGCAATCAATATGCAGAAGCAAAAATGACTCATCTTTGGCAAGTAAACTTCCCAAAATGTTATTTTTCGTAAGTTTAGTCTCCAGGGCTCGAAATAGAATAAAATCATACCAAGGAGAACTCTTCATGTAACTATGGGGCTAGAGTATTCCTTTTTCGTACATAGTCCAGCCAGTCTAGAAAAGGGTTAAACTTATACCGAAAGGATGTCCCTTCAAAACCTTTTTAACGAGTGTGACAAAAACAATATCACTCGACTATCTTTTCAATTTTAAGGATTCTGAAAAGAGATTAACAAAGGACTCCATAATGTTTTTGAGGAGAATCATAGGGGTCCCACAAGAAATGGCCAGAATGAGAGAGTAAGAAGCATGGATTTCAAACGCAAACTCATGGTGGAACTAACCAGGACCCCTGAGCCTAGAAAGAAACTTACAGCAAGAGCGCCATAATGCAAAAGAATTCTATACTAGAGCTCCCATGCAAGGTAGGCTCTACCATCAACCGAATGATGTTTTAAGTAGAGACAAAGGTTTCACCATTCGTTGATGGGGTTGACCCTAGGTTTAGACGGCAATGGTAAATGATAATACAACAGTTTGAGTGAAATGCCCCCTAACCTAAATGCCACTTATAAACAAATTACCTACCCAGAGTCTTGTAAAAGACTCGACCAATCGATGATAAAAGGTAACGGAGAAAAAAGTCCCAAGACCTGCAAAAACAATGATAATGCTACAAAAAAATTATCATTAGTTGTAAATTTAGAGAAAATAATGAAACTTTAGGAAGTGGGTTTTAAAAATTTTAATAAATATTGATATATTTACCCATTTACCATTTTTTTTTTTACCATTTCACCCAAACAACTACCAAAGTGACCAAAACCCTTGGAGAGAAAATCGAGAAAATGCGGAGCTTGGAGAAACTCCACTACTTGCCACCCTAAACAAGTAAGTGTTCCATCTTTATCTTGCATTCCTTAACTTCCTTTTTTCAATTCCTTACAAATTTCACGCGTAAAGTTGTTTTAATAAACACGATTTTGGGCATCCGTGGGCTGCCTTAAGGAAAGTCGTGAACGTCAACAGCTGGTGGAAACACCAGTGGCAGATATCCACGACTATTATAACTAAAGGTCGCATATGCACAGAAAAATATTTGAAAAATAAAAACTAATTCAAAAAATTCTTTGGAAATTGAGCAGGATGTCCATTCACTGGAGAGAACGCAAACACGAAGAGGTGGATCGAGCAATGTTCGATAATGATGAGGCAAAACAAGCTCTGCGTGCTTGTGGCAGGTACAATTTTTTCCAAGTTAGTGGCATGAGAGAAAAAAGGAGATTATTAAATCTCCTAATTGACTACTAGAACCTAGATGTTGAGGAATTCATGCTCGCTAGACAGTCTTTGACCATTACGATTTAAGATATTTACTTCGTTACCGGTTTGTTGAGGAGAGGGGAAGTGCCAAATTTCAAATCTTGGGGAGGAGGTCGGACTATCAATGAGTATTGTGATGCTAGCACCAAGAAGAGTGGATCTCAAGTTCCAATCAAACAGATTACCAACTTGAGCCTCTAAGTCATATTCTACACTCTTATTCGGATCATGATATCTAACTCATTACATTTGGCATCACAGGCATAAATTCAATATGGGGTTGAATCCCTGCACCCTACTACGTATGACTGGATAAATACCATGCTCAGTAACATGAAAGCACAGTTGACAGATTGCAAGCTTAGGAGGGCAAAGAACTTTTGCTTCGGCAATGTCCTATGCACATTCTTCTTTGAGCAGGTGCCCATGATGAACCCCCAAACACACATATGAGGACACTTACAACCATGGCTAGCCATGGTCGAATAGAACGAGATCATAGCTAGCTTAGGATGTGGAAAATTTTCCAATCCCTTTGACGACAACTTCTTTGGTTAGTGGGAGCAACAAACTCCCTTCATTGAGTACTACTCATATGCGGGCATCGATTTCACCAACAAACCAAATGTCATCATCCTTATTGGAGACGAGCTACATGATATAGGTAAATTTTTATTTTGTGTTACTTAATTTTTAATTTTTGAAAATATAACTATTTATATCTTTTTGTGAGATCCAACATACTAACAAGTACCTTACTTTTATGAAAATAGAGCGCCTATGAGACTGACTAATGTCCCGTGACATACCAACGAGGCAGAGAGGAGGTAGGACCAAGCGATGATGTAGCGAGGACCTTGCATAGTGTGGGCCAGATCTTTGAGGCCCTCATGCGCAATCTTCCTATGGCTACCATTGACGACCTCCCCATAAGCATGCAATGACATGTCGTGGTAGTACTCAAGCCATGGGTTCGATTGTTCTGGCGTCTGGAAAACGTTGTATTTTTTTATTATAGGGTGCATCGGCCTCGGGCCTAGGCATACTATGTGCTCATAGCACAATTTTGTACTTGTATAACATTATATGACCTTCGAGGGATAGGAGGCTCCACACCTTAAACTTGATGGATCTCATTTTGATATATATTTATCTTTTGTGCATTATAAACATTTTGTATTTTACTTGCAAATGTGTATAGTTACATGTGATTGTGTGTGATTTATTTTACTAATGATATAAATGCCAATATAACACATAATTAACATAAGAATCAACTAATTCATTATATCTCCGAGGAACATGCTCGTAAGTAATGAACTCAAAAGAACGCTCCAGAAGACGTACCCTAAGGAAAAATTGTAATAGCACCAGATCTCAAACTCGATACACACCATGAAACAACCAATTGTGAATACATGAACCCTCAGAGGCGATTAATGCCACTTGACAATGTGTCTCACAGAAACTCGATAACTAGCCTATACTCGTCAATGTTGTTAGTAGTTGCCTCAAGACACGCACCTCCAACAGACACTAGTTGACTAAAAGGTGAAAATATCACCCAAGCATGGAATGTTATGTGTCAGTTATGGAGATTGGCATCATCTGTGAATCTGAAGTAAATCAACGAATCCTCGGGCATCTGCAACATAGCAGAAGCACATCAATCACTAACGCAACAAAAGGACTAAAAACGTAAACAAAGCTACGTACAATATAGACCCTCAGGCCTAAGCATAATACTTCTTCGGGTAGAGCCCATTTCTGGGCTCAGACAACATATTGCCTTCATAATCGGCGATCTCGTAGGATATTTTCTCTAAAATCGGTCGCACAACATAAGGGTTGAACCACATGGACTTAAATTTCCTTCATCTAAGGAATCCTTGTCCCGATCGTAGACTAACACAAGATATCCCTCAGAGAACACCCTGTGACAGACAAACTTATCGTATTGGGACTTGACTCGCTTCTTATGCGCTTTGTTTGATAAAGTTGCATCTTGATGTTGCTCATCAAGATGTTCAAGGTAAATTAAGCATTCTTCAAGCTGAGTCATGTCTGGTTTTGTTCCTGAAATTGATTCTAGGCTCATAGAATAATGTCAGGCATCCAAAAGATTTAAAATAATTGTTTTTGTAGTGCTTTTCTACCTTCAATTTTAAGATGCAACTTCAAATGAATTTTAATGATTAGAAAACACAGAGGAAATATCTCTTTCTTCGAGTCTTTTTAAATTTTAATCTTATGAAAAGTAGAATTGATTAACAAAGACTGTTAAAATAAAGTAAGGTATCAAATACAAATAAATCTTACCTTATCCGCAATAGAGGAATTATGAAGAAGGAATCATTGATCGTTGATTAAAATGAGGAAACTTACAGAGATACAGGTCTTGTTTTTCTCACAGTAAAAACAAACGAAAAATTCTAACTGAACAAAATCCCAATATGTAGATCACAGTAGATGTATTACTAAATTGTGGTTTTTCAATCCTCAAGAACCATTAAGTGAAGAAAATATGATTAGGAAATGGAAATACACAAGAAACACATAACTCAAGGAAATGAGACGTAGCATCTATGTCTTTTCTTTCTAATTGATATTCAGTAAGTCATCTTTTACATTCAGCAAGAAGAAGCCTTGAATAGATCTTAGATCTATTTATATATACAAAAATGTCTTAACCAAAAGTAGTTAGACATTCCACATTCTTTGATCTCAAAATAGATCACAATCAAAACTAAAAGATACAATGCAGATTTTTCTGAATTTGTTGATATTTCTTTGGTTTGTTGTCACTTCACTTGTCCTTTATTTGCTTGAGGACGTGCTTGGTTTTTTCCAATCGTTGAATTGAACATACAGTTCCATTAATGCCACAACAAATTTGGAAGGTTCAACGTTTGCATTTAACTCAAATGCGAAAACCTTTTTCTGTACCAATGGTAATTTTTCTTGAATTTTCACAACTGCCTGTCTTGTAACCTGCTGTTGTAAGTTTAGTTTTACCAGCAGATCATTTATCATTTGTAAATCAACATGATTTACCTGTTGGATATCACTTTGTACACTCTCTCTACTTTTTTTTTAATTATCTTTGCTCTTTTCAATCTCTATTTGTCCAAGTGTATCAGGGATAGCACTGCCATCAAACTCGGCCAATTCGAGATCTACAGCTGAGAGAGTGTTAAGACAAGATTCGTTTGCTTCTCTAGTTATCCTCTTACTTTCTTCAAGATTTGTTTCCCGGACCTTTAAAGCCATTTCTCCCTTTATCTACTCAAACTGTGAAAAAGGGGCAATCCCATGTACATTGATTTTTTGTCTCCATACTATGAATTCTTGGAATTTGGACCTAGTTGTATAGGCTTCCTTCTCCTTTTCATGAATATTCCTCAAGGAATTATTGATCACTTGATAATGTCTTTGAAGAATATCTATATTTTGGTATAGGTCTTGTTGGACAGATTCCATCTTTCCACTTATTTCAGATGCTTGCTTCTTAAATGTAGAGATATTCATTTTTGTGCTCTCAAATAAAGCTATTCAACACTGCAACTGCTCTATTAACTTGTCTCGCTAGGAAAGCATAGTATTTCTCACCTGTTGATTTTGAACACTTAATTCCAGCTCGTCTTCTAACTACTTTATCTGTTGCTCAAAACACTGCCAAATTTTCTCTATATCAAAATTCATTTTATTTCTAACAGTCTTTTCCATCTATTGCGTATCATTATGCAATTGTTCAATCAAAAGATTCTTTTGTTCCAGTTGTTTTGTGAGATTATCCACTGACCACTGGTTAGAAGTTGCAAAGGCTCCCAATGAGTCTGCAACTTCTTTTGCAAATTCAGGGTCACTATTTCTATGTCCATCATATATCATTTTATGTTTTTTGGTAATTACTCCTTTATGTCGAACTTCCCTTCTTCTGATAGCCTTCCTTTTCTTGTTGAAAAATAAATTTGATGAAGGAATTTCTTCATGTTAATTAAGTGTGAGGTGATCTATATTAATAACCTATGAACTAGGTAACTCATAACTTGTTGCTAGGGGAACTAAGTGCAGTAGATTCTTCTGGATTTGTGGCATCTTTCACTGGAGTTTCAGTATTTGGCAATGAAAAAGGAAAAGCATGCCCATGCTTCATGAAAGCCTCAAATGATGCTAATAATTTTTTCTCATCTTTACCTGGTACTGATATTATTGCATCTTTGGATAATGTATATGTTCTCTTCTCCACTTTCTTAGCCTTGTCCTCAGGAAAGCTATGTTGCTTGGGCTCTATCAATTTTGTCACCTATGAAGTTGGATTAAGTTTTTGTTCTCCCTGCAAGACCTTGGGAAGATTGTTCCTTCTGTGCTTCTGAAAATTGAGGAAGCCTAATTGTTGATCTTGAGGCAAATTTTGAAATCTACTTTCAACTTCACCATAAGATATTACTCCTCCAAAAATTTCATCATATGGGGAATCTTCATGTATATATATTTTCATATTGAATTGAGCTAAATGATTTTCAACCACCCTATGAGGATCATGCCTTTTATACTCAATATCAACCAATTTGATATCTTATAAGGCTAAATCCTCAACCTTAGTGTGTCCAAAATCATATAATGAAAACACGCCAACCTGTATGGGAAAGGTTGGCCACACTCTTTTATGTGTTGCCTTCAATTCTTTGGTTATTCCTCCTGAAACCGTTTGATAAGCTACTTCTCTACAAACCAGTCTGTCAGGTAGGAATCTAGGGAGAGCATGAGGAGATATATAGCAGCCGACCACTCTAATATAAGAAATTATTTCCTCAGCATACCAATTTGCAATAGCACCCAAATTTCCAATGATTTATTCTGAAATATGGGGGGAGGTTGTCCATAGATAGCTACATGAATTGGGATTACTACATTATGACAAACTTCATAGAAGAAATCCTTTGAATTTTCCTCCCATAATTTAGAGTGATAAAAATGTATGGGCACGATGCTAGTCGGAGTCCAGCTCCAATTCAGGAGAGGAAATGGGGTCTTGAAACAAATTATGTCCATAATGAATGCAGACATATAAAAGGGGGCATGTTCTCCTTTAGATTTCAGCATCTTGTATTCCACAATTTCCTTGGCTAAGTTGTTTGATAACATTTTTCCCCAGTCAAAAGTGTAACCCTCGGCAACCTCATGGATTATGGCAACCCATTCTATAGTAAAATGTGCAGGATTTTTCCTACCGAACAGTCTACAGAGCATCATGGAAATGTACATGATATGAGCATCACAGGATGTTGTAGAATATACATTGTTAGCACTTGGTAAATTTCCTAGAGGTTGAAAACAGAAGAAATCTACAAAGGTAACTTTATCCAACCACTTTTGAAGCTGGGATCTAGCCCTTCCAACTTCAGAGAGGGATCTCTCTATATGATTTAGCTATGTTTCCAATTTTAGATATTAGGCTAGGTAAAGAAATAGGTCGGTTTTGTTGTCAAAGTGTTTTTTGAATTGGTTGAGACAGTCTACACATCCATTGGGCTATGGGGTCTGTGTCCTAATAAATATGAGATACAAACCAAAAACACAAAGGGAAAACATTCACAGGGCAAGATAATATAATCATTGGATCTTTTAGTAGCTTAAATGATGATTGGCAGAAAAGATGAGAAAGATCATTTCAATAAAGAAGCAGTTAAGAATTCCTTTATTGAAAACATCAGAAGAAAAACACTAAAATCTTTCGAGTCAGAGATAGGGTATACGAGATAAATCCTACAACGTTCAATACTCTTAAAGATTAGAATTACAAAACAAGATGATCCCAAAGCAAGAATAACATTCAACTTAGAGAGAAAACATCACTAGTGAATACACGCAAGAATCCTGTAAAAGTGCCTCCTTTTTATTAATGGAAGATCTCTTCAAAAATATTACAGTCTGATAGCGTCAGGGTGTGAATATCAACAACCCCCAATACTTCGAAAGGTGAAGTATTTATAACTCAAATTAAAAATGTTCTTGTCATAAATGACCAGGACGTGATAAATCTATTTTTAGCCTAACTAATTTAACAAATTTCCTAAATCTAGGAACTGCTTGATGACTTGGTGTAACTGCATGCTAATTTCTGGGTAGACCGTTGATGAAGCCTTTGCATGACCTCATCTGACTGGACAGCTGACTGGACCTGGACAGCTCATCTGCTAATCAATCATATCACAGAGTTCTTCCCATCTGAGATGACTGGGCACGTTGACTTTGAGCAGTCTTCGATACACTTCGTCCATTTCTGTATACTTAACGAATGTAGGCTTGGTGAGGAATATGTATTGAATTTCATGTTGGATAATGATGTCCCACTGAAGGGCATCCAGAAATGCCTTGCTGGTGATGCTCCCTTGAATCCCTACAAGCTTTGAACTGTCCTTAAACACCTCAGCCAATCTCTTCTTGTAATCTGGGAGTGTCATCAGTTTATCATTAATAACCTTCAGACCAGGTAGACCTTTCTTCTGGAGAGATTCAATTTTACTGAAGAACCTTTGTACCCCCTGATCCATGGCCTGAACCTTTTCTTCCAGCTGAAGCTTTAGTCCTCTCTTGGATAAAACTCTTTTGACCTCAAGGATGGTCTTTGTTCTATCTTCAATCTTCAGCTCTTCCAGCTCCTCCCTGGTCTTAGAATTGAGGAACTTGATGATCTTGTTTGCTTGTGTTGGCCTATCTCCCAATTCTACTATGATCTTCTCAATGGCTTGTTTTCTCCTCTGGACTAACTCATTCTTCTCAAACATGATCTGGATCATGGGCCATATCTCATTCAGGGACTTAGTGATGTCTTTCCATACACTCTCTTTAACCTCGGCCAATGTCTTTCCTACCACTATTTGTTTCTGGAGCTGTTGTAACTCCTGCTTGAGCTGCTCTGTCACCTGTTTTTCCTTGGATGGGTTGGTCTGGAAAGAAGATTTGAGTTCCTGCAGGTTCTCAATCTCCTTTTTTAGCCTGCTGATCTCTGTCTCTTGCAGGTTCATCCTTTCCATGGACTCAGCCAGCTCGGTTGTCTTCTCTAGAGATGTTGATGGAGTCATGGACGGGGCTGTTGTCACTGATGTTGTGCTCACTCCTGCAATTGGGATAGCACTCAATGGAATGAATTCCATTGGCTTCAGCTGCTCTTTCTCTTTTAACAGTTTCTCCATCTCAACGTCCATTTCTCTAAGATGTGCGTTCTGCTCCATGAGAAGCTTTAGCATCTCATCCTTCTCGCCTTCTTTCTTTGCTATCTCCTTCGCCTACGAGTCCTTTGTGGGTGGGAGCTTCATTTGTTTCCTCAAGGAGGCAATGTCAGCATTTTTCTTCTTTATCATTTCCTCCACTGCTTTGACGTTCGAAGGGTCATAGCCGATCTTGAGGACCAGCTCCTCCAAAGTTTTGATTCTATTGTCCTTTGCAAAGGACGATATCTTCTCCATCTTCAATTGTGTTTGAACATTGTTCAGGGACACCTGGAATTTTGACGCAGTAGTAGAAGCATGTGCCAGAGTGTAGAAAACCATTTCCCCTGTCTGCTTGTGCAGATCCATCTGATCGGTTGGGTGCACGTCCTTCGCCTGGAATTCGAAGGTGGCCCTCTTGTAGTCAGTGATCACCTTGGGATCAGACACTTGTGCCTAGAGGAAGGCCATGTGAATTCTTCTTTCTCCGTTTCAAATGCAGACAGCAACCTATGCTGCGCTGTCAACGTATGCTTCCAGAACTGAGTGCAAGTACTACTGGTAAGGGTCTGGTTTTTTTTCTTGATCAGCTCGTACTTCTCAAAAATGCTCAGCTTGGGCCCAGTCTTGCCTGGCTGAGTGTTCAATGGGGAGTCTGAGGATTTCTTCGGCAATGCTGGCGTGATGTCCTTATGGAGGCTCGACCCGAAGGGTGGAATAACAGACTTGGTCACTGTGGTAAGCGGGGCCTATTTTTCCCTGGTCGAGCCAGGGACTAAGGAAGTCTTAGGCCTCTTAGTATGTAGCTGGAATTCCTTGGAAGATACCTCAGTGACAGGTGGAGATAAATCCTGCCTAGACCTCTTCTCTTTTGGGACCTGTGGCGTGGTTGTTGGTGGCACCGTGGTCGGGGGAACCTGTTGTTCCACTTCGACTAATGTGTTGGGCTCCCATGCCATCTGATTGGCGAATTTCTCAATTTTGGGCTTGGACACATGAATATACGGGATGTTCTTGTTCTTCACCCTCATCTCTGAGATGATCCCATAAGGATCATAGTGCCATGGGAAGCTCATGAAGAACTTCGTTTCTCTCAACATCCTGTCTGCCTTTTCCCCGGCTCCACGACTGTTGCAGATGAAGGAGGCAATCTGCCCCTTGATTCTAAGCTGTTGCTTTTTCTTCAATGATACAAAATGCATATCATCTGAATTTATAATCTGCTTTATGTATTCTAGAGCAAATATTCTGACAGGCAAATACTTAGGCAGCTTATACGATGCCAATTCGCACCTGTATACTCTGATCTCAGTATGATTTTGATACAGGTACCAATCCCCGGACTTTGTGTTGTCCGAGAGATGCAGGATTCTCTGGACTTCATCATTTATTTGAGGCTCGGGCCTTCCGCTCAGCATACTTACCACAGGGTGGTAGAACTGATCGATGAACGCCTTAAAACTATACTCCGTGGAGTTGTTCTTGAGCAAGGAAGTCCATGTTGTGACTACCTGAGGTTTACCATCTTCATCCAACTTCTGCATGGAAAAAATAAATTTATCCGCCTGGAAAAAGACGAACAAGTAGGCTAGTATTGATGAATATTTGAACATGCCTTCCATGCCAAAATTCACGAACTATTCATTAATATTGTCTGCCAAGAATGTGTTGAAATCAAACTAGGTGGTGGGCTTTTCATCAGTGGAGAAAATGGCTAGAAAACCCAGAATGGGCTCATCTACCCACTGGTCTGAATAGTATCCTAACAAAGCACAAAGGGAGGAGATGACCTGGTTTCCCTTAGTTGAGAACATGGAGGACGGGTAAGGAGGGTTTGTGGAGGGAAATTGAGCGGATGTGGGAAGGAAAAGCTCGAATATTTGAGCTCTTTAGGGAAAAGTCATTTTCTGGTACAACTCTGCAAGGATTTCCAGGTTGAAGGGAGATGCAGAGTCGGCTCAGGGAATTTGCATCATCTGGTCTATGGCTTCGAGCGTGATGAGGAACAGGATCTCTTTGGACGAGGAGATGACGGCTCTTTGCTCAGGGATATAATGAGCTTGACACTTGAGAGCAAACTCGGGAAAATGGTGGATTTGAGGGAAGAGGTAGAGGGGTAAATTGGACTCCCAAAGTCCAATTTCATCACTCTGGTCCACGAACACTTCCCTGAGCCATGAATAGAGGTCTGAGAAGTCAAAATCACATTTTGTATCTGTGATTAACCAGTCTTTGTCGACCAGTGGGATCTTGTCCAGGTCGACAGGAGGCAGGAGAAACGGATTCTCCTCTCCTTCCGCTGATTTGGACTTTGGCGCCATTTCTGCAATAGTACCTACAATAAACACAATGTTAGTGGGGGTGATTGACTGTGGATGAGGGCGACGGAATGTAACGGAGGAGTAAGCGGTGAATTTCTCTGGTGCGATGGGTGAATAGCGAAAGTAAGGGAAATAACTGTGGTTTTATTTAAACTGGGGTCGGTTGGGCACGGGAGACAGGTCAGTTGGATAACGGATAGGTTATCCAGTAATAAATGGACAATGGGTCATTTGGGGGTGAGATGGCAGGTGACGGTGGCTGAAAGATACAGACGAGTGACGTGGTGGCTAGGGATTGGAGGTAAAAGTCGTAATAAGGGGCTTGCCATGAGTGAAAAAGGGGGAGGGGACTGGCAGCAGTTATGGGATGTGACTAAGTCGAGAAAAAGTGGAAGGTGACGTCCATAAGTGACGGGGGTCTGTCAGATAGCAGATGGTGACGGGACTTCGAGGCAAATAGATTGATGCCACGTATAACAAGGGACCGGCCAGAGGGGGAAAACCATTCCGGACCCCCCCTCATTTAAAAGCAAATCATACAGGGGGGTTCGAAATCCATTTAGGGCTGTTGATATGCGTGCCTGTTTCTGAACCGTAGATCTAGGCGCGCTCTTTATCACCCATTCCGGACCCCCCCCCCTCCATTAAAGGCAGAACGAACGAGGGTTTCTGGAATCCAATATTGATCATTGATTTAAGTGCTCAACCCTGGGCCGTCCAGATGCACGCAAATGTTATCAACAATTTCGGACCCCCCCCCGATTAAAAGCAGAACGGTCGGGGGGATCCGGAATGCTTTGTACACCGTAGATCTGGGTGCCATGATCAGGACCGTCGATATGTGCAGGGAGCATAAATGGGGAGTGAAGAACACATGTGCTGGGAAAAACTTAGGATAAATACATTTTATGGGTTTTTTCCCCAAACTTTTCAAGTATACACCACCATGGGGCTTTGACCAAATGATCTTCTAAGCATATGAAACATGGAGCAACATTTACATCAAGCTGGTTTTATTGGAATGAAACAATAAATCAACTAGTCTACATACTAACCTATCTTCCTATGACAATTAACCTAGATTAAACTGTTGGGTTAAGGATTTACTCTACCTTGGGGCTATCTGACCAAGATTAGATAGTCTGGCCAGATTTATTCACTAATCTAACCTAGACACTTTGGCTAAGATTAAACTGTTTAGCCAAATTCATTCACTACCCTATCAACATTCAAATTTAAAAAGAACTTGGCCATGCTTAAAAGGTATGGACCAAGTTACTATTATTGCATGGAGCTTTTATTGCAATTCTTTTATACCCTCTTTTCTTTCTTTCTTTTTCTTTTTTCTTTTTCCTTTTCTTTTCTTTTTTCTTTTTCTTTTCTTTTCTTTTTCTTTTCTTTTCAAATTATTTGCAGAATGAAAAATCATTTGTCAACAAAAACACTAGAGACAGATAATATCCCAGTCAAGAGTTGATCCTATAATTTATAGGATGATAACATACACCATGGGTATCATATTTGAACTTACTAGGATTACCCCACCAAGTTTTCACTATATCATGGACGGCTCTATCATATTTAGTGCATTCCTCATCCTCAAAATTCAATATAAATGATGAATTATAGGTATATTTGTGTTTAGAGGTTAATGTATACATTACTTGAATATCATTTGGTTGAAAAGAGCCGACAAAGGTCTTCTGGTGACTAAATATGCTTCTTGTTGGGATATCCACATGCTCTAGGGCCCAGCTTATCATATCGGTGCAAGGCATAAGTTTCGATCGACCATCAACTTTGTGTAATTCAGACTTTGCCACATGTCTAAGCTTAGTTGAAAATTTATCATAGTCTTCTTCTGTTGAATCATCTGGATGGAGAGAAAGTTCATGCTCCAAAATGTCATAAACTTGTTTCGAATATTTGGTGGTGTATGTAAATCGAGCAGTAGTATCTGAGAGTATATATGCATTTGGGTTTGATTCATCGGTTGATTAATCTTGCTTCTTTATGATTTTATGTGGTGCCATGATTTTCGAGAGATGAAGTTAACCCTCCTACGAGAAGTGAAACCTATGAGTTCACAATGTTGAAATTGAAAATTTCAAATGTTAATGGCGAAATGATTTGAAATTTGAAATGCATTTATCTACAGAAAAATTTAATGTCTAGTTATTTTTGTATAAATCTACTAACAAAGTAATCATTCCAAAATATGTCAAATTTATTACCTGGCAGTCACAAAAATTATCCCAATATTTAACCCTATCCAATTGGGTGTATTATTAATGGATGTAATTAAGATAATGTACTTCAGCGGTTCGACATTCGGGAGTTTTGTATGCAAAACAATGGATATCTTTCGAAGACCGAATTCGCGGAGTAGTTAATCAATTATTAAATATTTTCAGTTTTAATTAATCATGGTTTAAAGTCACTTTTAGTTTTAATTACTTCGGAACTTCAAAATTCGGAAGTTTTGAATGCAACATGGTGTATATCTCTCGAAGGTCGAATTCATGAAGCAAATAATCAAACCTTTTTTAAGTACTTCGGGACTCTAGAACTTCGGAGCTTCGGGAGTTTGTGAGCGTGTATGTGCGGTGAGTACTTCGACAGTTTGGCATTTGAGGGTTTTGAATGCAAGACATTAGATACCTCCCAAAGGCTAAATCCACGAAGTGATTACTTATCGTCAATCACAGCTAGTTAAACTTGTTTTAATTCATTAAGTTTTTTAAGTGTTTTATTTATCATGATCACAACGGTATTTCAGTACTTCAACATTTTTGAATCTTTTCTTTGATTTATCTCCCGAAGGAAAATCTCCCGGAGTGATGTGGAAGTGATGACGTCACTTCTGATTATGTGTCATGAAAAGGTGAGTGACATGTGTCACCTAAAAACATGCAAATGATCTGACAAAAATGCCAAAAAAGAGTGCCACGTGTCAGCCAAAATAAAGTTTTTGACAGGTGGCATGTGACTCATCAGTCGATCTTATTTAAAATATTTTTGTGGGAACCTATCTCCGGGACTCCGAAGCTTTGCAACTTCAGGGTTTTTTTATTTTTACACCTCCTAAGTTTGAAACTCCTGAATCACGAAGTCTCGAAGTGACTTTATAATTTTCTTTTGTTTAACACTCGCACAACTTTAGAACTCTGAAATTGCGGGAGTCATTTATCCGGTTGACTAAAACTCTTTAGTGAATGATATTGGAAGTTCCCTATCGAGATATAACGAACATATATTTATTCAATTAAGAACGATATTCCTAAGTTTTTTGTGATTTATTTTTAAAGGATAAAAACTGAAAAGATTTCAAAGTTTAAATTTTAAATTTCTAAAGTGTTCTAACATCCAGAAGGAGCTTGACTGTTATATTGAGCGAAGGGAATTCACATTCAATAGGAAAAAATCAGTGAGAAACTAGTTGGAACGGTGAGAAACCAATGCCAATTTTGACTGAGCTCCGGTAATCCCACAAGGTTGGGTATAGCATCAAGTGCCAGTTCGTTCGAGTTGAATTAACCATTCTTCTCGGTATCACTTTTAATGACTTGTTGACAAATTCAACTTGAATGTTAGCCTAGGCATAGTAGGGAGAAGAGTGTTCTTTCCTAAACCCTAGTTTCGATACTAATTCCGACATCATGCGGTTCTGAAAGTGACTGCCATGGTCAGTCACAATCTCTCTCGAAACTTCGAACCTAACTATGACTTGATTGAATATGAATAGTGTTGTCATCTCCCCATCATTAGAAAATGTTGGCATAGCCTCAGTCCACTTAGTAAAGTAGTCATCGGCTACGATGATGTAAAGATGCCCCCTGGTCAAAGTCAGGTGGCATGTCATATAATCAACCCCCCACTTGGTGAAGGGACCAACAGTGATGACGGGAAACATTAGAGTAGGATGTGCATGTATTTTCTTAGTGAAGATTTGGCATGGACTACACTTCTCGACCGCTTCAATGCAATATTTAAATATCTTAGGCCAAATGTGTCTTGCACACAAAAAAATTTGGGTTGTTTCCCACCCAGATAAGTGACCACCACATGCTCCACTATGGTAGTTGTTCAAAACAACCTTCGCTTCTTCAATAATTAAGCAACACCAAAGAATCGAGTCCACCCCTCGCCGATAGAAAGTGTCGGTGATAATAAGGTATTTTTTCTCCATGTGACAGATCCGTCATCGCTCATCTCTTGAGTAGTTTGGAGGGAACTTCAGGGTTTGGAGATATATAAGGATATCCCCATACAATGGATCAGACGAAGAGATGAAGAAAATGTGCTCATCTGGAAATGAGTCTATCGTTTCACCTTCCTCATTCTCTACCGGAAACTCTGACATCATCTCAATGAAGACTAAATACTTCTTAAATTTCATAGATGCAAAGTCAAAGTCGAACTCTTGAAGCACAAAAATCCACTTGTTGTACTTCCCGCCAATAATTATTGTAATATACCCAGCCACCCACTGATCGGGCTATGCTACTTCAATCCTGCTCTCGGAATTCTTTCTCTTACAGATACCTTTCAAATTAATAAAGATACATAAAATAAAGGAACTAAATGACATGCACAAGAATAATGAGCAAGCATGCATATTCTAAAGATTGAATTCAACGATAAATAAATACACAGTGAAATAAATCATACACGGGTAAATAATACCATAACAGAGAGCACTTATATTTTATAAAAGAATTCATCAACTAGCTGCAGACTAAGGACATTCCACCCAACCGTAGGCATTGTTGTTCCAAGTCTCAATAGCAATGTCACCCCCGAGCCAGGGATATGAATCCACAAGGACGATTTCAGAGTGTTACTTGGCTTCCAAAAACCAGTCAGCACTCAAGCTCTCATAGGATTCCCAACACCCACAGCAATCCAAGTACCCATCTCTCTTCTACCCAGCCTACACAACCTAAGAGAATTGACCCTCTCCCTTCTCTACTACGAAGACCTTAAGGTTATGATTATCCTTCCATGGCTCCAGTGCATCTGGTCCAAAATCTCCATGTTGGGACTCTCAGGACTCACAGTTGTGAGCAAAGTTGGACATAGGCCAAATCATCTCAAACATGCAGGCCTCAAATCATGGTTGGATTACACCAGCAATATCTACAGCCAACAATACCATGGTTTATCTTCAGTAGTTCATCTTCCTTTCCCAAGCCAATACGCGGATGAGGAAAGATGAGCATGTGACAGAAATGAATGGAGTCATATCTCCACGAAAGGTGTGAACAGAGAGAAATGGAGTGCATGCATGAACAAATGAATGACTGAATGAATGAGTGAGGCGACCAGCAGTAGAACCAAAACGAGAATAGGAGTGAGAAAGAGAACGAACCCCCCCAATAGACCAGGGACGTGTTTATGTAACTCTAGGGAATCAATAACCTCATGGCCTTCCCCCAAGAAGCTCATGTAATTGATTTCCCCCGTTAAAAAAAATGGGTAATTAAAAAATTAAATAAACACTTAGCCCTCAAGCCCCCTCTCTTGTGGAATCATAGCCCCCTATAACTCTAGTCCTTGTCCATCTAGCAGCCAATGATGTATTTATTATTAATAATGATCAAAAAATTGCATTTCTTAGGCAAACTGGCCTCTTTTAATTGTTTGGGCACTCTTGCCTCTCAGCACTAAACAAATACATTATTTAATATGGGGCTCAAAACCTGGGGTGTTACATCCCCTCCCCCTTATTTTGGAAATGTCCTCAGTGCATATACAAAACACGAATCAAAATTCAAAAATTTATTCAAAAAGTTGTGGGTACTCTACCCGCATGGAATCTTCATGCTCCCAGGTAGCATCTTCAGGACCATAGCAGGTCCACTGAAATTTTACCATCTTTATAGCTCGATTTCATACCATTTTGACTTTTCTGTCCAATATTCGCACTGGCTAGATTTGAAAGTCTCCCTCTATCTCTACCTGAATCAAATTCCAATCAATAACATGATTAGGATCATATGCATATTTCTTTAGCAAATAGACATGAAATATATTATGCACATTCATGGAAGCAAGCAATGGAAGCATGTATGCAACTGGCCCTATTCTGTCCAATATCTCAAATGGACCACATAATATGGCTGCCAACTTTGTACAACTACCCAACTTCAAAGAGCTCTTCTTGGGCTTCACTTTCAAAAGTGCATTCTTCCTCACTTTAAATTCTCTTGTTGTCTTATTCTTATCTGTATAAACTTTCTATCTATCCTAAGCTACCTTTAAGTTCTTCTTAATCTTAACCATCTCATCTTCCATATCCTTGAGCAACTCTGGCCCAAGTACCACTTTGTCTGCTAGGTTGTCCCAGCTCACTGGAGTATTGCATTTCCTACCATACAAAGTTTCAAATGGGCTCATTTTCAATGAAGCTTGATACCCATTATTATAGGCAAACTCAACCAAGTGCAAGAAATATTCCCGCTTAGATGGCTTATCCATCACATACATTCTCAACATGTCTTCAATTACTCAGTTGACCCTCTCTGTCTACCCAT
This sequence comes from Picea engelmannii, assembly GCA_009831015.1. Taxonomy (NCBI): domain Eukaryota; kingdom Viridiplantae; phylum Streptophyta; class Pinopsida; order Pinales; family Pinaceae; genus Picea; species Picea engelmannii. Next base: position 776,035 of record ML778553.1, read on the forward strand.
CTGACTATGAATGATAAGTTGTGATAAAGTTCAAATTTGTACCAAATCCTTTAAATAATCCCTTCCATAAATTTGAAGTAAACTTTGTGTCTATGTCCGAGACAATTGTCCTAGGTATCCCATGCAACCTAGAAATCTCCCTCATGTAAATATATGCAATATTAGTTGTTGTATGAGTTGTTTTCACGAGAAATAAATGAGCAAACTTTGTCAATTTATCAACCACTACCATGATTGAATCATGTTGTCTTGTTGTCTTGGGAAATTTAGTTATAAAATCAATGGTTATCACTTCCCATTTCTTCTCTGGAATTGGCAATGGTTGTAGCAAACCCGTTGGGTGCCTATGCTCAGCCTTCACTTTTTGACATTCCATACATATGGCGATGTAATTAGAAACATCATTTTTCATTCCCGGCCAAAATAATTTCCTTCTTACTACTGTAATCATTTTCTGGTAACCGGGATGTCTAGCATATGGAATATTATGCATTTCTTTTAATACAAAATTCTTGAGTTCTCCGGAACTAGGGACATAATCTCTATTTTTATGCATAAGTAATTCATCTTCCTTCATCTCATACTCTTTCATTTTCTATTGTACATCTCCTTGTTGTAAGCTTTCCTTTACCTGTAGGTAATGTTGATCTGTAACAACAGCATCTAAAATTGTTCTCTTCAAGTCTGATTGATGCACACTGACAGTTGTAGCATGCATGAGATGCACTCTTCTACTAAGTGCATCGACAAATTTATTTTCTTTTTCTTTGATGTTCTTGATATCAAAGACGTATTCACTTAAAAATTCTAGCCATCTTGTTTTCCTAGCATTCAAAGTTTGTTGTTCAAAAATATACTTCAGACCACTATGGTCTATCCTTAATTCAAATCTCTTTCTCATGAGATAATGCCTCCACATATTCAATGTGTGAACAACGGAAGCAATCTCCAAGTCTTGTGTGGCATAGTTCTTCTCATGTTCCTTAAGCTTTCTAGACTCATAACCATTGACATGTCCATTTTGAGTGAGGACTCCACCAAGTCCTTCCTTACATGTATCTTTGCATACCACCAAACTTTCATTTGGGTCAGCAATCTTTAACACAGGTGCACTAGTAAGTAATTCCTTCAACAGATTAAAATTTTCTTCACACTCATATTTCCATTCAAATTTAGTTCCCTTCATTTGCAAAGAAGTGATGGGATGAGCAATCTTAGAGAACCCTACTATGAATCTTTTGTAGTAACCAGCTAACCCCATAAAAGATCTGACTTCTGAAACATTCCTAGGTGTTGGCCATCCTCTAATGCTTCAATCTTCTCTAGATTCACCGGTATGCCTTGTTCTGAAATAAAGTGTCCCAAGTAATGGATCTGTTCTTGGTAAAAAGAACACTTACTCATCTTGGCATACAACTGATGTTCTCTCATCACTTGTAATACCATTCTGACGTGATGTGCATGTTCCTCTTGAAACTTGGAATAGACAAGTATGTCATCCAGGAATACTATGACAAACTTATCCAAATAATTTATGAATATGTCATTCATTAAGCACATAAAGACAATGGGTGCATTGGTCAATCCAAATGGAACCACTACAAATTCATAATGCCCATACCTGGTTCTAAAGGTTGTCTTATGAATGTCTTCTTCCTTGATTCTTACCTAATGGTATCATGATCTCAAGTCTATCTTTGAAAATATATTTTCTCCTCTTAGCTAATAAAAAAGGTCATCAATTATGGATAAAGTGTACTTGTTCTTTATAGTAGACTTATTCAATTGTCAAAAGTCAATACACAGCCTCAAGGTCCCATCTTTCTTTTTGACAAAGAGTATTGGCGATCCCCAAGGTGAAACACTTGGGCGTTGGAACGGTGAGAAACCAGTGCCAATTTTGACTGAGCTCCGGTAATCCCACAAGGTTGCGTATAGCATCAAGTGCCAGTTTGTTCGAGTTGAATTAAGCATTCTTCTCGGTATCACTTTTAATGACTTGTTGACAAATTCAACTTGAATGTTAGCCTAGGCATAGTAGGGAGAAGAGTGTTATTTCCTAAACCCTAGTTTCGATACTAATTCCGACATCATGCGGTTCTGAAAGTGACTGCCATGGTCAGTGACAATCTCTCTCGAAACTTCGAACCTAGCTATGACTTTATTGAATATGAATAGTGTTGTTGTCTCCCCATCATTAGAAAATGTTGGCATAGCCTCGGTCCACTTAGTAAAGTAGTCATCGGCTAGGATGATGTAAAGATGCCCCCTGGTCAAAGTCAGGTGGCATGTCATATAATCAACCCCCCACTTGGTGAAGGGACCAACAGTGATGACGGGAAACATTAGAGAAGGATGTGCATGTAATTTCTTAGTGAATATTTGGCATGGACTACACTTCTCGACTACTTCAATGCAATATTTAAATATCTTAGGCCAAATGTATCTTGCACACAAAAAATTTTGGGTTGTTTCCAACCCAGATAAGTGACCACCACATGCTCCACTATGGTGGTTGTTCAAAACAACCTTCGCTTCTTCAATAATTAAGCAACACCAAAGAATCGATTCCACCCCTTGCCGATAGAAAGTGTCAATGATAATGAGGTATTTTTTCTCCATGTGACGGATCCGTCGTCGCTCATCTCTTGAGTAGTTTGGAGGGAACTTCATGGTATGGAGATATATAAGGATATCCCCATACCATGGATTAGAGGAAGAGATGAGGAAAATGTGCTCATATGGAAATGTGTCTATCGTTTCACCTTCCTCATTCTCTACCGGAAACTCTGACATTAGCTCAACGAAGACTAAATACTTCTTAAATTTCATAGACGCAAAGTCAAAGTCGAACTCTTGAAGCACGAAAATCCACTTGTTGTACTTCCCACCAATAATTATTGTAATATACCCAGCCACCCACAGATCGGGCTATACTACTTCAATCCTGCTCTCAGAATTCTTTCTCTTACAGATACCTTTCAAATTAATAAAGATACATAAAATAAAGGAACTAAATGACATGCACAAGAATAATGAGCAAGCATGCATATTCTAAAGATTGAATTCAACAATAAATAAATACACAGTGAAATAAATCATACACGGGTAAATAATACCATAACAGAGAGCACTTATATTTTATAAAAGAATTCATCAACTAGCTGCAGACTAAGGGCATTCCACCCAACCGTAGGCATTGTTGTTCCAAGTCTCAACAGCAATGTCACCCCTGAGCCAGGGCTATGAATCCACAAGGATGATTTCAGAGTGTTACTTGGCTTCCCAAACCAGTCAGCACTCAAGCTCTCACAGGATTCCCAGCACCCACAGCCTACACAACCTAAGAGAATTGACCCTCTCCCTTCTCTACTACGAAGACCTTAAGGTTATCATTCTCCTTCCATGGCTCCAGTGCATCTGGTCCAGAATCTCCATGCTGGGGCTCTCAGGACTCGCAGTTGTGAGAAAAGTTGGATATAGGCCAAATCATCTCAAACATGCAGGCCTCAAATCATGGTTGGATTACACCAGCAATATCTACAGCCAACAATACCATGGTTTCTCTTCAGCAGTTCATCTTCCTTTCCCAAGCCAATACGTGGATGAGGAAAGATGAGCATGTGACAGAAATGAATGGAGTCATATCTCCACGAAAGGTGTGAACAGAGAGAAATGGAGTGCCTGCATGAACAAATGAATGACTGAATGAATGAGTGAGGCGACCAGCAGTAGAACCAAAACGAGAATAGGAGTGAGAGAGAGAACGAACCCCCCCAATAGACCAGGGACATGTTTATGTAAGTCTAGGGAATCAATAACCTCATGGCCTTCCCCCAAGAAGCTCATGTAATTGATTTCCCCCGTTAAAAAAAATGGGTAATTAAAAAATTAAATTAACACTTAGCCCTCAAGCCCCCTCTCTTGTGGAATCATAGCCCCCTATAACTCTAGTCCTTGTCCATCTAGCAGCCAATGATGTATTTATTATTAATAATGATCAAAAAATTACATTTCTTAGGCAAACTGGCCTCTTTTAATTGTTTGGGCACTCTTGCCTCTCAGCACTTAACAAATACATTATTTAATATGGGGCTCAAAACCTGGGGTGTTACATCCCCTCCCCCTTATTTTGGCAATGTCCTTAGTGCATATACAAAACACGAATCAAAATTCAAAAATTTATTCAAATAGTTGTGGGTACTCTGCCCGCATGGAATCTTCATGCTCCCAGGTAGCATCTTCAAGACTGTAGCAGGTCCACTGAACTTTTACCATCTTTATAGCTCGATTTCATACCATTTTGACTTTTCTGTCCAATATTCGCACTGGTTGGATCTGAAAGTCTCCCTCTATCTCTACCTAAATCAAATTCCAATCAATAACATGATTAGGATCATATGCATATTTCTTTAGCAAATAGACATGAAATATATTATGCACATTCATGGAAGCAAGCAATGGAAGCATGTATGCAACTGGCCCTATTCTGTCCAATATCTCAAATGGACCACATAATCTGGCTGCCAACTTTGTACAACTACCCAACTTCAAAGAGCTCTTCTTGGGCTTCACTTTCAAAAGTGCATGCTTCCTCACTTTACATTCTCTTGTTGTCTTATTCTTATCTGCATAAACTTTCTATCTATCCTGAGCTACCTTTAAGTTCTTCTTAATCTTAACCATCTCATCTTCCATATCCTTGAGCAACTCTGGCCCAAGTACCACTTTGTCTGCTAGGTTGTTCCAGCTCACTGGAGTATTGCATTTCCTACCATACAAAGTTTCAAATGGGCTCATTTTCAATGAAGCTTGATACCCATTATTATAGGCAAACTCAACCAAGTGCAAGAAATATTCCCACTTAGATGGATTATCCATCACATACATTCTCAACATGTCTTCAATTACTCAGTTGACCCTCTCTGTCTACCCATCTGACTGTGAATGATAAGTTGTGATAAAGTTCAAATTTGTACCAAATCCTTTAAATAATCCCTTCCATAAATTTGAAGTAAACTGTGTGTCTCTGTCTGAGACAATTGTCCTAGGTATCCCATGCAACCTAGAAATATCCCTCATGTAAATCTATGCAATATTAGTTGTTGTATGAGTTGTTTTCACGAGAAATAAATGAGCAACCTTTGTCAATTTATCAACCACTACCATGATTGAATCATGGTGTCTTGTTGTCTTGGGAAATTTAGTTATAAAATCAACGTTTATCACTTCCCATTTCTTTTCTGGAATTGGCAATGGTTGTAGCAAACTCGTTGGGTGCCTATGCTCAGCCTTCACTTTCTGACATTCCGTACATCTGGCGATGTAATCAACAACATCATTTTTCATTCCCAGCCAAAAGAATTTCCTTCTTACTGTTGTAATCATTTTCTGGTAACCAAGATGTCCAGCATATGGAACATTATGCATTTCTTTTAATACAAAATTCTTGAGTTCTCCGGAACTAGGGACATAAGCTCTATTTTTATGCATAAGTAATTCATCTTCCTTCATCTCATACTCTTTCATTTTCTATTGTACATCTCCTTGTTGTAAGCTTTCCTTTACCTGTAGGTAATGTTGATCTGTAACAACAGCATCTAAAATTCTTCTCTTCAAGTCTGATTGATGCACACTGACAGTTGTAGCATGCATGAGATGCACTCTTCTTCTAAGTGCATCGACAAATTTATTTTATTTTTCTTTGATATTCTTGATATCAAAGACGTATTCACTTAAAAATTCTAGCCATCTTGTTTTCCTGGCATTCAAATTTTGTTGTTCCAAAAGATACTTCAGACCACTATGGTCTATCCTTAATTCAAATCTCTTTATCATGAGATAATGCCTCCACATATTCAATGTGTGAACAACGGAAGCAAGCTCCAAGTCGTGTGTGGCATAGTTCCTCTCATGTTCCTTAAGCTTTCTAGACTCATAACCATTGACATGTCCATTTTGAGTGAGGACTCCACCAAGTCCTTCCTTACATGTGTCTGTGCATACCACCAAACTTTCATTTGGGTCAGCAATCTTTAACACAGGTGCACTAGTAAGTAATTCCTTCAACAGATTCAAATTTTCTTCACACTCATATTTCCATTCAAATTTAATTCCCTTCATTTGCAAAGAAGTGATGGGATGAGCAATCTTAGAGAACCCTACTATGAATCTTTTCTAGTAACCAGCTAACCCCATAAAAGATCTGACTTCTGAAACATTCCTAGGTGTTGGCCATCCTCTAATGGCTTCAATCTTCTCTAGATTCATTGGTATGCCTTGTTCTGAAATAAAGTGTCCCGAGTAATGGATATGTTCTTGGTAAAAAGAACACTTACTCAGCTTGGCATACAACTGATGTTCTCTCATCACTTGCAATACCATTCTGACGTGATGTGCATGTTCCTCTTTAAACTTGGAATAGACAAGTATGTCATCCAGGAATACTATGACAAACTTATCCAAATAATTTATGAATATGCCATTCATTAAGCACATAAAGACAATGGGTGCATTGGTCAATCCAAATGGAACCACTACAAATTCATAATGCCCATACCTGGTTCTAAAGGTTGTCTTATGAATGTCTTCTTCCTTTATTCTTACCTAATGGTATCATGATCTCAAGTCTATATTTGAAAATATATTTGCTCCTCTTAGCTAATCAAAAAGGTCATCGATTATGGGTAAAGTGTACTTGTTCTTTATAGTAGACTTATTCAGTTGTCAAAATTCAATACACAGCTTCAAGGTCCCATCTTTCTTTTTGACAAAGAGTATTGGCGATCCCCAAGGTGAAACACTTGGGCGTATCTACCCTTTCTTCAGCAATTCCTCCAACTGCATTTGTAATTCTTTTAACTCTAGTATGCTCATTCGGTAAGGTGTTTTTGACACCGAGACAGCTACTGGCACTAAATCAATAGAGAAATCTATCTCCCTTTTTGGCGGCAACCCCAGTATTTCTTGGAATACATCTTCAAATTCTTCTAGTACCAAGAAATCTTCAAGGCTTGGCCCTTTGTATTTTCTGGCTCCTCCACATGGGTTGCATACAACTGACATCCTTTTCTAAAACATCTCTTCAATTGTAAGGCTGAAATCTCCCTCATAAAGATGGGTCTTGGAACTCCCTTCACAGTGCTCTATTTTCCATCTCCATCAAGACATGTAAATGTCTTGCAATGAAAATCTAGGACAACATGATGCTTGTCCAACCAATCCATTTCAATTAGAATATCATAAGATCCCAATGGTATGATAATTATATCAACACTAGTATTCACACCATTAAGACTTATGCAACAACCTCTGACCATATCATGGATTCTCCTTTTGGTTCTAGTGGCTAGTTGCACCAAACTTGGTTTCCCAAGCTTACTTTTCTCCAAATGTAATTTATCCACTATTTTAGGATCAATGTAACAATGAATTGCTCTTGAATCAATTAAAATATCCACTGACTGATTTATGATCTTACCTTCCACCTCAATCATGTTGGATTGGTATTTTGCTTGTCGATCATCTAAGGCTGCATAAGTTCTTCCCATGTCTTCAATTGTTGTAGCCTCTTGGATATTATGCATGGTCTTCACTCAATCCTTTCTGTGAGGGAAATCCTTGTACAGGTGATCTTCTTTGCATCCCCAACATTGGATTGGTGGTCTACCCATTTTTCCCAAGGAGTCTTCTTTCTTGGATTCATCCTTGGCATACTAATCTTGATGATTTTTATTGGGATCATTTCTATTGAAAGGAGGTTTGAATCCCCTCTTCCTCTGATTAGACTTCTCCATCTTCGTATCCCTCCAAGAGTTCTGCATGGATTCTCTACCTTAGCCTTGCTCATACAGGTACTTATCTTTTCCGATGGCCTCAGTCAAGTTCTTGGGCTCATCATATCGAATCTTTTCTTTATAAAAGGCTCGCAACCCACTCAAAAACCTTTGTATTTTCACCTTCTCATCATTTATGAACCCAACATACTTTAACAAGCCCAAGAAATTCTTCTCATATTCTACCATAGTCATGCTTCCCAGCCTAAGTTCAAATAACTCCTGCATTTTGTTGTCATAAAAATGCTCTGAGAGGTACTCCTTCTGGAAATACTTTTTTAACTGCTTCCAAGTGATCCTATTCTCATTAATATGTTGAACTTGTTTCAGTTGATCCCACCACATAGCATCTTTCCCATGTAAATGGTAGTAGGAAATTCTAGATTCTAGGTTTGATGAATAGTTATGCAATTGGAAATATCTCCTGAGTCCAAGCAACCATGATTCAACATCATCTTTCTTTTCTATTTCACCATTAAAGGACAGTGGCCTAATCTTCCTCAACTCTCCTTGCAAACTGTCCAATTCATGCCTTCTTCTTTGGTGTCTAACGGGAGACACCTCTGGACTACTTATGGCATCTTCAGATGCATAAGACCTTCTTGTTGAGTAAGGAGGTGAGTGATGTCTATGAGCTCTACTAGCACTCTTGGAATAATTGGCCCTTCCATGATCATATCTTCTTTCATGATACCTGCCTTCTTCCTCTTGCTTTGAGGCATTCTTTGTTTGCTCTGCAACACTTGGGCATTTATCTGACTTTGCTCTCTCGTAAGCCTCTCATTATCTTCCTTGTAGCTCTGCACTTCTATTTTCAAGCTTTTCACAGTTTCTATCAATGTTTCTCGCTTCCCACGGCCCTTGTGTCTGTTGAATTCTATCTCTGCATTACCAACTCAAATATTCTAACCTTGGGCCTCTATATCATGGCTCGAAGATTCCTCTCCTTCTTCTATTTCTCGAATAGGCATTCTGAATTGATGTGTTTAAACCCCTTAATTCTACAAAATGTGCAAGTGACCATTTTGTCAGAGTTAAGCATATGATGAACAAAATTTTCCAAGCAATGCTACAGGTCCTTTCAACTCATGAAGAATATATATATATATATATATATATATATATATAACACTTCCATGTTATCTCTTGGTCAATGCAGAATTCAATTCTGCACAAGCTCTTTCTTCAAACCACTTTCCCAAGTGACCACGGCTCGAAACCGCAGGCCAAATCTTTCCTTAGCACTTTTTCCTTCTTCAAAAACAAAAATTCCGCCATTAGCCCTTTTTCCTTTAGCTCTCAATTTCATCTGACCATGGCTATGACCCTACGCTTAGCTGAAAAGCACTTATCTAGAGCTTTGGGACTTCGGGCTTTAGGGGTTTCACCCTCATCACACTACATTCCCTTCGAACTCTGAACTGGCGAGTTCTCGGAGAGGATCTTCAGAGTATCATTACTCTGGTGCTCCGTAGCTTCAAACTTCGGAGGTTATTACTACATCACACTTGAAAAATCTCGAACTATCAAACCTCTGAACTTCCAAAGTCTCATCAATAACTAAGCATCGGGGGGTGATACGTGGTGAAACCACAAAGATGACATGTGGCCCATTCTATGGGTGACAAGTGTCAAATTCTAATTGACCCAAAAGGTCTACAAAAACCCTGAAACCAGATGGCATGTGGCACGTCTAAGGTAGGTCCATGTCATCCCAGGTGATGTCATCTTGCCACATCATTCCAGTTGTCTGGGCCTTTGGCGCTTCGGGATTCGGAAGATTTCCTAGCATCACATTACAATTCCTCTTAACGTCGAAGCGATGAACCCCCAAAGGGTTCAAGGATCAATGGTCTAGGTTTTTAGCGGAGATCTGTGATCATTAGGAGCTCTGGGACTTCGGACTTCAGGGAATTTCACAACACAATAGAACATTTTCCCCCAAATGCTGAAGTGGTTGACTCCCCGAATCACCGCTCTCTGGAGATTTAATTCTTCGACACTCCGGAGCTTCGGGCTTTGACACTTCTTGTAACAAAACACTGCAAATCTCCTGAACTGTCGAATTTATGAACAAATCTATGTCATTCAAGGTGACGTCATCATGCCACATCACTCTGACGCTCTGGGTCTTCGGAACTTCGGGCTTCGAAGGATTTCACTGTTGAACACCACCCAACCCTTGAACTGTCGAACACCGAATTCCAAAATACTTGCTAATCATCGGACACGTGTCCCCAAACATGAACGGTCCAGATTTACTATGAATTTCTAGACTTCGAGAGATTTTCTTCCTAGCAGCTTAAGAGATTGCTTCTCCCAGAGTGTCGAACCTCTGAACTATTGTAAGATCTATGACTCACACTCGTTCGCGTGCAGATCTGACAGCCGGGATCTGATCTTCCCCACTATTCCTCACCTCCTGAGTTGTACTTGATCCAACAACCCAGATCTGTCCTTGGCCAAATCCAATGGTCAAGTACCCCTCCCAGTGATCTATGGCATTGATTCACTATAGGACTTCAGAGCTTCGTGGATTTTACCTTCTTATCATCAAGGAATTAAAAATTTGTCGGAGCAACGAAGTCTGAAGGACTTGAGGGTTTAATCGTTGCGCTCCATTCCCAGATTTGACAGTTGTGAAGGATTCAGACCCTTCCCAAATAGATCCTACGGCCATTGTGGTTTCCCAAACTGCTACACCTCAAAATCTTTCAAACACAGTTAAGGTGTGCTCTCAACGCCTTTTGGCTTTGTGCAACTTAAATTCTCTGTGAGACTTTTGCTTCAATCTCAATTTACACAGCCCATCCAGGCTTAGTGTTGGAACTGGGATTTGATACCAATCTGTAACATACCCAGCCACCCACAAGCTGGGTTATGCTACTTCAAGCTCGCTCTTAGACTTCTTTCTCTTACATATACCTTTCAAATTAATAAAGATGCATAAAAGAAAGGAACTAAATGACATGCACGACAATAACCAGCAAGCATGCATATTCTAAAGATTGAATTCAACGATAAATAAATACACAACAGAATAAATCATACACGGGTAAATAATACCATAATAGAGAGCAATTATCTTTTATAAAAGAAGACACCAACTAGTTGCAGACCAAGGACATTCCACCCAGCCGTAGACAATGTTGTTCCAAGTCTCAACAAAAATGTCACCTCCGAGCCAGGGCTATGAATCCACAGGGATGATTCTAGAGTGTTACTTGGCTTCCCAAACCAGTCAGCACTCAAGCTCTCACAAGCTTCCCAACACCCACAGCAATCCAAGTACCCAACTCTCTTCTACCCAACATGCACAACCCAAGAGAATGGACCCTCTCCCTTCTCTACTACACAGTCCCTCAGGCTATCCTTCTCCTTCCATGGCTCCAGTGCAGTTGGTCTAGAATCTCCATGGTGGGTTTCTTAGGACTCGCAGTTGTGAGCACACAGGCCAAAGCATCTCAAACATGCAGGCCTCAAATCATGGCTGGATTACACCAACAATCTCTAGAACCAACAATACCATGGCTATTCTTCAGCAATTCGTCTTCCTTTCCCAAGCCAAGACACAGATGAGGAAAGATGAGCGGGTGACAAAAATGAATGGAGTGATATCTTCACGAAAGGTGTGAATAGAGAGAAATGGAGTCCATGCGTGAACAAATGAATGAGTGAGAGAACAAGTGAGGTGACCAACAGCAGAACCAGAATGAGAACAGGAGTGAGAGAGAGAGAAAAAACCCCCCCAACAGACCAAGCATGGGTTTATGTAACTCTGGGGAATCAAGAACCACATGTCCTTCCCTCAAGAAGCTCACGTAACTGATTTCCCCCATTAAACAAAATGTGTAATTAAAAAATGAAATAAACACTTAACCCCTCGAGCCCTCTCTCTTGTGGAACTATAGCCCCCTATAACTCTAGTCCTTATCTATCTAGCAGCCAATGATGTATTTATTATTAATAATGATCAAAACATTACATTTCTTAGGCACACTAGCCTCTTTTAATTGTTTGGGAACTCTGCCCTCTCGGCACTTAACAAATACATTATTTAATATGGGGCTCAAAACCCAAGGTGTTACAATTAGCCTAGTCAAAACATATTGAAATGGATTGATCGTGGCGACAACAACTGTATTTCGTAATAGAATGTAATGTCGAAGTCATTCGACATCATGAAAGTTTGTCAACACCAGCTTTTCTACATGTGAATATCTAAGTTCAGGACCCATGAAAGCGCGGCTCAAGTAATTGATGGCATGCTCTTGGAGATCATAATCCTCCTGAACTAGAACCATGCCAATCGAAGACTTAGCTACTGCCAAATACAACAAGTAGTCTCGATTGTAATTAGGGGGACTCAACAAAGGAGTCGAAACCAACACTCTTCAAAGCATCAAAAGAACATTGTACAACTTCGTCTCAATAGAATGGGACCCCTTTCTTCAAAAGGTGCATAAATCCTTTTGTTATGTTATTAAAGTTCGGAACAAAACACCTGAGGAAATTTGCCTTTACTTGTAGGCTCTGAGGTTTAACTGACTGTACGCGGGTGAGCCGTGAGATCCTCTAAATATGCCTCCACTATATGCGTTAAGTCATGAAAGGCAAACATCATGGTCCGCTGGAATTTTGCACCAATGTTTTTAAGACCAAATAGAATTTACATATAAGCGAACATATCGAGGGACATATGAAGGCCATTTTGTGTTGGTCTTCCAGATGAATTTCGATTTGGTTGTAGCTGGAAAAACCATCCATAAACAAAAATATTTCACTCCTCACACACTCCTCCAATATCTGATCAATGAATGGTGTTGGAAAGTTGTCTTTAGGATAGGCCTTATTCAAGTCCCAAAAATCCATGTAGAAACGGATTGTACCCTGCTTCTTATAAACAAGAACAAGGTTGGAGACCCATTCCGTCAGAGGAATTGGGTAGATAAAGCCTTCATTAAGCATCTTTTCAACTTTTTATTTTATTGTCACTACCTTTCTTGGGTTCACATGTCTCGACTTTTGTCGAACCGATTTTACATTTTCATAGGTTCAAATATCAAGTTGAACTATTTGAGGATCAATGCCAAGCATTTCCTCGTAAGATCATGTGAACACATCTCAAAATTCCTTAAAGAGTGTCGTATATTAAGTGATCTTGTCCTGTGAGAATTCTGACTCCAATAAATACCTTTTTGACAATATCAATATTCCTAGAAATGTTGATTTGGATCATTTTCGATATGTTAGCCATGTTTCCTTCAGCATAGACACCATGTCTGGCCAAGCGATTGACTACTCCGTCAACACTTCAAACAATAGCTAACTTGAACTCTCCACTCTCTACTCGACTAAGTTTAGGGAGGAAATATGATCTATGATGCAAATCCTACCATGACTTTTTAGCTCCGAACACTGCATCAATGATTGCTTCATCCGAAGGCAAGACGATACTTAAGTAGTCTTGAAAGATTGAACAGTTTTGAGCTTAGATAGGCTCAGGAAAGAGATCACCCTCCTCGGTGACTGTTGGAGTTTGATTTGGGTTTATTGTGGCCTGCTAAATGGATTGATAAGATATTTTAGCTGCAGACAAAGGTTCGACCATCCCGACATGAACTCGACCTTCAACCATACTAGATGGCAAGGGAAGGGTCCATGGGTATTGTATATACGATGTCCTAAATGAAGTGACCCTATTAACTAGAGTAGTGATAATGTATGAAATCAGTGCAGGGAATTCAAAATACCCCATAAGCGAAGGGTACATCCTACAACCAATACTCTCAGTGGTCGCCTGAGAATTTTCAATCCAAGGGAAAATAGTCCCAGGATAAGCTGTCACGTTAGAAAGGTTGGATGCCACTTGATTGATAGTCATGATTCTTCCCTCATGGGGAAATCATATAATCTAAAAAAAAATTGAGATGACAGTTGTCATGGCATAAGTCCAACTTCTTCCTAACAAGAGATTATAGTCAAGCGGCACGTCGACTACTTCAACCTCTATGCAAATAGACTTTCCCCCTAGTGTGGTCATACATCAAGTAATCAAACTATGTGGTCGAAATGAGTGTCCATCAAAGGCAGTCAAGAATGTAGGAGAAGGGGTAAGTTTAGGAGAACCAATAGCTTTCCAGCATAACAAAGACATCACACACATGGAAGCTTCTTCACCAATGACGATTCTATTAACTAAGAGATTGTTGCAAACAACCCCAATCTGAAACATTATGTGATATGGAAGGAATGGACTCACATCAGTAGCATCAAACTTCATTACAAGATAACTAGAAAATTCTGCAACTCTTATGGTAGATAACAACACAGTGCGCTGCGAGGGGAAACTTTGGAGAACCTCCAAAGCCGACATTGCACAAGGCATCTGAGCCAAATTCTCCACAACTAAATAATTGGGATAGGATCATGCATTAGAGTTATGCATTGTCCTTTTATACATTCCCTTAGGTATGTGCAACGTTGTCTCTTTATCACGATTTTATATGTAGAGAGGGGCCTGATCCTCTGAAATCTTCTTACCCTTCTCAATCGACTATGGGTTATCATAATTCCGAGAACTAGTCGATAGATATACATCCTTTAGCATTGAAGTTCTAAGCATGTTTACAATTCATTGATATCCATCATAGGGGGGAGAACTTGAAGTTCCCCCTTATGGGTTTAAGTTGGAAGAACCAGCTTGCAAATTTTGCCCTTGTGGAAAAGGGTTCTTCAACACAGCAGTTTGTTGTTGTTGATTCATTTTGATAAGTCATTGTACTTCTTCCATTTGTGGGAATTGATGTGTAAGGTGATCATCGTCACAAATCTTGCAAGGAAACTTCACCTTCCTTTTCTCATCCTTTTCCAAGTGGAATCGCCAATTCTAATTAAGGGATTTTTCCCCTGTGATCTTAGGTCATGATCACAGTAGAGCAAGACTAAGTGAAAGAGACAATAGTATCCCCTCGGTGACAAGCACACAAAAACTAAATAAAATAACTACTTAACCTAGGAGACAGTAGGGATAGAGAGGAGAAAAGAAAATACACCTTGTTCTCTCATTTGATGTCGATCCCCGCTCCAATTTGTCGAAGAGCTCTTGATCTTTTGTTGGAATTAGCCTGCAAGATAGAAACAAAAACTAGGGTTGCGACGAAAGTTGTTATGCATTCAAAAGCATGTACATGTTATATGTCATATTCAAAGTAAGCATGAAGATAAACATACACTGAAGACAAAATTTGGGGGAAAACAAACTCTTTTATTATCGGCAAGTGGAAAAGTTAAGGTACAACCTTGTCCAGCATTAGGCACCATCTTGAAGCCAACTATTTGGGTTCCTCCGGAAATCCTCAAGAATCAACTCAGTTGATATTATCTTCTCTCAATGACTCGGATAGGGATAAGGAGACACCCTATAGCCACATAAAATGAGAAAGAAGCTCTGGAAAATGAGTTTCCAAACTAAAGGGGATGTTGCTCAGAGAATTATAGGGAAGGGAGGCTTGCTAGATGTTGGCAGCATAACGTTGCACCAAGGGACTTGTGTGTCCTCCTTATCCATCCATGGTTGTTTTATATCTTCCCAAAGATGTTTGTGGAGTTGAATTTCATTGTGTATGGACAATGGTCATTGAGAAAATATCCCAAGCTAAAAACCCACCCATAACACGAGATTATTTTATTTTTCACCAAAAATGAGGGCATATGTGGGTCTCGATGAGAAAAGTAGCGGATGTCCATGTGTTGCACTAGGATAACCAGTGGATATGCTCCTAGGGCATGTTTTTTAGATGATTTTTGAGAGGACCTTTAGGGAAAGGTCTAGCAAGCATTGAGAAAGGGTTAGGCCATGGCACAAATGCATAGGTGTGGCATTTTGTGCTATAACATGAAGGTACCAAACCATTCAGGCAAAGATACACATACATGAACCCAAAAGTGGCCCCCACAATACAACAAAAGTTGCAAAAACTCTATGAGGACAAGATTATTGAACCGATTAAATATTCGAACTACGTTGCAAACGTGGCCACGATGAGGAAGAATATAGGTGAGATAAGGGTATGTGTCGATTTTCAAATTTTGAATTTGGAATATTTCAAAGATAATTGTTTGCTTCCTAGTATGGAGCATGTGTTGGAATATGTCACGGGTTTTGGCATGATTTCCATTCTAGATGGATTTTCGAGGTGTAATCGGGTAGTGGTTAAAAATAAGATAGGTATAGGATTGCCTTTACTACTCCATGGGGCACATACTCATATATTTGTATGCCTTTTGGACTTATGAACGTCGAAGCCACGTTCTAGTGTGATATGGACTATGATTTTGTGGATTATATTTTCAAATTCATTGTAGTTTACCAAGATGATATTACTATTTTTTCAAACAAACGTGATGAACATATTGATCATTTGAAAATTATTTTTGCCAAGTGCATGTCTCTTGGCATTTCACTAAACCCCAAGAAGTTGATCGTGGGGGTGTTCCAAGGCAATTTGTTAGGCTATATTGTTTCGAAGGAGGGTGTGAATATAGATCCAGAGATAATAAAGGGGATACAATTTGTTCCCCTCCCTCCAAGAAAAAAGGCCATCCAATCCTTTTTTGTCGTATTAATGTAACACACCTAGGACGAGGCATAAAAATTTATGCTTTTTATAAAGCACAGATTCTCCATCCATTATTTCTAATTTGGAAGGTCGGGGACCCATTCCGACCTACCGGTCAAAGATCTCTGATTGTGGAGCCAAACAACTCTCTAAGACCTTGATGGTCTTGTTCTGTAATTAAACGCAGACCCTTTCAACTTCCTGGTGCAGGTCTAAAGGTACCCGCGACCCTCCTCTTCACACTTGCAAAATCTCAGAATCTGGGCGCTAGCTCCTTTTCTAATAAGCCCCTTCCTTGATATGACCTTGGGTGATGGCCTTAGGTAACCATGCTATTGCGGGCGTGACCAAGGGTGGTTTGAAACCAAACTACTTTTTGCCCTGCAATTCACCTTAAGCCTCCACATGTCCTTTCTCCAAAACCGTGGTCTGGATTGCGGCCCGCCCTCAAATTTTTAAATTACGTGCACCTTCAGTCCCTACAATGCGATGGGACCATCGAATTTGTGACCTTGACAATGCTTCTGAACTTGACGGCTCAGATCTATCCTTTCTGAATCTACGGATCAGATCTAACCTTTCTAAATCAACGTTCAAGTTTCGGGAGTTTCAACTCTCAACCCTTACCTTCTCCCATAGTCACAAATCTCTTGCCATGCATCATCTTTAATCAACGGCATTGATCGCTTCATGATTCTGGACTTCAGGAGTCTTAAGTCTCAACTTTTAATTACCCTCGAAATATGTGGATTTATGTCCCGTATCCACTTGAATCAGACGATCGAGGCTTACTTCAGGTCTTTAACACTTTTCAAACAAGACCAAATCAACAGCCTTCAGCCCCCTTCTCGATTAATGGTTGAGATTCCACTTCGGGACTCCGACGCTCTCACCTTCTACTTTCCTCCAGAGTATTTCATACCCAGAGTGTTAGATTTGGCGCCATGCATCCACCTTAAATCGACGGCTTTCGTCCACTTCGAGACTTCGGCCTTCGGACATCTCAAACTTCAAATCCTCCTTGCTTCGTTTCCTTTGGAACATTCTATTCAGATTTCATGATCTGATGACATGTGTCCTCCTTCAGATCGACGGCTCCCAACTGCTTCAGCTATTCCGGCTTCGGCGATTTCAAACTCTTATCCATCGCATTCTCCCGGAGTGTTTTCACCTGCATTTCACAATCGATCGCCACATGCCCTTGTATCTAACGGTCTAGATTATCTTCGGGTCTTTGGGTTTCTTTCACCCGACGACAATGGATCTCTACCACGTGTCCCTTTCGATCTAATGGTTGAGATTCACTTCAGATCTCCGGCTCTCCGGGCTTCGGGAGTTTCAACTCAACTGAAACTCTTGAAGTGATTTCTCCAGAGTTACTAATCTATTGACACGTGTCTCCTAGAGATCAATGGTTAGGATCTACTTTGGGTCTTCGACAATTCCTCTCTCTCCTTGACCACAATCTCTCACTCAGGAGTTGTAGATCTTGTGCCACTTATCCCTCTTGGTGATGAATGGTCCCAATTCACTTCGGGACTTCGGGACCTTGGCCATTCAAACCTCCCGTGCACACAAACGTTAAAACTTGTGCACTTATCCTTAGATCAGACAACTAACGTCCCTTTGTGATAATATCCAATGGTTAGGATTTGTTCCTTCCTAACACTTCTCCTTTGCTTCCCTAGACGTTGATCTAACGATCCAGGCTTCTCCCCACAACCGATTTGACAGTTGTTGTCAATCCTCCTCCTGAGCTTTTGACTTATTCCAACTTGGAAGAGTTTGGTAGATGTTCAAAGGCCTCGGCCTTTATTCCTCCTGTAAGTCTGACTATCTTGGGTCCTGTCTTCGCTCTTGAAAACGTTTGGAAGGGGCATAAAAAATTTTACTTTTCTTAAAGGACAGATTCTCCATCCATGATTTCTGATTTGGAAGGTCAGGGAACCAGTCTGACCTCCCAGTCAAGGATCTCTGATACTTGAGCCAAAATACTCTCTGAAACCTTGATGGTCTCGTTTTGTAATTAGATGCAGGCCCTTTCGACTTCCTCGTGAAGGTCTAAAGGTACTTGCGACCCTCCTCTTCGCGCCTGCAAAATATCAAAGTATGGGTGCTAGCTCCTTTTCTAATAATCCCCTTCCTTGATATGACCTTGGGAGATGGCCTTACATAACCATGCGATTGCGGGTGTGGCCAAGGGTGCTTTGAAACCAAAATACTTTTCGCCCCGCAATTCACCTGGAGCCTCCATGTGTCCTTTCTCCAAAACCGTGGTCCGGATTGCAGCCCGCCCTCAACCTTTTAAATTATGTGCACCTTCAGTCCCTGCAATGTGACGGGACTATCGATCTCATGACCTTGACGGTGCTTCTGAACTTGACGACTCGGAGCTATCCTTTCAGAATCTACAGATCAGATCTAACCTTTCTAAATCAACGGTTGTGATTTATTTTGTGATTTGGGTTTCAGGAGTTTCAACTCTCAACCCTTACCTTCTCCCGTAGTGACAGATCTCCTGCCATGCATCCTCTTTAATAAACGGTGTTGATCACTTCGCGATTCCCGACTTTAGGAGTCTCAAGTATCAACTTTTAATTCCCCTCAAAGTATGTGGATTTATGTTGCGTTTCCACTTGAATCGGACGATCGAGGCTTACTTCGAGTCTTTATCACTTTTCAACCAAGACTAGATCAACGGCCTTCAACCCCCTTCCCGATCAATGGTTAAGATTCCACTTCAGGACTCCGATGCTCTCACCCTCTACTTTCCTCTGTAGTATTTCATACCCTGAGTGCTAGATCTGGCGCCACGTGTCCACCTTAAATCGATGGCTTTCTTCCGCTTCAGGACTTCGGCCTTCGAACATCTCAAACTTCAAATCCTCCTTCTTCGTTTCTTTTGGAACATTCTATCTGGAATTCGCGATATGATGACATGTGTCCTCCTTCAGATCGACGACTCCCAGTTGATTTGGTTGTTCAGGATTCAATGATTTCAAACTCTTATCCTTCGCATTCTCCGAGAGTCTTTTCACCTGGAGTTCGCAATCAGTCACTATGTTCCCTCTAGATGTGACGGTCCAGATTCTCTTCGGCTCTTCGGGTTGCTTTCATCCAAGGACAATGGATCTCTACCATGTGTCCCTTTCTATCTGACGGTTGAGATTCACTTCATCTCTCTAGCTCTCCAGGCTTTAGGAGTTTCAACTCTCGACTGAAACTCTCGAAGTGATTTCTTTGGAGTTACTGATCTGCTGACACATGTCTCCTGGCGATCAATGGTCAGGATCTACTTCAGGTCTTCAACAATTCCGCTCTCTCCTTGACCACAAGCTCCCACTCAAGAGTTGTATATCTTGCGCCACTTGTCCCTCTTGGCAATGAACGGTCCCAATTCACTTTGGGACTTCGGGACCTTGGCCAATCAACCCTCCCATGCATAAAAAACATTAAAACTCATGAACTTTACCTAAGATCAGATGACTAATGTCCCTTTGTGCTTAGATCCGATGGTTAGGATCTGTTCCTTCCCAGTGCTTCTCCTCTGCTTCCCTGTACATTGATCTAATGTTCTAGGCTTCTCCCTGCAACCGATATGACGGTTGTTGTCGCTCTTCCTCCTGAGATTTTGACTTCTTTCGACTTGGAAGAGTTTGGTAGATGTTCAAAGGCCTCAGCCTTCGTTCCTCCTGCGAGTCCAGCTATCTTGGGTCCTATCTTCACTCTTGAAAACGTTATCTCTTCTGAGCTTTTTGATTCTCTCAGACCGATGGTACTGAGGGACTCCGTTACTCCACAGATTTCCAAAAGGGCTCACGACCACCCATCTCATGACTATTCAGGGTTTGGCAGTCATGATTTGACCGATACTGAGGTGTCCTTCAACTGACAGTTCACAGCAATTGCGGGGTCCCAACATGTGTGCTCTTTATCAGAGAGCTCAACCTCCGCAATATAGAAGTACTCACCCAACCTCTTCGAACCGGATTCGTTGATCTTCCAACCTAATGAGATCAACGATAATGGTGAATTGCGGGCTGTGAACTAGCGTGTCCGCTACTTTCGCCTTCGCCCTCTGCAATAATTTCCCATCGTCGATCTCCATTCATAGATCGACAATTCACAGTGATTGCGCGGTCCCACCTCTGCAATCTAAGAAGTGCTCACTCAACTCTAGTCTAATTCTAGTCATTGATATTCCATCCCCAACAAGATCAACAACGTAGGTTAATTATAGGCCGTGAACTAGCAGGTCCACTAAATTCACCTTCGCACTCCAAAATGATTCCCAACCATCGATTAAATCGAGTCATTGTTGTTTGATTCGGTAACTCCAATGAGTATTTGAGTCAATATGATGACTGGGATGGCCTCTCCTCTCGTTAAATGGCTTACATCCATCTCCACTATCATATTCTTAAGTCATGGGTAGTTTTGGTAACTTGACTATCGTCTACCTCATAGATCTGAGGGTTGGGATGGTTCCCGGGCTTCCTCAGATCTAAGGCTCAGAGTTAACTTCAGGACTTCGGAGATTTTACCTCCCTTATGACGAACTCACTCAGTTGCCTAACTCACGAAGTCCGAATGACTCCAGGGTTAAATCCCATGCTCTTTCCCGTACCCAACGGTCACAATAGACCGTAGCTTCTTCTGAACAGGTTTCGTTCGTTCGTCTTCGAAACAAGGGACCTTTCCTTTTGATACTTCAACCTCGTTGTTCTTCCTGAGCTTCGTTAGCTCTGAAAGTCTTAAGATCTTTGCACTCTTTCTCTTGAACTTAACGCTTGGAAGAATTCTTTCGCACACCCCTTATGCTCATTCTTCAACTCTAGAACTTAAGTGGTTCTCATTCTCTGCCTGCCTTGCAGAGAGCCTATGCATGCGTGCACTATCTCTCTTGAGCTTTAATAGACTCCCTCCTCCAAGGGACTGAGAACGACTAGGAGTGTCGACATGTGTATGTGAAATTGTGCCCAAGGTCGACGAACTCACAGTTCGTGGATCTAGCTTAAGCCACCATAGGGTGCAATAATTTACAAATACAAAACATGTCCAATCCATACTTTCTTAAATACACAATTTAAATGAGAATAAAGAGATATAGTATAACCATTAAGCAAACATACACATCTCTGGGTCCTTCATAGTATATCCCTTTTCATTACATAATTACAGCTTAATTTCACAAGATATGAGAATACTTATCTATTACAAGTTACATCCAACCAATTGATTGTGGGTGTGCGCCTTTCCACCCAACCATAGTCTCAGAGGAATTCATTCTTAGCACTATGGCCACCCCCATGCCAAGCCATGATATCACTAGGGAATTTACACCATCTCTCAGAGAAACTCTTTCTATCACAACAACCCTGTGAGGTTTATCATATGCTTCCTCGACATCAAGCTCTCATTCGGGTCCTTCAGGCCATGTTCTCGGCACTTCCTTTGGGTTCACACATCTCCCTTACGAGCTTGTGCTCTCATCCCCGTGTCTCCTCTCTTGTTGTGTCTCTGTATGTATCTTACCTTGCCTCATCTGGAAGGTTTCTGACCTGTCTTGTTCCTTCTGTCAGAAGGAAGCTTGGGTTTGCAGGTCTTTGTGATACTTCAAGCTGACACCCTGTAGTTAGACCATGCTTCCATTCATGGGGGTGGTTGATAATTCAACGACTGGTCCTTTATTCATTAATTGATTTCTTTCCTCTAGCGATATCATGGCTCGTACTTCAAGGCTTCACCCCCAACAGTCAGTTATGTGTAGTTTAACAATAATACATTTACATTCTCCACATGCCTTAGCATGGTAATCCTATTTTATGATTAATTACGAGTTGGGGGAAACAGGGGTGTTATAATTCCCTCCTTCTTAAAGGAACACCGTCCTCGGTGTTCTTTCTCAAAAACACCTGTCATGCCTTTCTCATTCAGCTGTTTCAGAAATCTTGATCCTTCTTCCTCAGTCAGGTCCTTTTTCAGACCTTAAATCTTGGTCACCTGTTTTCAATAATTCTTGGACAACAAGCATGTTAATCACAGTCTTATGCGAAAACATTGCATAAAATTTCTAGGAAAATTTCATAATCTTAGCACAATAATTATCTGCGCAGTTTGTGGATTTGTATCCACATGGTTGTTTTGTTATCCAGGCTCATTGTTTTTCCTTGACATACCCATTAGGTGCATGATCCCCATCAATAGTTTACAAGAAATATCAAGGTTTCATATTCCTTCCAGTCACTCACCCTCTAGGCCCAGGCTCAAGCATCCTCTTCTCTGCTATACAGTCCCTCGAGTGATCCATCTTGCCTTGCCAAGGTTTTATCACACAGAAAGAATTACCCATCGTGTGCATGATCCCAATCAATAGTTTACAAGAACTATTAAGGTCTCCTCTTCCTTGCGGTCACTCACCCTACAGACCCAGGCTCAGGCATCCTCTTCTCTGCTATACAATCCCTCAGGTGATCCATCTTGCCTTGCCAAGGTTTTCTCACACGGGAAGAATTCCAGAGACTCTATCAATTCTTACAGTCAAGGCGTCCCTCAGACTTGCTCTGCCGAGGTGTCCCTCCGGCTTGTGTTACCTCAACACAACATATTCTAGGCGATCATGGCTTACCACGGGGTTCTCATGGCTTAGCAGTAGCCATTTTTCATGCTATTACAGCTTGACAACCTTCTGGCTCGGCTAAAGTTAGGGACGAAGGTTACTCTCCTTCTCCTAGCACAGAAATAGTTAGGGACAAAAGTTACTCTCCTTCTCCCAACTCAATCATAGATAGGGACGAAGGTTACTCTCCTTCTCCTGAGTCAGTCTTTATTTCATGCGATCGGATTATACTATTTCTCACAGTTCTCCCTCGAACCTGAGAGATCAGTTTCTCATCTCTGCACTCTTCGCAGATCGTTCCCTTTTACATGTATCACAGGTATACATAAATTCATGAGACATCATAAATTTTTAAATTCAAAAATTTTCTTGTAAATCTGTCATCCGTAGATTTCCAAATTCCACATTCTATTCTCATATTTGTTTCACACAGGGACAATATTTATAATTATAAGACTTTCCTTCCCATAGTGGTTTGGCTCAGCAGGCAATTGGTCTTCCTTATGGGCTTACAACGCTGCCATATCCAAAACCCCTTTGCTTCCTGCACTTTCAACTTCAATCAGCCAAACAAATTGTTAGTTTCGATGCATCCATGTGTGTGTGTGTGTGTGTATATATTCAAAACCATGCATACTAACAGTTCATCACATCTATATAAACATGAAAATGGAGTCTGATTCCGTGCATATGCCTCATTTCAACATACCAAACCTTTCAAAACGTAATTCAACATTTCAAAGGATTTAACAAATGTGCCAATATTAATGGCCACGTTCATACCCAACGCACTCTTGCATTGATTTCAAGTTTGTCACACTTTATAACAGGTTTTTGGTCATGGTGTGTTGGAATTTAACCAACCTCTTCACCACATGGCTTATTCATTTTCTTTCATTCTTACAGCAAGACTATGCTTCCAACTACAGGATGATCACGATCCCAAATCAGTACACATGAGACTCAAAAGTTTTGCATGCATGCCTTTAATCATTCTTCATTTATTAATAACCAAGGTGCCAACACTCATGGCCACCCAAATCTGATTTTCTATAACACCTATACAATGTAAGTAGAAATGTTAGAAGGTCCTCCTTCCTCAATTGGAAATCCATTGTCTGTCCTTTATGCAGACATGCATTTCCTTGAATCAATTCCATGCAACATGCTATCTATAAGCACTTTTGTTTCCAATCGTTCCTTGATTGGCCCATGTATTCATGACATATCAATTCATGAATTCTTCTGAGGGTTACAATTAGTCTTTGCTATCAGAGGTTCACACCTCCATCATTCAGGTTCTCCTTTCTGAATCATACCCTACTTGGGTACCCAAGGCATACATCTGCCTTTCAATGTTTCATACATAACATTTAAGACCGTAAAACATTTCAGAAGAGATTCTTACCCAATCCCTTCATACCTTGTGCCACATAAGCATGAACATTTTTATCCATGTTTTGGTTGTTAGCACCCCCTCTAATATTATCCCATCAGTGGTGCTCCATGGGGACTTTTAAAGTCCCTTCAACAATCTTTCAACAAGAAACTTCTCATAGTCATCCTCTGATTGAGGTTGTTCATTATTGGCAACTATCTTTCTCAACAGTTCCAGACTATTTCTTTCTACACATGACATACACCATAAACACATTAGTCATCATGTAAATTAAAAATGCAAGTACCATAGCATTTAAATTAATAAAACATTTTCAAACATGTCCTAGCATATCTGTATGCACTTCATCACATTATCCTTAATGTTTCCATGAGTGCAATACTGACAATTCTCAATTGTTTCTCCAGTAATACAATCCTCATCACTATGGTGTCAAAACATTTACTTTCATCAGCATACTAGCTTTCTCATCCCAGAGAAAAACATAATACACAGCAAGAAAAGAATTGAGGGCTCTCCCCTTCTTCAAATTCTTTCTACATCGCCTAGGACTTTTCAGCCCAGCTGAGTTATTTCTAAGGCCTCACTATCTTTTCTCTGCTTTTGCAATTTACTCCCTGTTGGGATCTTCCTCCTCTTTTCCTTGAGTCGCCTTGGTTAAGCCTCACCCTAACCCTTTTTTTGGAATACAACAACATGCTTTAATATCAAACCTTTTTTTTTATTCATAATGGATCATGAACCTTTGCATCCTACATATTACCATTCGATTATCAGAATGGTCAATATTCATTTATTAATCTTTTATTCATTACATGATGTTTTTCAAAATGTAATCCAGGATTCTGGTGTGTGTGTGTGTGTGTGTGTGTGAGAGAGAGAGAGAGAGAGAGAGAGAGAGAGAGAGCTTGTGGCTCACTGCTTAATTCTCAACAGTCATTAAGGTTGTGACCTTGTTTTCCTGACAGAGTCTTCACACAGTTCCTCCACAAGGAACTCCTTCAACATGCAACTTCCTTATTGCATATCCAGGACTATTTGTGATGGCCTCAACCTTGAGTTAGCTTCAGCAATTTACCAAATATCCCATAAGGAATATAAACATGCATCTTTGTCATGTACCCAAATTATGTATCCATACATATTTTGGTTTTGTTAACTTACATCCATGATGTACTTAACCATATTCATAATCCTAAACCTGCCTGTAGCAATCATAGGTATGTTTCACAACCCACCTACATCTCTACCTTTAAGATCAGTCAACTCAGGATTGTTCACAATCCTTCTCATGTGATTCTCAAAGGCATAATCATTTGCCTCTTATTATGAGAACAAAGCATCTTTGCTCATTTACCCCTTTTATCTAATTATATTCGTATTTCCTGGGGAAAGGGAATACATTCCCCCTCAAGCTATTATTTGGAACAGAACTTTCATGACTCTTTGAAATTTAGTCATCCATGCATCCATACTATTCATTTATTATGGACAAGGGCAATTCTTGCTTTAAATTTCACTCATCAGGGCAACCATATTGTATCTTCTAACTATATTCTTACATCATGCATGTGCATCACTTGCACGTTTAATATCATTCATACCTAACTGGTATTAATATCAAGCTTCATATTAGGAAGCTCCAGAATGCATTAAACCCATGCACTCAAGCATAATTAAACACAGATAAGTATTCATCATACTAGCTCATTGCTTGCACTTTTTCCATGTCATTCACACACATGGACATATCAAGCTTCTATATCCTTTTCCCAAGGATCTTCCAATCATCCTTATGATCATGTATACACATTCGTGTATAAGTAGGTGCATCTCTTGCACCTTTTTACCTCATGCATTCGCTTGATAGTTTAATTTCATCATTAGTGTCCTTTAGTTTGAGATTTCAGTCACTTGCAGGACTAATCTCACAGTCATATCTCATATTGATGTTGCCTTCTCTTATGACAATAACCAACCAAGGTCACTTTCCTCTTCATGTGACAACATCTAGCAAGAAAACCTTCTTGCCTCAGCGTCCATAGGGTTTTGCCCATCTCACTTTTCTCTGGTCATGAGGAGTTATATACTCCAATTTTAATTTAAAGCAGTAACTATAACTGCCAAGGATCCTATCAAATTCTTTTAAGCCCACAAATGTACTAACCATTATATAATCCACCATCATCAGTGCCTAAAGTTCCAACTGCCCATGCTTAGAAGCAGTGTTACGAACACTAGGTCATATGTCCTTCTTGCTTCAGCTGCCCTTGACAGAACATTGCCACCTTCAACTATCCACATTCAAGTCTTATTATAAATTTTAATTAGCATATCGCTACTCCGGTAACAGTATTTATCACTTTGACAAAGGGCTAAAGAAATTCTTCTGCTGAAATTCAACAAGAACTCCCAAAATCATAGGTTCAAATTGCAGTCCTTCTCCTCAAGGAGTAAATGCAAATAACAATACATCCTTACGTGACTCGTACATGAGCCCAAGTAGGACAAGTGTTGTAACCATGATTTGATACCAATTTGTCACACACCCACGATGAGGCATAAAAAATTTCGCTTTTCTTAAAGGAAAGATTCTCCATCTATAGTTTCTAATTTGGAAGGTCGGGGAACTAGTCTGACCTCTTGGTCAAGGATCTCTGATTCTGGAACCAAACGACTCTCTAAGACCTTGATGGTCTCATTCTGTAATTAGATGCAGACCCTTTCGACTTCCTGGTGCAGGTCTAAAGGTCCCCGCGACACTCCTCTTCATGCCTGCAAAATCTCAGAGTCTAGGCACTAGCTCATTTTCTAATAAGCCCCTTCCTTGATATGACCTTGGGTGATGGCCTTACGTAACCACGCAATTGTAGGCGTGGCCAAGGGTGTTTTGATACCAAACTACTTTTTTCCCCACAATTCACCTTGAGCCTCCACATGTCCTTTCTCCAAAACCGTGCTCTGGATTGCGACCCGCCCTCAACTTCTTAAAGTTTGCACACCTTCGGTCCCTACAATGCGACGGGACCGTCGATCTCATGACCTTGACAGTGCTTCTGAACTTGATGACTCGAAACTATCCTTTCTGAATCTACAGATCATATCTAACCTTTCTAAATCAACGGTTGTGATTTATTTCATGATTCGGGTTTCGGGAGTTTCAACTCTCAACCCTTACCTTCTCCCGTAGTGACAGATCTCCTACCACGCGTCCTCTTTAATCAACAACATTGATCACTTTGTGATTCTGGACTTCGAGAGTCTCAAGTCTCAAATTTTAATTCCCCTCGAAGTATGTGGATTTATGTCACGTGTCCACTTGAATCGGACGATCGAGGCTTACTTCGGGTCTTTACCACTTTTCAACCAAGATCGGATCAATGGCCTTCAGCCCCCTTCTCGATCAACGGTTGAGATTCCACTTCAGGACTCCAGCGCTCTCACCCTCTACTTTCCTCTGGAGTATTTTGTACCCAGAGTGCTAGATCTGGCACCACGCGTCCACCTTAAATCGACTACTTTCATCTACTTCGTGACTTTGGCCTTTGGAGATCTCTAACTTCAAATCCTCCTTGCTATGTTTCCTTTGGAACATTCTATCTAGAGTTTGTGATATGATGACATGTGTCCTTCTTCAGATCGACAACTCCCAGCTGCTTCGGCTGTTCGGACTTTGGCGATTTCAAACTCTTATCCAATGCATTCTCCGAGAGTGTTTTCAGCCAGAGTTCACGATTGGTCGCCACGTGCCCTTTGGATCTGATGATCCAGATTCTCTTCAGGTCTTCAGGTTTCTTTCACTCGAGGAAAACAGATCTCTACCATGTCTCCCTTTCGATATGACGGTTGAGATTCACTTTGGCTCTCCGGGCTTCGAGAGTTTCAACTCTCAACTGAAACTCTCGAAGTGATTTTTCTGGAGTTACTGA
This sequence comes from Picea engelmannii, assembly GCA_009831015.1. Taxonomy (NCBI): domain Eukaryota; kingdom Viridiplantae; phylum Streptophyta; class Pinopsida; order Pinales; family Pinaceae; genus Picea; species Picea engelmannii. Next base: position 804,438 of record ML778553.1, read on the forward strand.
TCTTCTGACACGTGTCTCCTGGTGATCAATGGTCAAGATCTACTTCAGGTCTTCGGCGATTCCACTCTCTCCTTTACCACAAGCTCTCGCTCAGGAGTTGTAGATCTTGCTCCACTTGTCCCTCTTGGCGATGAACGGTCCCAATTCACTTCGGGACTTCGAGACCTTGGCCAGTCAACCCTCCCATGCACACAAATGTTAAAACTTGTGCACTTTACCTTAGATTGGATGAATAACATCCCTTTTCACTTAAATCCAATGGTTAGGATCTATTCCTTCTCAACACTTCTCCTCTACTTGCCTGGACGCTGACCTAAAGCTCCAGGCTTCTCCCCGCAACCGATATGATGGCTGTTGTTGCTCCTCCTCCTGAGGTTTTCACTTCTTCTGACTTGGAAGAGTTTGGTAGATGTTCAAAGGCCTCGGCCTTCATTCTGTTGGAAGATTGGTTGTTGTCATTGATGTCAACCCTAGTCATGGGTTTTGCACTGCAAGATTGATGAAGGTATTTGGACATGAAGGAGAATGCACGTCCAGATACAACACCCATGGATGGATTGTATGCATCATGTTGTTTCCGGTGGTATGTGGCACATCACATGGATCCTCATGGTTGAGGAGAAATGAATTTTTGAAGATGACAAAGTGAATTGAAGAAGGAAGTACATGTAGGCCCTAAAGATAATTAAAGAAAAGAATTACAAAATAAGAAAGTGTCAGGTCGACCATATTGTTAAAAGGAAGTGACATAAATGGTATAAATAAACATCATTATACATTCATTTGATACAAGTCGAATTTCAGAGGAAATAAGAAGTAAAAGAAGGCCGGATTTCAAGGGAGGATGAAGTCGTTTGGTGAAGTGCTCTAAGGTATGTTATTTTTAGGTCATCTTACCATTTTTGCTATAACCTTTTTTTCTAAAATGATTCAAATGGTGAAATCACTATGGTATTGAGAAGACATATCAAGGTACCTCTGGTAAAAATTCTATCTCTTGATTCACTATAATTACGAAGATACACTCTGTGAAAGATAGGGTTTGTGACCAGTCCTGAAGCTAGTCAATAAACAGGTGTTTTGGGTAAAACCGTCATAAATTATTCATACAGAATCCAAATGAAGTGGAACCACTTCCATTGGAAAGAGTACAGACTTTAGTTTCGTGTGTGTGAGTTTCAGAATTGGATGTTAAATATTGAGCATGGGACATGTTGTACAAGTTGGATCTTCTGAATAGACCAGAATTGAATAAAGTCTACCATTCTTTCTATAACCTCTTTTTGGGGAGGATTCAAGGAGTGAAAATTGGAGGAATTTTAGAGAATACATTGAATAATATTATCTATAGGATTAGAGTACTTCAAGAATTGAAGAATTGCAGAAATTGAAGAAGTCTTAGAAAGCATTATCAGGTTCTATGTGATGATTGGTTGATGGTGATGATTTAATGTAAAGTTTTATCATCTCTCATATATTCTTAGGTGGAAGGAAGGGGCAAGGATGGAGAGTTCAAATCTCTCTTGATATTGGAGGATTGTATATTCCTCTTGGAGGTTTATCTCTCCCTTTACATTTGGAATCTGTAGCTACCTTTGGAAGTCATTACTTCCCTTGAACAATAACTATTGATTATTTCTCATATATTGTGCATGGTGTA
>ML778553.1:808271-841940 GCA_009831015.1 Picea engelmannii
CAATGTTGCATTTGGAGATGACTCATCTGCCAAAATACTTGGAGAAGGTGTAGTAGAGCTTGGAAGAAAAAATGTAAAATCAAAGAATGTTCTATTGGTTGAAGACTTGAATCATAATCTACTCAGTGTTAATAAAATGTGTGATCAAGGATACACTCTTACGTTTGATTTCTGAAAATGCAAAATCAGAGAAAATAACTCAGGAAGATTGGTTGCAATTGCAACAAAAAGACCGAACAACATATACATCCTAGACATGAAGAAGAGAGAGAAGACATAAGCCACACAAAAGGATTCTAAGGAAGAAAAAGTCTCAAAGACCAAAAATAAGGATGAAGTATTATTGAGTGCCACATGTTCAAGGGGAGCAGCCCCAAAGAAGAGAGTTACATTTTTCCATTAAACTCAGGGGGAGCATCCCTAACCTTTGCCATTAATGTCAAAGGGGGAGAGAAATTGGGATCATGATGATAGGGGGAGCATGAGTGTTTCCATCAATGACAAAGGGGGAGATTGTTGGAAGATTGGTTGTTGTCATTGATGTCAACCCTAGTCATGGGTTTTGGACTGCAAGATTGATGAAGGTATTTGGACATGAAGGAAAATGCACATGTAGATACAACACCTATAGATGGATAGTATACATCATGTTGTTTTCGGTGGTATGTGGCACGTCATGTGGATCCTCATGGTTGAGGAGAAATGAATTTTTGAAGATGACAAAGTGAATTGAAGAAGGAAGTACATGTAGGCCCTGAAGATAATTAAAGAAAAGAATTACAAAATAAGAAAGTGTCAGGTCGGCCCTAATGTTCAAAGGAAGTGACATAAATGGTATAAATAAACATCATTATACATTCATTTGATACAAGTCGAATTTTAGAGGAAATAAGAAGTAAAAGAAGACCGGATTTCAAGGGAGGATGAAGTCGTTTGGTGATGTGTTCTAAGGTATGTTATTTTCAGGTCATCTTACCATTTTTGCTATAACTTTTTTTCTAGAACGATTTAGATGATGAAATCGCTATGGTATTGAGAAGACATATCAAGGTACCTCTAATAAAAATTTCATTTCTTGATTCGCTATAATTATGGAGATACACTCTGTGGAAGATAGGGTTTGTGACTAGTCCTGAAGCTAGTCAATAAACAAGTGTTCCAGGTAAAATAGTCATAACTTCTTCATACATAATCAAAGTGAAGTGGGACCACTTCCTTTGGAAATAGTATGGAATTTAGTTTCTTGTATGTGAGTTTCAGAATCGGATGTTAAATATTGAGGGTGGGGCATGCTGTACAAATTGGGTCTTCTAAATAGACCAGAATTGAATAAAGTCTACCATTCTTTCCATAACCTCTTTTTGGGGAGGATTCAAGGAGTGAAAATTGGAGGAGTTTCAGAGAATACCTTGAGTAATATTATCTACAAGATTAGAGTACTTCAAGAATTAAAGAATTGCAGAAATTGAAGAGTCTCAGGAAGCATTATCAGGTTCTATGTGATGATTGGTTGATGGTGATGATTTAATGTAAAGTTTTATTATCTCTCATATATTCTTGGGTGGAAGGAAGGGGCAAGGATATAGAGTTCAAATCTCTCTTGATATTGGAGGATTGTATATTCCTCTTGAAGGTTTATCCCTCCCTTTACATTTGGAAGCTGTAGCTACCTTTGGAATTCATTACTTCCGTTGAACAATAACTATTGATTATTTATCATGTATTGTGCATGGTGTATTATGGTGTATTGGTGTAACTCTTATACTATTGTTCATTGCTCATTGGATATAGTTGAAAAAGAAGGTTTTAAATTGTACTTGATACCAATTCACCCCCCTCTCAGTATCAACACGTTCCTCCTGCGAGTCCGACTATCTTGGGTCTCGTCTTCGCTCTTGAAAACATTATCTCTTTTGAGTTTTTCGATTCTCTCAGACCGACGATACCGAGGGACTTTGTTACTCCACAGATTTCCAAAAGGGCTCATGACCACCCATCTCGCAACTATTCAGGGTCTGGCGGTCATCATCCGACCAATATCGAGGTGTCCGTTGATCAATGGTTCACAGCAATTGCGGGGTCCCAACGTGCATGCTCTTTAACAGAGAACTCAATCTCTGCAATCTAGAAGTACTCACCCAACCTGGTCAAACCGAAGTCATTGATCTTCCAGCTTGACGAGATCAACGACAATGGTGAATTGTAGGCCATGAACTAGCGTGTCTGCTACTTTCGCCTTCGCACTCTGCAATGATTCCCCACCCTCGATCTCCTTTCATAGATCGACGGTTCAGAGTGATTACGGTGTCCCACCTCTACAATCTGAGAAGTGCTCACTTGACTCTAGTCTAATCCTAGTCGTTGATCTTCCATCCCCAATGAGATCAATGACGTGGGTTGATTGTCAGTCGTGAACTAGAAAGTCTGCTAAATTCACCTTCGCACTCCGCAATGATTCCCAACCGTCAATTAAATCGAGTGGCTGGTGTTTGATTTGGTAACTCCAGTGAGTATTTGAGTCGATCTAACGACCGGGATGGCCTCTCCTCCCGTTAAATGGCTCGCTTCCATCTCCACTATTAGATTCTTAAGTCATGGGTAGTTCTGGTAACTTGACTATCATCTACCTCTTAGATCTGATAGTCGAGACGGTTACCGGGCATCCTCATATCTAAGGCTCAGAGTTAACTTCGAGACTTCGGGGATTTTACCTCCCTTACGACGAACTCGCTTAGTTCGTTGAACTCATGAAGTCTGAAGGACTCCAGGGTTAACTCCCATGCTCTTTCCTGTACCCAACGGTCACAACAGACCGTAGCTTCTTCCGAATAGATTTCGCCTGTTCGTCTTCCAAACAAGGGACCTTCCCTTTAAATACTTCAACCTCGATGTTCTTCCTAAGCTTCATTAGCTCTGAAAGGATTAAGATATTTGCACTCTTTCTCTTGAACTTAACGCTTGGAAGAATCCTTCCGCACACCCCTTATGCTCATTCTTCAACTCTAGAACTTAAGTGGTTCTCGGTCTCTGCCTGCCTCGCAAAGAGCCTGTGCATATGTGCACTATCTCTCCTGAGATTTAACAGACTCCCTCCTCCAAGGAATTTAGAACGACTAGGAGTGTCGACATGCATACGTGAAATTGTGCCCAAGGTTGACAAACTCACATTTCATGGATCTAGCTTAAGCCACCACAGGGCGCAAGCATTTACGAATACAAAACATGTCCAATCCATACTTGCTTAAATACACAATTTAAACGAGAATAAAGAGATACAGTATAACCATTAAGAAAACATACACATCCTTGGGTCCTTCACAGTATATCCCTTTTCATTACATAATTACAGCTTAATTTCACAGGGTATGAGAATACTTATCTATTACAAGTTGCATCCAACCAACTAACTCTGGGTGTGTGCCTTTCCACCCAACCATAGGCTCAGAGGCATTCATTCTTAGCACTCTGGCCACCCTTGTGCCAAGCCATGATATCACTAGGAAATTTACGTTGTCTCTGTCACAGCGACCCTGCGAGGTTTATCAGATGCTTCCTCAGCATCAAACTCTCGTTCGGTTCCTTCAGGTCGTGTTCTCGACACTTCCTTTAGGTTCGCATATCTCCCTTATGAGCTTGTGTTCTTGTCCTCGTGTCTCTTCTTTTGTTGTGTCTCTGTATGTATCTTACCTTCCCTCTTATGGAAGGTTTCTGACCTGTCATGTTCCTTCTATCAGAAGGAAGCTCGAGTTTACAGGTCTCTGTGGTACTTCGAGTTGACATCCTGTAGTTAGACCATGCTTCCATTCATGGGGGTGGTTGATAATTCAACCACTGGTCCTTTCTTCATTAACTGATTTCTTTCTTCTAGAGATATCATGGCTCGTACTTCAAGGCTTCACCCCCAAATAGTCAGTTATGGGCAATTTAACAATAATGCATTTACATTGTCCACATGCCTTAGTATGGTAATCCTATTTTATGATTAATTACAAGCTGGGGGAAACAGGGGTGTTACAATTAACTTTGTGAGGAGGTTCATTTCAAACTTCGCAGAGCCCATATCTGATATGTCGAAAAAGGAACATGACTTGAAGTGGAATGATGAGGCCAAGAGGGCATTTGAAGACATTAACAAGGCTTTGTGTCACTTCCCTGTTCTTGTTAGGCCTGATTAAAATAATGAATTTCAATTGTTTTCTTTTGCATCTGATTTCACTATGGCTACTGTGCTTTTGCAGAAAAATCAAGAAGGAATGGATTTTCCCATTTTATTCATGAGTAGAGCTTTCCAAGGATTAAAAAATGAAGTACAAGCTCATGGAAAAGTAAGTGTATGCATTAGTGAAAGGATTGGCTCACTTTAGAGACTACTTATTGAATGCTCGAGTGGTAGCATATGTGCCTCACCCTATGGTTAAGGAAATACCAGTACAAAAGGAGTGCAGCGGAACTAGGGGGAAGTGGATCACAAATATCTAGGAGTACGGTCTTGAGATCAAGCCTTCCAAGTTGGTAAGAGGGTTAGGCTTAGTGAGAATGATGTTTGAGAGCAACTTGGAGGATATCCAAGACAATCCCATTGAGAATCGGGTAAATTCTATGTCAGTATCATTACAACATTGTGATTGGTATGCATATATTATATTTTATTTGACGAATTTATCCTATCCTGCTAAATTCACCAAGACACAAAGGTGATCTTTAAATCCTCGTGCTTCCAAGTAATGTCTTTTGTAAGGCGGTTTAGGATGGAGGAATTTAGATGATATCATCTTGTGATGCGTGGATCAAGACAATTCTAGAGAGATCTTGAGAGATCTTCATTCAAGTGTGTGTGGTGGGCATTTCTTTGCTTGCACCACTGCACACAAGGTCATGCACATGTGTTACTGTTGGCCTACATTGTTTACAGACACACATGCATTTCTAAAAGCGTGTGAGTCATGTCAGAGATTCCAAGCGAAGTGAAAGCTCCCTGCTTTACATTTGGATCCAATTATTGTAGAGGCTCTTTTCTAGCAGTGGGCCTTGATTTCATAAGACAACTCTCAATGACTTCTACTGGTTTTCATAGTTGGACCTTTGTGGCAACTAAATATTTTACCAAGTGGGTGGAGGTTGTTCCACTCAAAAGCTCTTCTAGTGCCAACATTGTCATATTTTTGGAAGAAAACATCATTACCTACTTTGATGTAATGTCCTTGATCCAGACCCTTTGTAATTGTACATATAGGTTGGTGAGTCATGGTAGCAATTGTAAGTGTAAATGTACATATAAGTTGATGAGCCGTTAGCACTAAGTTTTGGTGTTGTGTGCACCTGAGTAGAGCGCGGATTATTGTTATCAAAGACAAGGTGTGCATATTTTACAATGTTGTGTGCACCTGGGAAAGTGCACATGGTTGCACTTCAAAGAAAGGGTGCACACATTTCACAGTGTTGCGCGCACTTGGGTAAGTGCATGGGAATGACCTGGGAGTGCGCACCAAGATGAGTCATATATATGTATATATATATGACTATATATGTATTGAGGTCGGAGAGGTTGTGTGATTATAAGGTTGGTGAGTCAAGATGCAGTAGGCCAATGCGGCTATCCATGTAAAGTGCAATCATACATAGTCATTAATAACATTACATTGTTGTGCGCAGAAAAACTGAGACAAAAAGAGATGGGGATCTAACTCCACTGGAAAAGGGAAAAGGGGGGCGAGACTTAAGTCTTAGGGAATATTTTATAATATTTCTAGAAATGTGTAAGTTATTTTATCATAAGATCCTGAGGGAAGGGAATGAGTCACCAAGTGGCTTAAGCTACTTCTGAAGGTGACAAGTGTCAAGTTTAAGGCATGCACTATATATTGTTGGACTTAGTGTATTTCGGGGGGGAGAATTCATTCAAGAGGATTCATTATTCACTTTTTGGTGAGCAAAAGGGGGTTGGACTATATGGAAAATCTAATTATTACCTTATTTGTAGAAAAAATCATGTAAGTGTTTTATGTTTTGAAAACCAAGTCTTTTTGCCAAAGAGGTGAGTTGTCAGGAACGTGAGCAGTCTCTCTGGGTGAGATATTTGTTGTTGAAGAGGCGGGTTGTCAGGCCCGTGAGCATACTCTCCAGGTGAGATTTTTATTAGGAATTGTTCCCTGGTGCGAAGAGCATTAGTTGCAGGGCTCGAAGACTTTATGTCTGACCTATTGTTGGTAACCCTGAAAGGGAAGTGGGGCAGCCAAGAGACTATTAATAAGAGAAGGGGCACACTTCCTTGGGTGTGATAGGTGCATGGGGAATGAGAGACTATAGGCTAGTTGCAACATCAAGCACCTTGGACTGAGCAATTTTGTTGAGTATCAGACCTTTGCCTATCACTAAGAACCCTTTCTCCCTGGTGGAGTTAAGCCCCAGCTCGGGGGTGACCTGTTGTTGAACGTATATGAAAAACAAAGTTTATGGCTGAGAGGAACATCTAAGTTATGCACATAGTTGGTGACTTTCACAAAGGATAAGTGTCTTATGTGCTTGTTTCAGTTTCCGTGTGCATATTTATCTATGTTTGATATCGTTTAATTTTTGTATGTTGATGCATATAAGTGATTGTTGTTATTTTGTTTAATGTTTCTTGCCCATTTAAGTGTGGTGTTGATAGTCATTATTTTAGTTATGCCTCGATATGACAGATGTTGATAGTTTTCCTATAAGTTAACCTTATGATTTTGGTATAAGGCTCTGGGGCATGTCGAATGGTCATGCACACAAAGAATACTATGTGTGCACTAGAGGCTGGATTTGCTTGTGCGCACTAGGAAGCAGTCTACGCGCACAAGAAGAATAGATTTGGTGTTTGACGCCAGGATGGTTTCACATACAATAGTGTTGTGTGATCAGTACACTGGTGCAAAGTTGTTTGAGTTACTTTCACTGCTTAAAGTTGTGATTAAAGGAGAAAGTTAGTGTGGTACGACTCAACTTGAGGTTGAGCATCTTACTTCAAGTGATACTACACATACTAGTGTTTAGTATAGAATCTGCGTAGTGTATTTTCATAGTAGCATTGTTCAAAATTATGTTGGGTGATGTTATAGTATGTTTGTTCAGGGCTACATAAGTTAAGATCGTGTGTCATGGCCTAGCCTAGGTGGTTGGGGACGTTACACTTTGGTATCAAAAGAGGAGTTGCAGTAGCGTGGTCCAACCTGGGTGGCTAGATACATTACAGAGTGGTATTAGAGCTATTGGCTCAACACTGAGCCTACATGGGCCTAGTTCTACTTCGGGAAAAAATTCAGATTGGTAAGTGGCCGAATTTGGAATTTCAGTGTGGCCATGGTGCACATTAAATAAGAATGCGCAGATGTGCATGTTAAATGTTGGGTATTGCGGGGTGTAGCACTGGAACTGCGCAGTAAACACCAGTGCATGAGCCTATGCACTAAAGGTTTAGGGTTGTGTGGAACAAATTTTTGGTGCATGTGCATTACTGAAACATGATGTGGATGTTAAAAATTGACATCATGCATTGGTGTGTGTTGAATACGAGTGCGTAGATGGGCTTCAGAAGAAAGGATTCTGACAAGATGATGCAGAGTTTTCATGAAGTTGTCTCATGAATTCATCTAACAAATCTGGTTTCCTACACATTTTTCAAAATTATCAGTGATTAAAGCATGACAGAATTAGTGTGGAAGGTTAAAAGCATGGAATATGTGCAGAGGACTTACATTCCTGATGACGAATTCAAGGATTTGTATGTCAGTTTGGGTGTTGATGGTACATAATCCAATGACGAGCACATAAACTTGGTAGGAATTGTAAGGGGACTACAAAAATATGTCAAAAGTTATAAGGTTGATAACAAAATGCTTATGAAATCCAAGGAGAAGCAGGATGACTTCAATGTCAAGTTTATGCAAAGCTTGGACAAAATATAAAAGAAAATGGATAAGGAGACAAAGACAAGTAGGCCAAGAAGACATAGGTCTCATGGTGAGAAAAGAAGAGAAACAATAAGCGTTGGTAGGCATTGACCTCACTCACCAAATCATTCTTTCAGGAAAGCACGCAGTAGCTCAAGTCCATCTCCTATCAGGAAGCATAAGAGAAGGACTGGGGTGGATGAGTTACATGGAGAAATGAATAAGACCAAGCCTCCTACCTTTGACGGTGAGCACAAGAAGGATGAATATGCGAAGACCTGGTTGTTGGGTACGAGGAAGTACTTCCAGCTACATAATTATTCCACACAGGCATAAGAGAGAATTGTTATCTATCAGCTAAAAGGAAAGGAAACAATCTGGTGGGATCAGTATGTGTAGGTGCAACACACTGATGAAAAGAAGGTTACTTGGAGGGAGTTCAAGAGGTATTTCCAAAATAAATACTTATCCAAGTGATACAATGACAAGAAGATGAAGGAGTTATTTGAACTCAAGCTTGGGAGTAGGACGGTAGATGAGTATGAAAGGAGGTTCTTAGAGTTGTTGAAATACGTTGCATTCATCAAGGATGAGCAAATTAAAATTCAGAGTTACCTAAGTAGCTTTCCCTCATTTATCAATGACAAAATATAGTATAATGATCCCAACACATTGGATGAAACCATAAGGCATATTAAATGTATTTACGATTAGCAAAGGGGAAGATCGTCTTTCCAAAAGGATTGGGAAGACAAGATGAAAACAAGGTGGATCAGAGGAAGAAGGGGGATAAACCACCATTTTTTAGGGATACTACACAAGGACAACCAACTCCCAAGGAGTCAAAAATGATAGAGACAGTGGAGAAAAAGGCAAGGCAATAATCGATTCAATGTTGGAGTTGTGGTGGAGATCATATGCACAGAGATTGCCCTCAAAGGGTTGATAAAGCGAGGACTGTGTACTATGTACAGTAAGATGCCATAATTGAGGACATGGGCAGAATTGTACCAAGGATTTACGCAACCCTGGATAACAAGCACACTAATTGTTAGTCACGCATGATTGAAGTGGAAGGTAAGATTAAGGACCAACTTGTTGTTGTTTTAATTGATTCAAGAGCTAGTCGTAGTTATTTAGATCCTAAGATGGTGGAAAGGTTCCAATTTCCAAGAAGCAAGCTTGGAAAACCTTGGTTGGTGCAATTATATATAGGAGAAAAAAGAAAAATTAATGAGATGGTTAAGGCGTGTTCGATGGAGATTAATGGACTGCACACAAGGGTTGATTTGACTATTATATCTTTGGGCTCATACAATTGCCTCATTGGTATGGAATGGTTGGACGAGCACCATGTTATCCTGGATTGTTAAAATAAGGCATTCACTTTCTTGGATCGTGAAGGAAACTTAAGAACAATTCAAGGAATTCCAAGATTTTTAACTATCTGAGAAGTTTCAGCCTTGCAATTGAAGAAAAGCTAGAGGAAAGGATGTCAAGTATTTGCAATGCACATGGAAGAGGCACCTAAGGATAAAGTTCCAAATGTTGAAGACTGTGTAGCGCTGAAAGAGTTTGAGGATGTCTTCAAAGACATATTAGGGCTACCTCTGAAAAGAGATATAGATTTCTCTATAATCTGATGCCTAGAGCAACGCTTGTATCCAAGACTCCTTATAGGATGAGTACGCCAGAGTTTAAGGAGTTGCAGATGCAACTTGAAGAGATTTTGAAGAAGGGGTATATACACCCAAGTGTGTCACCTTAGGGTGCCCCAGTATTGTTCGTGAAGAAGAAGGATGGTACGTTGAGACTTTGTATTCACTTCAGGAAGTTGAACAAAGTAAAATTAAAGAGCAAGTATCCTTTGCTAAGGATAGATGACCTATTTGATCAGTTGTGGGGTGCGCAAATATTTTCAAAGATTGATCTCAGATTTGGATATCACCAAGTGAGAATTAAGGAAGAGGACATCAACACTGCCTTCAGAACAAGGTACGAACATTATGAGTTCACATTGGTGTCTTTCAGATTGTCAAATGCACTAGTTGTCTTCATGTGTTTGATGAATGGAGTTTTCAGAGAGTGTTTAGATAAGTTTGTCACTATATTTCTAGATGACATACTTATTTACACAAAGTCTAAAGAGGAGCATGAGCAACACTTGAAGATGGTATTGTGGGTATTGAGGGAGCATCAACTTTATGTTAAGTTGAGCAAGTGTTCATTTTATCAGTGAAAAATTCATTATTTGGGTCATATTATTTTCAAGGAAGGAATAGTTGTGGATCTGGAAAAGATAAAAGCCATTGAAGAAGTCAACACCAAGAATGTCCTAGAGGTAAGGTCCTTTATGGGACTTGTAGGTTATTACATAAGATTTATTGAAGGCTTCTCAAAAATTGTGCATCTGATTACATCCTTGCAAAAGAAAGGTGAGCGATTTGAATGGACTCTGGATTATGCAAGGAGTTTTCATCACTTGAAAAATTTGTTATTAAGTGCGCCAATTTTGAGAATTGTTGGTCCAAATGAAGACTTCATTGTGTGCAAGGATGCATGCAAGGAAGAACTCGGTTGAGTCGTGAGTCAGAATGGGCATGTGGTGTGCTATAAATCAAGAAACTTAAAAGAGCATGAAAGGCTCTATGCTACTCATGACTTAGAGTTGGTAGCCATAGTGCATGCCTTGAAGATGTGGCGACACTATCTCATGGGTAAAATATTTGAGTTGAGGACAGATCATGGTGGTCTAAAGTATTTTTTTGGACAACCAAGTTTAAATTCTGGACAAAGCAAGTGGTTAGAGTTCCTTAGTGAGTATGAATTTGACATAAAGCATATCCCAAGAAAGGAGAAGAAGGTGGTTGACACACTCAACAGGAGAGTGCATGAGATGCATGCTACAATCGTTAGCATGTACCAGTCAGATTTGTGCGACAGAATTTTAGAGGTTTCCAAATCAGATCAGCGCTATATGAACATAAAGGTAACTTTACAACAAGGTATGTCGCAACACAAGTTTGAAGGTTATGAGCTAAGAGAGGATGGAATCCTCATGTATAGGCGCATAGTCTATGTGCAAAATGATCAAGAGTTGAAAATTTGTTATTTTTGGAGATGCTTAAAGTTCCTTATGATGGACATCCAAGCTACCAGATGAAAATTGTTGCAATAAAAAATCAATACTATTGACCAAGTATGAAAAAGGAGGTTGATTTTATTGCGAGATGCCTTGAATGTCAAAAGGTCAAGATTGAGCACAGACATCCAACTGGTTTTCTAAAGCCTTTGCCCATTCCTGAGTGGAAGTGGGAAGTTGTGACCATGGATTTCATTACTAAGTTTCCTAGGACTGTTAAGCAACATGATTCTATTATGGTAGTGGTGGAAAAGTTTACTAAACCTACCCATTTTATTCCAGTGAAGTTAGCGCACAAGGGAGCCAACATTCTTGAAATATACATGTGATAAGTTGCTAAGTTGCATGGTGTACCTAAGACAATTGTGTTTGACAAAGATTCCAAGTTCACCTCAAACTTTTGGAAAGGGTTATTCAAAGGATTTGGAACAAATTTGAACTTTAGCACAACATATCACCCTGAGACAGATGGTCAAACAGAAAGAGTAAATCGAGTGATTGAATATATGCTCAGGATGTATGTGATGGATAAACCATCAAAATGGGAAGACTACCTTCACTTGGTAGAGTTTGCTTACAACAATGGGTATCAAACATCCTTAAATATGAGCCCATTTGAAGCAATTTATGGCAAAAAGTGCAACACGCCAGTGAGCTGGGACAACCCAGCAAACCGCGCAGTGGTTCGGCTAAATCTACTGAGGGAAATGGAAGAGCAGATGGTAAAAATAAAGTGAAATTTAAAAGTTGTTGAGGACAGGTAGAAAAGTTGCGCAGATAAAGGTAAAAACCACAAAGAGTTTAAAGTGGGTGACCATGTGTTCTTGAAAGTCAAAACTAGGTGCAGTTCCCTGAAGTTGGGGAATTGGTCTAAGTTGGCAGTGCGCTATTGTGGGCCATTTGAAATCCTAGAGAGGATTGGTCATGTCGCATATATGCTTGCATTGCCTGCATCCTTGTGTATTCATAATGTTTTCCATGTGTAATTTCTTAAAAAGTATGTACCTGATGTTAATCATATTATTGATTGGAATGTGATTCAGGTGGGGCCAGAAGGCGATTTTTGAGTGCAATCGGTTTGCATATTGGATCAGAAAATCAAACAGCTACAAAATTGAGTCATGGAGTTGGTAAAGGTTCAATGGACCTGGTACAATCCTGAGGATGCAACTTGGGAGTGGGAGGATGTTATGCAAACAAAGTATCCGCATCTTTTTGAAGATTTTTGAAATTTTGTATGTACCTGTGTATATGATGCACTAAGGATGGTGCATAACTAAGGGGGAGGGGAATGTAATGTCCCTGATCTTGACCCTTTGTAATTGTATATATAGGTTGGCGATTCATGGTACCAATTGTAAGTGTAAATGTGAATATAGGTTGGTGATCCATTAGCACTAAGTTTTGGTGTTGGGTGCACCTGAGTAGTGTGCAGAGTATTGCTATCAAAGATAGGGTGCACATATTTCAGAATGTTATGTGCACCTGGGTAAGTGTGTGTGGTTGCACTTCAAAGAAAGGGTGTGCACATTTCACAGTGTTGCACACACTTGGGTAAGTGCGCAGGATTGGCACCAAGTCGGGTTATATATATGTATATAAATGACTATATATGTATCGAGGTCGGAGAGCCTGTGTGATTATGAGGCTAGTGAGTCGGGGTGCAGATAGGTCAGTGTGCCTATCCATGTAAAGTGTAATCATACCTAGTCATTAATAATATTACATCGTTGCATGCAGACAGACTCAGACGAAAAGAGATGAGGGGCTAACTCCACCGAAAAAGGGAAAAGGGGGGCGAGACTTAAGTCTTGGGGAATATTTATAATATTTCCAGAAAAGTGTAGCTTATGGATATTAATTTATACCGTAAGTTCTTGAGGGGAGGGAATGAGTCACCGAGTGGCTTAAGCTATTTCTAAAGGTGACAAGTGTCGATTTTAAGGCATGCAATATATATTGTTAGCCTTAGTGTATTTTGGGGGGGAGAATTCATTCAGGAGGATTCATGATTCACTTTCTGGTGAGCAAAAGGGGGTTGGACTGTATGGAAAATCTGTTATTACCGTATCTGCAGAGAAAAGTCTGTAAATGTTTTATGTTTTGAAAATCAAATCTTTATGTCGAAGAGGCGGGTTGTCGGGCCCATGAGAAGTCTCTCTGGGTGAGAGATTTGTTGTTGAAGAGGCGGGTTGTCAAGCCCATGAGCATACTCTCTAGGTGAGATTTTTGTTGGGAATTGTTCCATGGTGTGTTGGGCATTAGTTGCAGGGATCGAAGGCTTCCTATTCAGACTATTGTTGGTAAACCTAGAAGGGAAGTGGGGCATCTGAGGGACTGTTGAGCAGAGAAGGGGCACACTTCCTTGGGTGTGATAGGTGCATGTGGAATGAGAGACTACAGGCTAGTTGCAACAACGAGCACCTTGGAATGAGAAATTTTGTTGAGTATCGAACCTTATCCTGTCACTAGGAACCCTTTTTCCCTGGTGGAGTTAAGCCCTAGCTCGAGGGTGACTTGTTGCTGGAAGTATATGAGCAACAGAGTCTATGGTTGGGACAAACGTCTCAGTTATGTGCACAATTGATGAATTTCATAAAAGATAAGTTTCTTATGTGCTTGTTTAATTTTTTGTGTGCATATTTAGCTATGTTTTATATGGTCTAATTCTTGTAATATATGTTTTATATGGTTTAATTTTTTGTGTGGATATTTAGATATGTTTTATATGGTTTAATGTTGTTGGAACATGTAAGTGTGCTGTTGATAGTCATTATTTTAGTTATGTTGAGTATGACATATGTTGATAGTTTTCTTGTAAGTTAACCTTATGATTTTGGTATGAGCCTCTAAGGAATGTTGAATGGTCATGCACGCAGAGAATATTATGTGTGCACCAGAGGCTGGATTTGCTTGTGCGCACTGGGAAGTAATCTGCATGCACAAGGAGAATAGATTTGGTGTGTGACGTCGAGATGGTTATGCGCACAGTCGTGTTGTGTGATCAGTACACTATTGCGCAGTTGTTTGAGTTACTTCTACTGCTTAAAGTTGTGATTAAGAGAGAAATTTAGTGTGACGCGACGCAACTTGAGGTTCAACGCATTACTTCAAGTGATACTGTGCAGACTAGTGTTTAGTATAGAATCTGCGCAGTGGATTTTCGGAGTAGCATTGTTCAAAATTATGCTGGGTGATGTTACAATATGTTTGATCAAGTCTATACAAGTTAAGATTGTGTTACATTTTGGTATCAGAGGAGGAGATGTAGTAGCATGGCCCAACATGGGTAGTTGGGTATGTTACATTTGGGGTGCCCAACAATATCACTACAGATAATGCCAATGTCTTCAGATCTATCGAGTTGGTAGCATTTTGTTCACAATATAATATTACATTGGCTCATGCTCCCAACTATTATCCTTAAGGGAATGGGCTAACAGAGTTCAAAAATAAGAATCTTATCAGAATTCTTAGGAAGACCATTGTTGATAACAAGTGAGCATGGGACAATAGCCTCAAATATGCACTTTGGGATGCTTGAATCACCAAGAAACGTGTTATGGGAAAGAGCCCATTCAAACTTGTTTACAGTTTGGATGTAGTTATACCTGTAAATTTGAAGCTATCGGTATACAAGGTGTTGGGGTAGTTTGCAGACAACCGGGAGGCCTTACAATATCACATTGAAAAGTTGGTGCAGCTACAAGAAGAAAGGCATGTGGCTTGAACCCACTTCATAGAGTATCAAGCTCAAATCAAAAGGGTGTTTGACTGCAAGAGGAAGGGAAGGAATTTTCAAGTTGGTGATATAGTATTATTATGGGACAAGATAGACAAAAAATATGATGACCATGGCAAGTTTGACAGTTTATGGTTGAGCCCATATCGTATTGATATCACGGTGGGGCCCAACACTTTTCAGCTATCCAACTTGGAAGGTGAACATAAAGGGATGCCGGTCAATGGGAAGTGGTTAAAATACTATTTCCAGTGAGAATTTAATCCTCAGAATAAAAAATAAAATTGAAAATAAAAGGAAAGAAAAAATATTGCATTTTTTGGGGTTTAGGCTATAGTTTACCTTGTTGTTTTTAGCCTTTTTCGGTCATTTCCAAACATATAGCTTCTTGTTTTTTTCTTTATGACAAGTAGTTTTTGTTCCCTTATTGAGCATATTTTTCTCTTATCTTTGCATGATTTAATCATATTCTTTTCCTTGTTGATTTTTCCGTTCTTTATGTCATCTTTCTACCTTTTTTTCGCAGAAATAAATGCCTCCCGTGGGGTTGTTTTCTTCCCTAAGCAAGTTTGTTGTCTATTTTTTTCAGCCAGGAGTCAGAAAGTGTTGTTTTGTGAAGGTTGCTTCCAGTTTATCCTATATTTGTTCCTATAGAGTAAGTCTGGATGACGGTTAGTTTAACTGTATTCCAAAGAATTTGATTCTTTAAGATGGGTAGAATAGAAGAGACATAGGAGAGTCTTGAGTCACTTTTCTTGTTTGTCTCTATGTTTTCCTCTTACAGTTTGCTTGTGTTGAGTAAGTGGTCCCCCTCATCCAACACTAGGGACATGGTGCCTTTTTCTCTCATCTCATTCTTTACTTGATTACTTTGCGCCAGAGGAGAGGACTTCATCATTGCCTCTTTTCCTTGTATATTATTCCCCATCGGCTACAAGACATCATCTAGGGGATGGTCTAGAAGTAGAGTACCTTGGTGGCCATTAGCCTCATTGGAGGCTATCTCGCAC
The DNA here is from genome assembly GCA_009831015.1 of Picea engelmannii. Lineage (NCBI taxonomy): Eukaryota > Viridiplantae > Streptophyta > Pinopsida > Pinales > Pinaceae > Picea > Picea engelmannii. Next base: position 824,082 of record ML778553.1, read on the forward strand.
TCGATAAGGATGATCATCATTAGGCCTTGATCAGGTGATCCTTGTCAGTGTTTGACATCAGGGCATTTTTTCACATTGACAGGTTGTATTCATGCCTTAGGGCCCATTTGCATTACTGTCTAGTACCTTCATGCCTGACAAGTGTTTACATTACTGGCATCTCACCAGGTGACCTCTTCCCATGTGTCTAATTTGATTCATTTTTCCACTGGGAAAGGTGCACAGATGTGATGGTTGCAGGTAGAAGACTTAGAGGAGGACCCCATGCTCAATTGGTAAGTCGGGGGGTCACGTATGCACAGTGGCTCTAATGCCCATTGAACAAGCATTTGATATTACAGACTATCTTTGGGGGTCATTTATCCCAAACGCAGACATTTCTTCATCACACGGGACCTTTTACAGTTGTAGATCCAGAGTTTCTTTAGGTTCTTGACATCCCACAGGGGGATATCGTCCCCTTAAGTCGTCATGGTTATCCTCTGGATTTTCTCACTTGGAAATCCTGAGGGTTAGGGGCTAGTGTTTTTTATATTTCTTGGAATCGATATGGTTCTTTCATATACAACAATTAGTTAGACCATGGTTTGATTATGCTAAGGACAAGTATAGAGATTAGTTAAGTGGTGTTTTTTGCTTCAGAGACAGAGTCAACACAATTTCAATTGGATGTGAGAGAGAGATTGTTATTTTTAGTTCGTTTCCTATTTTTTGGGAAACAGTGTCCGGAGACTCGCATGACAGTTCCAAGCATACAATATTGATTTGGGTGACATTCTGAGTCAAGTAAGCCTTTTTTGGGAGGTCAAACGAGTACTTTCTATTTATAGCAAGTGGAGATCGGGGAGTCGGATGGTGTTTCCGATTGCATTTTTAGGTTCCTTGTAGAAAATCAAATACGATGAGTATATTTCCACTAATTTTCGATGAATTTCTATTTTTGGCAGTCTAATTTTAGACATGTTGTTTTTGGGAGTGGTCTCCTGGTGGTCCCAAACATTATTTGGGTTTTCCTATTTTTTAGGTAAACTGTTATTTTGGGGCATGTATATTTTTAGAGATGTTATTTTTAGTAGGAGTGGTCATCAAGCTAGGTGACATGTGGAAGCTTTTGGGAGTGGCATATGGAAGGATGCAGAGCATTTGGATGAGTTGGAACTGAGTTGGTGCGTGATGGGGCCCAAGAGTTGTTGGATGAGTCATGAGGGGGGCGCCTACCTTTTTCCTCTACTTGATTCTCTCTCTCAACCACAAAATCCCGCTTTTCTCACTTTAACTCCCACTCTCCCTAAAATTACTCCCCCTCTCTTCTCCATTCCCCTTTCCTCTCCACTCTTCCCTCATTCCAAGGGGGCACACCACCCTTCATGGAACTCCCACCTACCTTCACTCACCTAACTCATGAGGTGCCTACCTTTTCCTCTCAACCACCTCCCCGTTTTCTCTCTCCCTAAATGTGCTCCTTCTTTCCTCTCCACCTTTTCCTCACTAAAGGGGCTGCACTATCTTCAAGAGGGGGGCACCTACCTTTTTCCTCTCACCTAACCCAACGCGCCCCTCCTTCACCTACCTCAAACACCTCATCTACCTCCCCCTTTCTCTCCCTAACTCCCTCTTACCCTAGATTCTCTCCCACTTTCCACTCCACTCTCTCCTCATTCAAGGGGGGCACACAACTCTCCTTACCTAACCCAAGGTTCCCTCTCCTCTCTCTCGGTCTATATATATAAGTTTTTCTCATTGTCAAAGGGTTGGATCATCTACGTTGACAACTCTACACTTCATATTTCTCTCTTCTCTTCTATCTTTCTAGCTTTTGTCTTGTATGCAGGGATCACTACTACACCATTTTTTACACTTGTTTCCTTGGCATGATCAGCCTCTTTACCACTTGCAGAAATAAATTCTTGATGTGCTTGTACGAGGCCTTCTTGTCTTGTTGATGTCTTTGGTTGTGAACTGTCTTATTTCAGAAGTTGATTAGCATATCACTTAGGTTTTAATATGTTATTTGATATCGCTTTCTACATATTTTTACTTGTTGATTTTGAGCTAACGATTGCAGGATTCCACCAATATATTTTAAAAATTATATTTCAAACCTTTAGTTGTCTAAACTAAACCATAATTTTTATTTGTTTTTCGTTATTATATAGTGTTGTTTTGCAGCTTTTATAGGTGGTAGACAACAAGCAAGGAATCTAGGGACACCCCCTTGTGGTTGGCATGCACCAACCCGAATGGAGAGAAATCTGTCAGTGACACATTGAAGGAAGATCTCCAAAAATTAACACTTTTTATGTGCTTATTTCTTCCTATAATCAGATCTGATTTGCAGTGCAGAAAACAGTGCTAAAACCCCACAAGTACACATCTCTCAAGGAAAAAAGGCACCAAAATTTTACACCAAAGTTCTATGGCTCATATTAGATCCTATAGTGCACTAGAAAACTTACCTATAGATTGGCTCTTTCAGCCCACTCCAAGCTCCACCTAGTATTTCATGTGTCCCATTAGATGAAAGTGGTGGGGCCAAATTGTCACATTCATACCATCCTCCTCGAACTTGATGAAGAGGGTTCCATTTGGGTATGGGTAGAGGATGTACTGGATAAAAGAGAGCAATGATTGCACCAACACATGATCTAGGAATTATTAATACAATGAAGGATATGCAACTTGAAGATGCCAAGTGGTAACTAGTCACGATTCTACATCAATTTTCATATCTCCAGCTTCAGTGACAATGTTATTTTTTAAAGGGGAGGCATGTTAGGGTCCTACTCTAACCTCTCTAATCAAAAGTATTTAAGAGTCAGTTAATTAATGTATGAGACGATCCTCTTTAAACAAGGCCCATTAGGTAGTTGGTTGGTGGTTAATCAATGTAAAAGAGTAGCCCTCATGGAATAATGCCCGCTAGGTAGTTGGTTGGTGGTTAATTAATGTAAAAGGGTAACTCTCATGAAATAAGGCCCATTAGGTAGTTGGTATTCATTAATATTGGGATCACTAGTAGTTAGGCTTTGGGTGGTGAGAAACTATTTACAGAGGTAGGAAACTATGTAATGTTTTTGTTAGGGATTATTGTATTGGAGCATTGCTCATTTAGAGGTTGCCCCATTGAAGCGACTAGTTAACATCTCTCTCAATTTGGAATATCAATACAAAGTTTTCGTTTAGTAGGTTATGTTATCCCCTATCCTAGGGATAACTAAGGAGATTATGTCTCGAGGCCCACAGGTCCTAGATATGGAGTACTGAGAGCCATATGACTTGAGCTTGGCCCCGGAGGGCCGATATTTTCTTCAGTGTGTTCTATCTATCAACAGAAGCAACATCCATCCCATTGACCTAGTCTTGAAGTAGTTGTGGGTCTTGCTCCGTGAGGTAATGAGTCTGAGTATCATGGTATGTGTCACTCTGATTTTCGAATCATTTGAATATGTTGCATTGAACTCTCCTTTATTTCATAATGTTTGCTTGGAAATTATGCTCTTTAACTTGTTCATACCTTGGGGGGGGGGGTGACATAGTGCCCTAGTAAGTTGGTTCCCTTAGGGATGATTTGCCACTAGGTGGGTCTATGAAATTTCATCGTCCATTCCTTCCATACTTTCCGCTTTTAATCATTGTCCTTCTCATCTTCACCTACCTTGGTTTGGGCATTGGGTTTGCCACACTAGTAAGGGTTGCACCTTGCCTTCTGGGAAGAAGGGGCTAAAGGCCCAAAGGGTAAAAGTAGGTGGGAAAAGTTAAAATCCAAAATGAAACCTTTTAGATTCTTTGCTCATGGATTCTAGAGAAAGCAACAAAAGACTTCTCATTAAGAAAAGGGGACCTGTAAGATAAAATAAAACTAAAGGTCTAGTTGGTGGATAGGAGGTCTCATCATGATTCGGCCTATTAGGTCCATGGGCATGTAGCAGTATGAAATTACCATCTATCTGGTCACCAAACCAGGGTAGTGGATCTTGGTGGCATAGCCAAGAGAAATGGGGTCTCATCACGAGCCAACCTTCTCATTTTTGTAAAGTGCTTGTGGGTAATGTTGTCACCACTAGCCACCATGCCAGGACAATGTCCCCCAACTATTCTCTTGAAAAGAAAAGGAAATAAGACATAGAATAAAAGGCATTGAATGGGCTAGGAAACAATGGCATCCATGACAAGGTGCAGCTCGCCCTCTACAGAGGCACCCACAGGCAAGACCTACATTTCCTTGTTATCACTACACCCCTTGCCCAAACATTCCCCTACACCATTTCATACACTTACATGACATAGATTGGTATTCACCTAGGAAACACCCAAACTCGAGGAGGATTATCCCAATAGGACATCTTGAGACCCTCTCCAAACTTGGCTTGATAAACTGCATAACGTCTTTGAGCATTTGTCTGGGTAAAGGGGGGTTTGATGCACATGTTTGGGTAATTTGATTATTGGATGTGATTGACATTGCTATGATCCCTATGACTTATGAGCCCATGGAGGGTGTACTTGTTTTTGTTGCAGGACCATGCCCAGTGGACAGGTACATATGGGGATATGATTAGCTTGAACCTCCATGAGACGCCCACCAGATGGATGTTGTGACCCCAACCAGAGGCAAAGAGACACTAGAGCATGGCACCAAGAAGGAAGAAGGACATTTCCAACAAGACACTATGGCAAGACTAGACCTAGGGGGGTCTTTCCCTTCCACCATGACATTGGCCCTTGAAGGCCCCTGACGTCATCATATTGACCCTTGACATCATCCAGTTAAGGTTTGGCATGAGGATGGTTTGGTGCTAGTTGGCACGTTTGGCAGCTTTGGAGGCCTAATGTTTCACATTTGAGGCCTGATGTTCCACAATGAAGGCCTAACGTCACCCTAGATAGGCATGACATCATCCCTGAAATGAAATTAGGGTTTTAATTGTTAATTTTATGTAAAAATTGGATTTTTTTTATGTAAACTGGCCATGTCGGCCTTTTGTGACCTAAAAGACAATTAAAAGTCATTGTCATTGTATAAATAAGAGATAAAACTCTTGTATTTTTTCATGATTCATCACTCAAGTGTAGGTCTGAAATTTGACCTTCCTTAAGTGTTCTTAGATAAAACTAGTGGTGCACACTTCTTGAAGGAGGCAATTTTTAGTGTATTTTGGCTATTTTCATGTGGAGGATCTTCAACTATGGTGATTTGCTTGATTATTCTTGGTGAATTAAGTGGAAAATCTACATTTCTTTATTTTGAATGAATGCTTATGGTTATTTTTACTTGTTTCATGTCTAAGATTATGAAATTGCTTGATTAAAACCCTAGGGGAAATACATATGTTATTATTTTTTTCCCTATAATCTTCCATGTGCTAAAATTTCTTGAAAGGCACCTAATTTGAAGTATATACTAGAGCCATACTATTGTAACACTCTAGTAACCCTACTTCCATTTCCAAATTTCATATTTTATTACATTTTGTTCAAGGAAAGAGAAAATCACTAAGGCCTAACCCTTGTTACTTTTTAGCAATTTTCTCTTGGAAGTGGATTTTTGAGGCCTTGGGATACCAACATCTCTCTTATCCTCTCCACCCCTTTAACATATCATTATCATTGCTATCTTCCATTTAATATTTTTTGCTGCCATTAGTGACTCCAACTACCCTAGAAAGGCATTAGACTACCTTCTACAAGTGTTGATTGATCGAACAAACACTCATACTCTTATCCTTGAAGCCTTTACTAACATTTTCTAAACCTAAATTAGACTAACTCCTAAGCTAACTTGTTGCTGTAGCAAAACATTGCTACAACCATACAAACATACATTAATTTGACACATTTACCTACCTAAATTGCACTAGAACAATTCGAAATTCAATTGTGATAATTGATAGTGAATCTACTAGGTAAGTGCTAGTTTTGTGTGTGGTTTTCTTGCACTTTTGACCATTTAAATTTGTTTTTGTTGCAAAAGATTGCTACAACCATCTAACTACAACAAATTCTCTACAAAAGTGACATTAAGAGCTATCTAAACATTGCCAATTTTGCTTGTGACAATTTACTATCAATTTGCCTAGTCAAAGTCACTTTTTATTGCTTTTTTCAGGCAATTTCAAGGCATAAATCTTGTGGCTGTTATAAAATATTAATTGTTGTTATAAACTCTTGCATTGCTGCAAATTCATAATCAACTAGCTTATTTTATGAAGGTTTATTGTCTTATGAAGTACTCACCATCATTTGGTACTTGGAAAGTGCCTTGTTTGCCTTGTTGTCTTGTTCTGGGTAGGTACACAATAATATACATTGCTTCATCCTTTAAGACGTAAAACAAACCTTTGATTTAAGTGATATGTTAGAGGGGAAGGATTTCCTTGTGATTACTATCCTTAGCCTTCTCAAACCCCCCAGGTCACCGGGGACGTCTTCCCTGGGGTAGACTTGACATACTCCTAAATAGAAAGGGATCTCCTATTAAGGTGATAGTGATAGGTTATTCCCAATTACACCAATTTTGTATCCACTTGCCTTGGGATTTTGGGCAAGTATAAATTGTGCGATAATAGGTTCTATATTCAGGGTTGTCTCTTTTATTTACTGCAATTTGATTTCTTCGTATATTTCTCTTAAATTCTCTTAATTTGCTATATAAGTAAATTGCATATGCAAGCAAAGATGTTAATAGGTGCACATATGATCTACAAATCATATGAAAACAAGGTCATAGTTTTTGACTTCCCTCTATCCTTGATTCAATTTTATTTTTTTTTGGTGGAATCGACAACTAGTCAAGCTCATGCTTGCATGACACGAGGTCGATTTTGATCGCAACAACTATAACCTCTAGGAATGCTAGTGTGGTCCCACGCACAACACACAAGGTAAGTCGAGATTTCGAACCGGTGACTTCACATAACAGAGTGCCTTAACAGTACACTCCACCACCGATTATTCTACACCCCATGGGTTCTTGATTCAATGTTATAATTGACTTTACTATTGTCTCTATAATCGACACTATTTTGACCTAAGTTTTTCCATTGAAAATTTAAACAAAATATTGACCAATTCGAAGTAAATATTGTTTTTAAAACAAAAACTACAATCGAAGTAAGTTTGGTTGCAATTAAAAACATGACAACAAAGTCCCTAATTGCTACCCCATTTTTTTCCAGAAAGACCAAAAGTACCAAAAATAGAGGAATTCAATATTGAACTAATTTGGAAATTTTTTAGTTGGTAATTTTGGACTTATATCCCCTAAAATCTTGTAGTGAATGAACATATCAAAAGGTTCATTTTTGGGCCTAGTGTTTTCCATTTAATGGACCTGCACTCTATATGGTAAGGCCATTGAGCCATTCAAGGAAAATTCAAGACAATAAATGAGGTAGGGTAATCAATAATGACAATAAGGACAAGAGTAAATGGTTGTGATTGACTCAATCACTCAAAACCTAATTATCGTAGATTTATTTCATTTGTGTAAATTAATTATGAATTTAAAAGTGGGCCAATGATCTATGTACGATACAAACTCCTTGGTAAACAAATATGTTGCTAATGGTTCAATGCTTTGAACAATGATATAAAATTTATGATTAACCTCTTTTAATTCCTCATCGAATAATCTACTAGGTCTATCTTTTGGACTCAAAACTACGCTTACACTTGATGTTCTCATCTTTGGTCATTTCCACCTTAGATGTGGACGTTCTTCCTCCATGTTATTTTGTTGATCCAACACATCTTCCTCTACCAATTTATTTTTGAAGCTAATTTATTTTCCACATAAAACGCTAATAGGTATGCTTCTTCAACAAAGTACAATTCTTGTAAAATACTTAAATTATATTGAATAATAAGTTGTAATCCATTCACATACCTAGAGATTTGTTTGTCTTCAGCTTCTTCATAGCCATGTTGGGATCCTCTCTAGGGGTGTAATGGAGGGTCAAAGGGCCCATTAGGTTGATAATAGTGGAGGCCATTCAATGTAAGGTGGACTAGGTCCACTATGCTTCTTATTATTAAATAAGGCTCACTATGGTTGTTAGTGTCAAATAAATGTAATGTGGTCTCATTAAAGAAGGTCCACTAGGTAGTTACGAGGTTGTTGTGATTTGGGTTCTCTTGTTAACTATAAATAAGAATGGAGTCCTCCTTGTGGAGATGTGTGGAAGAATATTGTATTTGGAGCTTAGCTCATGATAGGTTTCCCTACATTAAGAGGCAAGTGAACAAGAGTGGATTCCTTCCACAAAAGGATCATTGTAAGGCATTGACCTACCTTAAGGGTTTCTTATATTATTGAAGTGTGGGGAATTACATATATCTCTTTTGTTATTCAATTTCTTGTATTAAGGATCATAACAAATGATATTAGATCTCTTTCTTGAGCCTTAAAAAGGTTTTTTTTTTTTTCATTAGCGGATTTTTAAAGGGAAAAAAAGGGAGGGCTAGTATATCCAAATCAGAGTTTGGAAAGTGAAGATATCACTTATTTTATATAAGTTATTTTGAGGTTTTTCGATGACAATTGTGCAGATTACAAAGTATATATATTTGACATGGTGATAAGATTGTTGCCAAACTAAATCCATTGCAAAGAGGATTTTTTGGGCTTTGATTTGGTATATTATATAATATACTTTCGATTAATATTGAATGAGCTACAACCCTTATAAATTCATTCCTTAAAAACCACAACTTTCATATTTGCATTGGTTTATGGCATTTACAAGGATATATTAGCCCCCCTCGTTAAGAGATATCCAATTATTCATGTAGATTATGTGCCAAATGCAAATTTTGTGGAAGAAGAAGTTATGGATTGTGACAAGCATATCAAACAATAGTTCCTCAAAGTAGAAGTCATTTCACACCCTAAAGCAGTTCATATAGTGTGACTTTGTATGGAGCATCAAGTACAAAACCCACATGAAGCCTATGAAGTAATCCAAAGATTGGAACTTTGGAGACTTATTGAAGAGCAATATACAAGGGATATATATGGGTGGTATGATTTAGAGGAGACTTGTGAGGAATGGTCTCTGGACAATGGTCATTTATGGGAAGACAACTATTTTCACCTTCTATTTAATGACTCTACTCCATTTTATGCAGAGAACATCATTGAAGGCTATCATGAGCAAGTCATGACAACCAATTTTCAACTTGTGTATTCTCCAATGGTAGTATTCTTGCCATATCCACAATCCACCTTTTGCAACTATTTGGATGATCTTTTAGACATGCATCGTTCTCTTTCTTTAGATCCACATGATCATGGCGGGAATTTGGAGCATAGTACTCAACCATTCATTGAGCTTAGGTGTCATCAACTAGAAGCCAACATGAACATTTGAATATGGGACCCTTATTGGCACCAAGGTTTTGGAAACACTGCACATATGCCACGAGTTTTGCATGTTGTGAGCGCCACAAGTTTTATATTGCACAACGCCAATATTCAATGCACATTGACTATTTTCTATTGCCCCTGCACCAGTCAGTTTGCAGTGCATGCACCGACTCTAATGTTGCACAAAGACTTGTAATAAGTCACATGCATATCTAGTCACACATAATTGTAATGATTCATAATCGTTTTGTAACTGATCCAACATTCATGAGCCTTGAGGTTGTTAGTGAGCGGGAAAATTTGTTATGATTGCCATGCTTATGTAGAGATAAAATGAATTCATGTGAACTAGTAATGATTACTCTTTGTTGGTCTTAGTTGATTTGTTCATTGTAAGTGTAGAGTTGTAATTGTAATATGAGAGAGAAAGAAAATCGAGATCTAACTCTGTGGTCTTTGGTTCAAGCTTAACGAGTCTCTGAACAGGTTATGGCCCTTTATGTACCTGAATGGCTATATGTGATTAATGAATGAAGGCATGAGACCCGAATTTATACTTCCTAGCATGTTCTCTTTTATGAATGAATGCTTGATCTATGTGTTAGACTGTAAGTTACATGTATGAATGTTGATATGAATGAGTAGAATATAATGCGTAGCTATAGGATAAGTGTTTCCCATTTATATTATCCCTTCATGCAATGCACAAAGGTTCAATCTCTATAATTCTCGTGACATCTCAGGTGGGACCATATTCAGTCCTTGAATATTGAATATGTCAACACTAATGGAGTATTTGTATTTAAAGCCTTTTGAACCCTTGGTCTAAAATCTCGAGCCAACGATTGGTTCCATTGTCGGGACTTGATGACGTTGTGATACACGGTGGAGTAAGGACGTGATGTGGAAGCCTTCAAGAAAAGAGATATGAGAATGGATCTATGGTAAGGAGGATGAATTCGCATAGCAGGAGACCATAAACCTACAAAACAACCTAGAAAGATGGAAATAAAGGTACGTATATTCACATCTGCGTGAAATTTTCTTTGTTGAGTTTCCTTGTTTATTCCATGAATGGGTAAAGAGAAAGAAATAGATTAAATATATGTGGCAAGCCCAATAACCATTGGTTTGGGACTAAGAAGTTGTAACTCAATTGAAATATTTGGAACATAAGTGGGCTAGAGCCATTGATTTCTAGTTTGTATGAGTTAAAGAAGGATATCTTGTTGAGTTTGCAGTTGAATACGGTGAATATTTTAGTAGTGCCAAAATAAAGTTTGTAGCCGACCCTCAAAGAAGATTGTTAGACGAGATCCCACTTTGGATCAAGATGTTGTTCGTGGAAAAAGGGATTGATTCACATAGATCCCGATAGGATGGTATCATAAAACCCCTTGCACAAAAGGGGGGATGAAAGGATGGGGGAATAAGATGAGATATGATAAAGAGAGAATGGATCCAAAAAATCATAGAAGAAGAAGAGCTAAGTGATATGCAGGAAGAGCCAAGTTGAGGAAGCAAGTCGACTAGAAATGCAAGGAAGGGAGAGCAAGGGGTGATGAACAAGTAGTAAGATCTAAGATGAAGATAAGAGAAGTTGTGCCAGAAGGGTTTGCGAGAGAAAGAACTATGCCAGAGAGAAGAGTAGAAGAAGAGAAATCGTCAAAGAGATGCAGTGTCAAGAACGAGGTATCAAGAGGGGCTACTCAAAGAAGTAGTAGGAGAGTTGTCAAGAATGAGGTCAGATCCCCTTGGCAAATGAGAGATGTAGTTGAATTAGAGGAAGATGAGGCACATAGTAGTAGCGTTGGTGGCATAGAAAATAGTGATGAATGCACACTCCAAGAAAGTGAAGAGATCTTAGTTTTTGGAAGGATGCTCTCATAGCTCAAGATAGGAAGTGTTAGCACTATAATTCACACTTAGATTGTTGTAAGTGCAAGCCCATTACCCATCATAATGTAAAAGATAAGTGTTTATAATAAAATGCCAAATGGATGGAAAAAATCACAAAAGAATGTCAATCACAGATAACTCCATACAATATACACCAACAAATAAGGCCTTGAATAACTTCAGATCAGGTTTTAAGAGATAAGGTAAGTAGGTGGAAGACTTGATAAGAAATGTGTAATATCTATATCATCTACATTAGGTAGCAATAACACACATATGAGGAAAACAATCTGAGATAAGAACTTCTTAAAATCAAAGAGAAAGACTCAGATATACGTGTAAACGATATCACAATAGATCCTTTATTGCAACAAAGATACAATCAGACAGATGAATCATTCAATAGACTATAATCAAAGTAAGATAGCAAAAATATGGTAAAGAAGTACGACTAATTTCCATTATCTAAAGTGTCTTAGGTCTGGTCCATACAATAGGAGAAACTCTGCTACATAGACAATATCAAAAAATGAGTCCTCTCTCACACCATTCAAATAACAACTTCTTCATAAGATCATTGTGCCTAAGGGTGGCATGGCTACATGTGTACAACATAAACAAAACAGAATGTTACTTTTCAAGGTGATGTTGGCAACGTTTGCAACATCTTCTTAAAGGTTGATTATGTGTTCATTTGAGTGCATTATCTTTGGGCAAGTGGCCTCCCAACTCGCAATTGACCTTTAGAAGGTTGTTATGCATCCATCCTGACATCTGGCAGTTTCTCTTCCCTCCAAAAACTCCAAAAAACTGACTTCGCAGAGCCTCACTGCAAACTGTCTTGAAACAACCAGTTCGCAATGCCAGGCACTGTGAATTTTCCTGTAGTGGCATGTTTGAATATACAAAAGACTTAAAACATCCTAGAACTCTATCAAGTGTCCAAAAATGTTGTAAAATTCATAACATTGATAATCTTGATTAAAGGAAAGCACCCAAACTAATAATCATGGTTTACAAAACACAACCATCAACAAAAATGTTGTAGAATGCATGAAATGGGAAATTTTGACCAAAATTGATGCTGATTATGGAAGCTTAATATCTTCATTTTTTAATTCTAGAGATTCTCCTAGTCGAAACCTTGGCTAACATGTCCATGTTTCTCTTGGCCAATTCTTCTTTAAAAGGTTGTAGTTCTGCCTCCAATTTCATGATTTGAGCTTGATGAGATCTGTTCTACCTATAGAGATTTCTGAGCTGTCTGTGAAGTGGTAGGAATCTTTTAGCTAAGAACCTGGCCTTGTCAATAGTCTCATAGTATATGCCCATCATCCCCTTAAGCTTCTTCCTAGAATCCAAGTCTTATTTCTTCAATTTATTAGCTTCAGCTCTTGCTTCTTTGAGTTGCCTCTTGAGCCTCTTGAAAGTGGGATTTCTTTCATGTTGAGGAGTAGTGATGTCGATAACTTCAATGGGTTTCTCAAAAGATTTATATTTACCTTTCCTCTAGGTTGAAGTTTTTGTTGCATCATCCTCCACAGGGGCATTTTGCTTGGTTTTTGCTCTAGTAAAAGGCCTCTTAGGCTTAACTTTGTCTGCAGTAATGGGTGAAGGAAAAACAAGCTTTCTTCCACTTACACCTGTGGATTTGCTTGAAGGAACCTCCATAGGAATAAGATCTGCCATGGGTGAAGCTTCTCTATGTGAAGGTTGTGAGGTCCCTCCTGCTTCTGTTTCATTTATGGCTCTGTTAGCTTTATCAGTCATGGTGCCCCTTTTCTTCTTCCTAACCTCTCAATACACAGTCCTCTCAACAGGAGTAGGACTTTGTATCTTGCACTATGGAGTGGGGGCAACATTTAACTGAAACTATGATGAAGTGAGGAATGTTTCCCAATCAATGTTTGTCTTTCTCAACTCTTCCATCACTAACATCTTAATAAGGACAGAGTGAAAGACAATGGTGTCTACTTGCTTAGACTTGGCTTGAACTCTGTCATCCATCTTACCAATGCTTCCAAAAAGATAAAAAGGGAGGTTCATTGATTCTTTCCCTGTGAAGCGTAGCAACAACCTGATGTGGTATTCGTATACCATGTTAAACCTCCCCTCACATGTGAAATACCTTTGGATAACCTTCAACATCTTATCAAAACCTTCAAGCATGTGGGTTCTAGGTACCGCTTTGGACAAGTTGTTCCCCTAATACTCTGGCTTAAGGAATTCCTTGGAGAAGGAAGCATTTAGTGACATAGCCTTCAACCACTTTTCTCCACTGTTGGGTATCTCTGTTGCAACAGAGATGGAATGTTCTAAAACCTCAAATTCTAACATCCCCACTTTGGTTTTTGTCCCATTAAAATTTAATGCAAATTCTCTAGCCACCTATGGATGCCCCCACTACATCTTTTCACATAAATTAATGCAACCTACCCTCTGAAAGGCTTCCCTGATCAAAGGTTCAGAGTCAAGGAGTTGCATATCATATAGCTCTATCCTTACAACCCCCCCTCCCTTGTGATTCTTCTTATGTTGTTGATTATCCATAACCGTTGCTAGAAGAAAGCTTTTCTGTAAGTTTTAATGACATCTAGATGTGTGAAAATAGGGAATACAATAAATTAGGGTTTTGATGAAAAAACTATTTTCAATAGGTTGACCTTGTACATATCTTTTATACACCTCACTCTATACACATCTACGAATGAGACCGAGCATTCTTCAAACATGAGGGATAAGGAAAAGCAATTGAAAGTTATAATGAAAGGGAGACAAAAGTTAAATCTTTGCTAAAACAAGTCTTTCATTAACTTAAAAATTGGTTAAAAGCATTAATAATGCGTGCAATTTTAAGCTTGCTCCGATTACATGATAAACCACACATTTCAAAATGGATAGGGGTAAAATTCACTCGTTTAAGGCTGAATTTCAAAGGGTGTAGAAGATAAAAGTTTCAGCAGTCCTAGAACAGGTGGGTTGGCATCACCCAATTTGCAGCGCTGGAGTAACCAAATCGCAGCGCTGTGGGGAAATTTAGGGAGACGAGTGGTTTCTTAGCAGTGGGAAAGATGGATGAGATCAAAAGGCAACTAGAACTGGTGGGCAAGGTTTAGAACATCACAGAGGTGAGTTTGAAATCTGTCAGCAAAATTATGGGACAGTTCGCAACACCGATAGATAAACCAACAAAAACCCCTCTCTCAACCCTTAAACAACATGGAAACTCTCAAGGAGTACCTGGTAGACCTAGGCTTGATGTTGATGTCTGTGAATTTTAACATAGATGTTTGCAAGTTGTCCAACCTCCAACACTCCTCTTCAACCAGTTTGTAATGCTCGTTCGTAGAACCTGTCTACTAGTTCACAACGCATGTCTACCAGTTCACAGTGCCTGATTCAAACATGAATTGCACACTTCGAGGAGACCGTTAGAAGATCCTATGACATAATCCCTGAAAAATTTGTTAAAATATGGTGTTGAAAACAATGAAATCTCCTATGACATGACTCTTAATTTGCAATGATAACCATTGGACGCGTGAGGTACTTATGAGTACGTTGTGAACTCTCCTGGTGAGTTGGCAGCACATACAACTGACTTTGACTAGACATTTAAACAGATAGATGGTGACAAGGAGAAACTTGTGTACAACTGGGAGGTGTGACATGTCAAGGTAATGATGTAAGGTGTGACTCATAGGGACTTTATTTACCTTGTCATGATGTCTAATTACATGACCTCAAGACTCTAAACCAAGGTTGAATAAATATTTAACTTATTCAAATCAAACTTTAAGTTATGACCCTAACAAGAAGACCTAAAAACCTATGACTTATGTAACCCTGTGACTCAAAAAACAAAAATAGAATGATTTTTTGACCCCTACAATTCTATGTGTTAATAAGAAGCACTTTTGGATCCATTATTGAAGAAGATGAGACAGTATGAAGGAACCCCCTCTTTGAACCACTCCCCTCGCGCATTTCTAACCAAGAACAAAGAACCAAAGAAGAAAGTGTAGGAGAGACAAAAGTAGAAGATACTAGTGGAGTAGAAACTGAAGTCGGTGAAACTTCTAAAGAAAGGTTGTTAGTACTAGTAGTAACCGATAGCAATCAGTCAGGAAGATCAAGTTCCAGTTGAAATATTGCCAATCGGGATTCAACCCTTTGGCTTGCCATGTTTCATGGGATGGGACGAGATGATGCAAAACAACATTGGTTCACTTGTGAAACCATTAGGTCTATGAAGCAAGTCATAGATAAGGTGTCTAATATCGTGCAGTTAAAGACTACATTCAGAGATAGAGCTCTGACACGGTACATGAAGTATAAATATACTACACTAATAGGACAAGCAAGGTCCCTAACAAATATAAAGAGAGACATCCTTAGAGAATTCCATAAACCTAAGTCAAACTCCCAAGGTATAACCATGATTAAGGAGATCAAGCAATAAGTTGGAGAAACCACGTGGGACTATGACCAGTGGTTCAAGATTTTGTTGGACAGATTAACTTTCCAAATCTAGGATGTCCAACACAAAGAGTGGTTCATTTCCAGAACTCTCCCTCACATTCGGGTCCCACTCGTAGAGTAGAAGGTGATGACTTATTTAGAAGTTGTAGAGATTGTAATGTGCCTAGAGTTTATGCTTGGAGGTGGTGAGACGTTCGCGGGATTGGCGCAGGTGCAATCTCGGCTTACGAACTTCACCATGTAGTTGCAATACATGGCAAAGGGGAAAGCAGTACATCAAAATGTTTGGTGTACCTTGTGTCATGCAAAAGGTCACCATCGAAGTGAGTGTCTTGCGTTGGGAAATTACATGAAGACAGGCACACCAAACCCATTTCCTACAAGGCTATAGATAGAATGGTGCAAGATTTGTAGACAATGAGGCCATGTACCTCCTTGTTTCCCAACTCTACATAAGTATCAAAATATTACACATACCCCATACTGTGAATTTAGCAAATCCATAGGGCACAATGTGAACAACTGTCAATCATTGTAGTTGATAAAGGAGAATATTGCAGATGCTTACAAGGTCCAAGAGAAGAATAAGGGTGGATACCATGGAGGCTTCGACCGTGGAGACTTCTAGGGAGGCTAGAGAGGAGGATATGGAAGAGGAATAGGTAGAGGATGCAGTGGGGGAGGAGGCAAGCAACCCATCTATTTCAATTGTGGTGAGACAAGCCACTTGGTGCAGTTGTGTACCAAGCCCCGCACACAATGTGGATATTGCCACAACACAGACCATGTCACGAAATATTTCCTGAAGTTGTTGGAAAAGTGGGAAGAGAAGAAGGGGCATTGTAACATGGATGATTGTTGAGTCGCGCGAAGAGTAGAAGCTTAAAGAAGAAGTTGATGTACATGTAGTAACCGAGGAGGTATCCACATAGGAATCGACCTACAAAGAGGAGAGTACTCAGGACAACAATTAGAGGGAAAAATCAAGAAAGTAATGCAGGCACCTCCGAAGTTTGACATTGTGAAACAAAATCAGTTCCTATGTGATGCACAAAAGGTAATCAAGATACATGTGCACGAGGAGTTGCAATGTATGGTTAGCCCTGCACGCGAAGAGTTGCAACACATGGTTGAGATACCTATAGGCGAGGATTTGTGATGCATGACTGAGATACATGTGTGTGAAGAATTGAGATGCACAACACATGATGAATCACGGTGCAATGCTTACTCGGAGACTAACTCAGACAACCAAGTAAGTGAATTATTGCGTTGTTGACTGAAAGTGTTGGGTTATCCCATGACTACCAAGAAGTCAACACATATGTTGACAAGGTGGATTGAGGAAGGTGATGATGAGACTGTTATCTCTACCCCGCTACCAGAATGGGACGTGCGTCATGTCAGTAGGAGGAAGTGCATGGGAAGAGAATTTAAAATGACAGTTGAGTTAGGATAATATGAGATGGAAGGTATCATGTTGGACTTGGGATTTGATGTGAATATTCTTCCAAAGAAGTCGTGTAAGTTGACGGGAAAACCAAAGTTGGTGTGGTCTCCCATTCAACTCAGGCTCACAAATCAGTACAGGATCTATCCCAATGGCAGACTAGAGAAGGTCAAAGTTAACATTGATGGGGTAAAAACAAATGCAGTTTTTGAAGTGGTCTATATTATCGATGATTCAGAACCCTATCCAACTCTTCTTGGAATTGATTGGACATTTGATAACAATGATGTTTTAAATCTAAAGCAAAGGCAGATTTCCTTTGAGACAGACACCGGTCGAGGGAGACAGATACAATCAACCAGTGAATGAAGATGCACAAAGTTTAATCATTGAGAATATATACAACATCATAGAGCGTGAGGAGGATTATGGAGTATCGACAAGGAGATCCATATGAATCACCAAAGTAGTGTTGGGTATGTGTTATATTCTTTGCATGTGTGTGTGTGTGGGTGCGTCAGATACGACGACTGCGTCTGACTCTGTTGGGCGGTTTTTTGCTATTTTTAGCGGATTTTGCTATTTTTAGCTGATTTGTAAATTAATCCCGGATTAAGGGATTAGGGTTTTGGTATCTACGGAATACCTAAAAACATTGTATATA
>ML778553.1:846435-864734 GCA_009831015.1 Picea engelmannii
TGCAAAGAAAACAACAAGTGGGAGAATGTTGGGTATGTGTTATATTCTTTGCATGTGTGTGTGTGTGGGTGCGTCAGATACGACGACTGCGTCTGACGATCCCTTCACCTAGGGCTCTGCCGTGTGTGCCGGGCGCTTTCCTAAGGGGGTCCCAGGGGGGGGGCAGGTATGCCCCCCCCCTGG
Organism: Picea engelmannii; assembly: GCA_009831015.1. Classification (NCBI taxonomy): domain Eukaryota; kingdom Viridiplantae; phylum Streptophyta; class Pinopsida; order Pinales; family Pinaceae; genus Picea; species Picea engelmannii. The sequence goes on from ML778553.1 coordinate 846,619, forward strand.
TTACGCGGAGTGTTTGGCACTGGGCGGTAGCCCGGGGCCGACGGGGTTCGAGGCAGCGCCTCGAGTACGCGCAGCGTTCGGCACCGAGCGGTAGCCCGGGGCAACGCCCCGAAATTTTTTTTTGGGCGTTTTTTTGCTATTTTTAGCAGATTTTGCTATTTTTAGTTGATTTGTAAATTAATCCCGGATTAAGGGATTAGGGTTTTAGTATCTACGGAATACCTAAAAACATTGTATATATTGTATGGCGAATGGTGAAATTCGATATAATGAAAAAGAAAGGTTTTCCCGGTTGAGGGTTTCCGGTAAAGATCTCTGTGTATTATGTGTATGAGCCATTGATTAATTTTTGTATTGCTTAAGAATATATATATGCATTGCTTTACTTCGCAGGTTTAAAACTTACAAGTAGTGCACTGGGTTGGATCGGAATTGCCTGACCTACTGAGATTTGATGAGATAGGTCAGGTAGATGCATTTATAACATAAACAAAGGACAGTGTGCTTGAGACCCAGAGGATTCAGGTCATGGATGCAGTAGTGAAGGGAACACCTACGCACTAGTGGGCGATGCACCGTTCAAACTTATAGGACTAAGCACAGGTGGTAGAATGCATCAAAGTTAGGTTCTAGCCTCTGGCCGACTTTGAATTAGTAAGTTGTTTATCCACATTCGTTGATCAACGTTAGTACTTATATGCCCATCCATAATCTTTTTCCCCTTGTTTTTCTTTAATCCCTGAATTTTCCTTACATAGTCATTTTTCCCTTTCGAATGCGGGTTGTGGATAAGGCTACTACCAAATTCCTAGGTATGCAGACCCATAAGCCCATGTATCTATACTTAGTCATTTTTCTTCTTTTCCAATCCCTGCACGTAGTCGTTTTCTCAAGTGATGCGGGAGACCAACATGTCCATGTCCTGCAAATCCCCATGTCCCATGCCCTGTAGTCGCACAATACTCAAAATGACATATCTACCTTCTCATCCTCCAAACTGCACCCTTTACCTTTTTCAATGAATGTCATTTCTTTGAATGCGAATGCAGGACACCCGTCCCTTCCACTTACCTTTTTCCATCATGTCTTCTATCTCACATCCCATAGTCTCGTGTTCTACATAATGACCCTTCCACTTTCACGAATCGCATAATGATCATTTCCCATACGTAGTCTATTTTATCATTACGGGTGTAGGAGTCTTTCCCTTTCATTTTTTTCATTCCCCATGTCTTGTATCCCACACTCCACCATCTTACAATCCCACGTTCACCATATTGCACTCTCCATTCTCCTTTTCGCACTTCCATGCTTAACCATTTTCCATCTCCTACGACATCACATCGCCATTTCCCGACTGCATTAATTTCCCCTCACCACGTCAGTTTCCACTTGTGTGAACATGATGATGTTATTAAAGTGGTGAAGATTTCATAAAGCATTGTAATAAATTCTAAATTTCACCATGCAAGCTGAAAACTTTGAAATAAGAGCTATGGTGGTTAAAAATCAACACAATATATGGTAAATTAAATAAAGTACTAATATGCCATGTTGTAAAACGTTATATTGACAATAGCACCACCTATTGGTAAGAATAGAAAACAATGTAAATTATGTCAAGTAGGAGAAAAGAGTTGTATTGTGGAGATACGCTAAATACACTTGGACGTGAATATCACGAGTTCCAATGGTCGCAAGCATACAAGTACTACAAGGCCTTCCCTCCCACCGAGAAGAAAAAAAACCAGGTTTGGACCTCATGCATAGCTCTGGCTGGTTGTGTTTTGGAGGTGACAGATTTCAAAGAGCTAGTTCTTTGGTGCACTGATAAATTTGATATAGAAATGGGAATAATTCAGGTTCAAGGGCAACAACCTATCTCCTTAGATCCTTTTGTTTTCGAAGAATGTTTAGTAGTAAGAAAGTATGTTGGGGATGGAATTCAAAAGAGAATAGACTTGATCCAAGAAATCTATGAGTTAGTAGAAAGCTCCACCAGTTTTTCAATGAGGATTATGCACTTCAAATAATATCTCCAAAAAGATCTGGAAAACGATGAGGGTTTTTACAAGGAGGCTATGTGGACATTTGTTGCAAAGGTTCCGAGTTTAAGTGATATCCATAGAAGAGAACAAACCCTTCCATCTACTACCTGAATAAAGAAAATTAGTGTTTGTTGGTTGAAAATAATTAAAAGTTTAAGAGATATGTTGAACGAGTTGGATGTTGTGAAAGTAAGAGAGGTGACATTTTCTTAAAACTTGTTGAACTCACGAAGGAACTCAGTGACCAAAATTTATTGATGGACACAATACTTATGTCTAAAGACCAATTATTATACCAACTTGAAGGTTTAAAGGTTGCATGGGAAAATAAGTTCACCGACTCAACAAGATTTTCCAAAGATGAAATTGAAAGGTGGTTGGTGCGATATAATAATAAAAATGATGACGTTGATGGCATGTTGCACCAATTGGGTATTGACCTAAGAGAAATGGAGAATGATCTATTTGATATAAAGACTAAGCATGAGATCACAGTGGCCCGAATTAGGGAATACATAGAAGAGTGGCTAAGAAAATCCCTAATCAAAATCACCAAGATAGATAAACATTAAACAGTTACAACAATAATTCCAACTCCAACACAACAACCGTCTACAAAAGAAGCATCAACAAGCAAGTAACAGGTTCATAGAATATTTCCATCGCAATGAGTAAAGTAACAACCCTATTCTCTCCCTTGTCATCTTTTTATTCTACAATCATTTGTCACATTGCCCTTCTCTGTTCCCAGTAATCTGTGAAACCTAAGGTTGACCCTTGACTGTTTTTCTCATGTCTTCCAGGTCTTTTTCATTTCATGGTCCACGAAAGCCCCATCTCAGTCTTTGAAGGACAAGCACAATATTTTATTTGTAATCCAAGACAATAATATTTTATTTAAAGACATATATTATTTTTTAAGGTTCCTAGAGAACTAATTTGGGACATAACATTATTGATATCTCAAGACTTTTAATCTAAGCATGAGATTTCATATGTATGTCCATCATAATCTTATTTGTGTTTAATGAAAACATCATTTAAAGTTCTCACCCATATGCGGTCCATGCTTTCTATTCCCTTTGTGGAATATTGTGTTCTATTGTGATGAATGTTGTGATGGAAATGTTATCTTAAGTTAATGCACACTATTTTGGTTTATAATCTTGTAACATATTGTAAATGTTTATTTTCTTCAAGATACCTAGTCCTTTATCAAGTACTCTTTGCATGTGAATATTTATTTTGAGAATGAGACTGGTCCTCTTTCGAGCATTGTTTCTATTCTTGCATATTGTTTGAAATAGAGGAGTACCACCTCTTTAAAAACGTAGGGGGATTTTGTCCTCGTGAGGTTGACTCAAAGACCGTAAAATAGTCTTTGGATCAACATAAACATATACAAGGGGACTAAGGATCTCTAGGAACACATTTTGTTATGTGAGAGGCATTAGACAACTAAGCAGATTCCTCAAGTGCAATGGGTCCATAGGTTTTCCCATACTATTGATATGTCTCCAAAAGCTAATATATCCAAGAGGAGACTAGAAGGAAAACTAGGGACTAGGAAAAAGTGAGTAATAAGTTTTGTGCAACATTCAAGTTTATGTTGGAGGTTCCCATGTGGAAAGATACGTTGTTAAAGATCTAGAATTTTATATTAAATCAAAAATCTAGAGACCCCACATAGAAGGTGGTATGTGCCTATCACAAGCCAATGGTGAAGTTAAATCAACCAGTGTATTGCTAGAAGGTAGACAATAATAACTATCACAAAGAAGACCCTTGAAGCTTATAGATCAATGAAACCAAAGGTGAGCACATGGTTCATGGGAATTCCTCCAGTAGTATTGCGCTAGACTATACACAATTTTCAATAATAGAAAAACATAAAATCGACATAGAAGAGGCACCGAAGATGGTTGTAATTGGTGATTATTGGGACCAATAAATAGTGACACGAGTAGTGGATTTGCTGAAAGAATATGAGGACCTGTTTCGAAGAAGCTTTTCTGAGATGAAGGGTATCATAAGATCCCTAAGAGAGATGAAGATTCAGTTGAAACTGGATGTCAAATTGGTAAAGAAGACACTATATCGGATGAACCCAAAATACAAAGAAAAGGTGCACAAAGAATTGGACTGCATGCTAGATGCAGGTATCATCAATCCTATGGAAGAATCAAAATGGATCATCCCGATGGTGGTGTAGTCAAAGAATATGGTTGATCTAATAATTTGTGTATATCTATGGAGCTTAAACTCAGCTTGCGTGCACAATCAATTTCCTACCCCATTTACATATGAAGTTCTAGAGAATATGGGTGGGTGTGAAGCTTATTCGTTCGTGAATGGCTTATCAGGCTACCACTAGGTGCGCATTGCAGAGGAAGACATGGACAAGACAACCTTTACAACACAGTGGGGCTCATTTGCATATACCATGATGCCAATTGGTCTGAATAATGCACCTACAATGTTCTCAAGGATTGTTGTTGCATGTTTTAAGGATTTCATGCACATTTCTGAGAGTATACTTAGATGATTGGATGATGATCATCTTGCTCAAAGAGCATATGCAAGTACTACGGTTGATGTTGGATAGATGTAGGCAGTTACATATCTAATTGAATCTTAAAAATGCATCTTATGTACACTATTTGGAACTCTATTAGGACATGTCATGTGCAAGGAAAGCTTGTTAGTGGATCAGGCAAAGATTGCAGAAATTATGGACATGTTAGTCCCAACCTATGTAAGAGAGTTGTGCACAACCTTGAACCAAACAAGGTATTACAGATGGTTCATTCAAAGCTATGTGAAGTTTTTTGTGTTGTTGGAAAAGATATTGCACAAGGATACCATATATGTCTGGACACATGAATGCCAAGAGGCATTTGGACACACTAAAGGAGATATTAGCGACTGCGTTGATTCTTATATTTCTAGAGTGGACCAAGATCTTCCATGTACATGTGGATGTGTCATCCATTTCACTTGATGTAGTTCTTGCATAGTCGAGAGAAGATAAAATTGGTCATTTGATACATTTTTCCAACATAAAGTTATCAGATTCTTAAAGGAACTACACAACCATGGAGCGTGAAGGATCGGCAATGGTCTATGCCTTCCATAAATGCAGACACTACTTACTCGATGCTCCCTTCAATTTTTTCACCAATCATTCAACACTCAAATACTTGGTGAATGGGCAAGTGTTGGGGGAGAGGATATGTCGATGGTTGTTACTCTTCCAAGAATTCAAGTTTGAAGTTGTGGTCAATCCCAGTAAGCACAATGTTGGGACAGATCATCTCTCAAGGATAGAGTCATGGGAAGTTGGAGGCAGTGTAGATGATGAGCTACCATACTCACAACTCTTCAAGGTTGAGGCAATGCCAGATCAAATTACAGAGACTGCGACATACCTTACAATAGGTAAGGCACTGGAGGATAACACACAAGCATACCACTAACAACTAGTGACCCTAAGCGTCGATTACTAGTTGATTGCAGGGCAATTATGGAAACTCGACGTCGATGGGATATTACACAGATATGTATTGGAGCATGAGTGAAACATAGTAATATATGAGGCACATGATCAAATCATTGCTAGTGTAACACAACAAAGGCAGTTGCATGAAAAGTGTTACGCACTGGATTATGGTGGTCATCATTATTTGAGGAATCTAAGGATTATTGTAAGTGTTGCAATGTTTTCCAACAGATTGGGAAGCCATCAAGGCAAGATGAACTACCACTCTTTATGGACACCACTCTAGAGCCATTTGAGAAGTGGGAAATTGATTTTGTAGGTCTAATCAATCCCCAACACTCAAAACTAGTATTGTGTGGTATATTATCACCATGACGAAATACTTGACTCATTGGGTAGAAGTTGTGTCGATAAAAGATTGTACAACGAAGACTGTCACACGATTCATTTTTTAGAACATCGTCACCAACTTTGGATGCTTGAAGACACCGATGACCGATTAGGGCATGCACTTCTTGAATGACACCATCCGTGCACTAACTCAAGAGTTCATGATCCATCATCAAAAGAGCACATTGTTCATCCACATGCTAATGGCACTGTCGAAGCATTCAACAAGATACTAGATCATGCATTGACCAAGGTATACAATGTACAACATGACGATTGGGATCAATGGATTACAAAAACATTGTGGGAATAGAGGACTACCTGCAATAGAGTGACTAAACACATGCCATTCAAGTTAGTCTATGGAAAAGAAGTGGTGATTCCATTAGAATTTATGGTACCAAGTCTTAGAATTGCAGTTGCGAGACAGATGTCAGATGATCAATCATGCAAAGATGGTTGGATGAGTTATAGGAATTGGAAGAGGACCGATTAATTGCAGGACACAACTAGAAGATGGAGAAATGGAGACAAAATGATTATCATGATCACAACATTTTACACAATACTCTGCAACTCGGATTGCTAGTATTACTCTACGATAACAAGTTCCTGAAGCACTCGGGTAAGCTGCGCATGAGCTAGTTAGGAGCCTTTAGGATTTTTTACATCAGTGAGGCTGGCACAAAAAAGATGGTGATTCTCCAGGGTCATCCCCTCAGAGGATTGGTAAATGACAGATGATTGAAGGCATATTATGGCTCGTAGATGTCGGTGGTGCCATGAAATCAAAATCAAGTTTCATTGTTAGAGTAGCGTAGGAGTTAGTAAGGTAGAAGTTGATAAGTGTGCAATGATTAGAAGGATTAGATAGATTTAGGTAGTACACAGGATAAGATAAGTCGTATCAGAGAAAAATTAGAAGAAAATATAGATTTTAGGGTTTAAATGCTAGAGTAAAGACCATAGGATAGGGTAGCCCTATGTGACAAGTGGATGACAAGACATATGGGCTAATAAGGCGGTGAAGAGATAGGTAGTTAAAGCTAGGACAATTCATGACTGTACAAGAAATGAAAATAGTTATGGAAAAATTTACCAACAGGGGCATTAACAGTTATGGAATTAAAACATATCATCGGTCAACATTAACGACGACGACAAATTCAAGTGGACATCTAGGCAAGAGAAATTTATGGAGGGAAGTGACTTATCCAAGTATTTAAATTTCCCATTACACTATAAACCATTCATTATGACTACGAAGATGAGTGTAGAGAAAATTCATAGAGAAGCCCCCAAGTTTGCACCGAGTGTTCAACAAATTCAACCCGTAGAGATTAGGTGTGAGTAGGTGATACAAATCAAAGTTAAGGAGAATAGTGCATGGCAATGCAAGAATTTCAACCAAGCCAAGAGATGACTAGAGCAATGGCCTCAAGTAGTAAGACCAAAGCGCGATCCAAAGCTAAAGAAATAAAGGAAGCACAAATTCCTGTGGTCAAAATCCCCACCAAGTTGCACATCTGAGGACCTTTATTGGTCATGATTCCTAGCCTCAAGCTTGTAGACTACAACATACAGGACAAGGAATAGTTCCTTGAACTGTGCTTTGAAGCTTACACATAAATCATTGTAGGAGGGAAGGTAGTTGCCAAGCCCATCTATAAATATGGGATTATGACATTAATGGATGTCCCCCACTTCGAGCACAATCTGAACATCAACTCATGTGTTTGTTTCTTACTCAACAAGTTGCATGGAGGATTCCTCTAGCTGGACCACACATACCCAGTCGACATAGAAACAATGCACCAAGTCTCGGGCATTCCCAGAACAAGGGAAGATCCTACTAATATGGTGATGGCATGAGATGCCACGCAAGAAGAGGTGTACCAGACAGAGGAATGAGAGGAGTGGTCATTTCAATCATCAGCGATTTACAAGTCCAATTTTCCACACAAGTATTGGCTTGTAAGATTATGCGCAAGTGTTAGAAGGATGAATTGGGGGTAATCCTAGTCGCAAAGCAATGCATCCAGGGCATCAAAATGTGTTGGTCTAGATACTTGATGAATGAGTTCATCCAATATTGCATGGATGTGCAGGACCATGAAAAGGAGTTTCATTATAGTTGGGTGTTACTCTTGATCACAATGATATTGTGGAATCCACCGCCGGGCCGGGAGTACAACACACAAGTTACTCCATCCTTCCTTGCACCTAAATTCAATGAGTTGCAATACAACACAGACAAGGATGTCCAATGCGAGAACAACATGTCTTTCCAACTATGGTACACTGAAAATGCACCAAAATGATTCAGGTGATTGTGAAAGCTTTATGCATACTACATGACCTAATGGACATGTATGAGTATTGCATTCTTTTTTAAGCTAACTTTCATAATGTTTTCATCATTCCACTTGCATATCAGTAGATGCCTGCCTAAATCCTCCCATTTTGAAATATCAAGGAGGACATTCAGAATGTCATTGCCATAGTGGTCGAACTCGATGCAGCCTGTTGAGGCGTCTGATATCCCTTTACCTCAACAGTAAGAACCAAACTTGCCTTAGAGGTCTAATTAGACTCTGCAACGTTTGATGGGTGGAATGGTTCTCTAGATCTTTCGATCTAGCTAATTTATCGATGGGATTTACTTGGTGATTGACAGGATATATTTCAGTGAAAGTTCCTCCTTCAAATGAAACATTCTCTTTTGTCTTTTCTTTTATTAGATGAGTCTGATAAAGTAAGGTGTGATGGTATAAACCAACTAATATAAGGGATTCTTAACTACTAAAGAAGGCTGAGCCTGGGATAACCCTCGTGCTCTAGCATGTAGACAACGATATTCACACCTATTACAAGTCTAGTAATAATACATTAACTTGTTGGTATTTCAACAGTGACTCAGATACAATTATTGAAAGAAAATATGCATGCAATAACATGAGTGCAAGAAAAATAGTATCCTTATCTCTACCATCAATCATATATTAACACAACGATTTGATTTTCATCATTAAGAACAAAAGAATGTTAAAATATTGATACATATAGATTATCAATAGATTCAAAAACTCTTACTCGTTATAACATCAACTACTGAAATAAAAGTTGTAAGTAGTTCCTCCTCAATCCAATCACATAATGCCTTTGATGAAAAACAAAATTTTGTTTTTGGTTTTAAACATTACTTCTGAATTAAGGTTGCTCATAAATAATTCTTTACAATTCTCAAAAAGAGGGTCTTTTCCCCAAAACCATTGACCCCTTCTAAAAGGTCAATCCCCCTATTTATAAAGAATCACTAACTAAAAATAGTTGCTACAAGTTTGTGTTAAGTAAAACAAAAGATTGCCATGTGGTGCTTGATCTCTTTGTTCTCTGGAAATCATCTTATGGTTCTACTAGAGTGGATGACTCTTCTCGTATTCTGACCACTTGACGAAGAGATCCTCACATGTGTTAGCATACGGGAATCTATGTTGGTCCATCAGGGCTGAAAGGGTTTCCTTCACTTCTATTGCCCTCTCTCTATATTTGAAGATTTTGGCACTTAAACGCTGCAGAACTACACGAGCCTTGATTGGATGTTCCATAAACTTCTGTATTTGACCCAGTGTCATGCTTGCCACCTGGACGATCTCCACTCCCCATGTTGAGTCCTGTTTTGCATGTCGTTTGACTATGTCATGCAAGTCGACAAGGTCTTCGGGTGAGCCATACTTTGGAAGGCCAATGTATTTCATCTCCCGATTGATCTTTTCCCAGCTTCTTTCGCACTCGGCACATCTCTTTTGTATCTCTTGCTGAGGTTCCTGGGCCACACTTACCCAATATTCGATTGCTTTCCTAATTTGGTAGATGTTTCTATCCATCAGCACTCGAATTCCATGGTCCTCCGTGTCTCGACCCTTCAACACTACGCTAATGTAATCGATTTGTTCTAAATCTCAGTATGACTTTTCATACCATCTCTCCACGTCCTTACAGGTTGTCAGTGCCATAAGGGTGTCTTCTTGAAAATTGGCTACACATGCAGTGAAGAGATGTCTTTCGCTCGTGAACTTCACATATGCATCTTGGAACTCACTCTTCAAAAAAACTATGGCCTACGTTGAGTCTTGGTAATATTTTTCTAGATGGCGCAAATGCTCTAGCTCCTTCTGTGCGGTGGCCAGTTCCTTTTCATCTTGTTTTGCTCGATCCAACTTGGCATCAATGATAGCCATCCCTGCGTCGATGAGCTCATATGTCTTCGCATTTTTTGTGCTGAGCAAATTCTCTTCTGTGGTGATGAGAATCGAGCTATCCAGTGTGAGTCTTCTTTTCTTGGTGGTCCTCCTCATGATGGATTTCCTCTTCCTGTCGTAAGCGATCACATGTATATCGACGACCTCATCAACATGCCCAGGGATTTATTGTTCTCCCCAGGTTAGAATGTTGTCCAAGCTTCCTACCATATGTATTTTCTCTAGGACCGACTCTTTTACTTCTTTGGTAGTGGAAATTGTCATATGTTCCAATGGCTTGACCTCCATCTGGTGTTCATCAACTGGTGAGGTATCAACCAAAATTGAAGAGACAGTCAGAGGCTCAATACTTACTTGGTGATCGGATGTTGAGGTGTCGATCTCTGGCTGTTGCAATTCCTCCTTTTTTCCACCTAAACCTAGCTCATCCCTGGAGCTATCTTTCGGGGTCCCGGATAGGTCGAGAAGTTCAGTGTCTAAGATACTTTCGACTTCATGGTCCCCTACATAGGGTTTGGAATTGATGCATCGAGACTTGGAGCAGATGTTCCCCCTGATTCTTTCTCCTCTGTAATTGGTATCAAAGTTATAAGTGAGACCTACGAACTCTCTTCATCATCATAGATGGTTATTAGATCAAACAAGGTATTAGGCACACCCGTTTTGCCTGGTGTTCTTAGAATCTCATCCTGGGTTGGAATGGTCACCGACGATTTGGCTTGTGGTGATGTAACTCTGGGATTTTCCAGACCGGTGGTTTCCTCCAGTTGTGTTGACTCTGAGCCATTTAGCTCCTCTCTCATTGTGATTGGGTCGGTCGGGGTGATCCTCATCATTTCTACTAGTTGAGGGTCATTCTTTAGCTCCTGGATGACTCTTTGGAATCCTTCTAGTAACAACATCCCCCTCCTTTGTGTCTTTGTGGCTTTTGCTGCTCTGTTTTCTTCTCTAACCCTGAGAGCTTTTTGAGTCGTATGTTTTATCGTTTCGACTTGCTCATCCATACTCATAGCTTTGAACCTAGTCATCTTTGGGTTAGCTTTTCTCTGTAGTACCTGCTCCTAGTCCTGAGCACATTCTGTAAAGATCTCATCTTCAAACTTGTCATGTGCGTATGGCCAACAGGAAGAAGATTGTGGCGAATGTTGGAGAACTAGGCCTTTAGGGTCATGTTTGCGGAATCGGCCTGTTGGGAACCTGTATTCTAGCTAGCTCAAACCCTCTTGTTTATCTTGAGCAGTGTCCTTCACTATGCAAAACCCTACATGGAAACCATAGGGTATGAATCCTTGTTTCTTATCCTTAACCAAAGTGGCACTATATCCTTGCAAGATGATCTGGTAACATATTTATCCTATGATGATCCGGTCAAGGACGTGATCAGGAAGTAAATGTGGTGCTTCAGTGGCCTCAAACACCCTGATATAGGTTGTGGTTTCATCTAAGTAGCAGTGACCTACTTTTGAAATCATTTTCTTGGCCACTATAGACAATTTGGTCATTCTTTTTTGAATATAATGAAATAAATCTGAGCAATGAATTCATCGCAAATGAGAGCATAAGATTTCTTGTACCTGTTTTCCCATAGGACGCTGAAGTAGACATGTACAGGTAGCTCTAAGACATGCTAGCTCATATTCATGCTGGCAAAGACATTCCTTGCGCAGATCACGTCTAGCAGATATGGGGCCATGTGAAAAGCATGTGCTTCTCCCTCCTTTAGTGACTGAGCCTGCAATATACTGGTGCTCAATTGCTTGGAGATAATTTCTCCCCAGTTGAAGCTACTCCCGGAAATAGCCACAGTGTATGCCAGGGGCATCCATGCCTCTGAGAACTTAGCACAATCTTTTTCCTCGTATAATCAACAAATTAGAGCCATTAAGTAGATATATAGCTCCCTCAGATTTGTTGTCCCATACCATCCATTGCTCTGGTTTGTAAATTTATTGTCTTCCTTCCACTAGGAGACCATTAATCGTTTGGTGTCATGGAATTCATAGAACTTCACCATGAAGTCTATGTCCTCTGGGTCCTTGATCTTCTAATATTTATGGACCTCTGTCGGGAGAAAAACTCTAACACATCCGCCATTCTCATCATTGATTAGGCACTTATGCGCGTCTATATGATCGATTATCCAACTCAAAGTCTCAATGCAGGGCAAGACTGGAGTTTGACAGGCTACCATATGCAAGCACGACCGACAGATATTTGGAAAAACTAGTCGTCGTGCACCCTTACATCTGGGTCGCTGTGGGGGATAAACTCCAGGTAATCTTCCCAGTTAATTATGTTGAACAAATATCCCTATTGTGGGAGAATTATCTTTGATCCAATGGTTTCTTTGTATCGCCAAAAGCAGGGGGCTGGGCAAATTCCTTCTTAGTCGATGTTTTGATGATCGGTTCTGCTCTGGGAGAAAATTCCAACTGCCTCACAACGTTGGGAGAAGATCCTTCACCAATCTCTGCTTCCTTCAATTTTGGTGCCCTTGGCAAGCGTCTGGTCGTTGGCTTCCTTGGAGGCATTTTTTCCTGTAGAGAGAACAACATTAGACACCGTGTTGCAGATAAAATGTCGATATGTAAAAATGTGACCGTCGAAATGATAAAATTAACACATACCTCTTCTTCGCACTAGCTTAACCTGGTTTTGAAATTATGAGAATCAAACACAACTCTTGAGACACTCTCTTTGCTTCTTCGACTGCTCTGGAAATGAGAAACTTGTGTGCATAATGTAGGTGTTCGTAGTTCTCTTAGTGATTTAAATGGAGATAATACTTACCTTGTCGCATTAGTTATTCAATTCAGGGTGTAGGTGTGGTTCTACAAAATCTGTCGCCAAATCCGCATTATGCTCGAGATTTAAATGCAGTCGTAGGTTGGCGGCGCAGGCACGGGCTATAATGTGGTTCATCGGCGATTTCAAATTCTTGTTGTTCAATCAGTGCACATGGTAGCAACCTATGCAGAGAGAAACATTAATTGGCCTATTAAATGGCAGAATCTAATCTTATTTTTTGTTGAAAATGTTCCATCATTCCGCTAATTTAATGGGTGGATCGGGAGTCAGTGCTTCTCTTTAGACAATGTTTGTTGATACCTCTTGGAAAAAAATTCGACGTCGATCCATCTTGCCATACAACGCTGATGTGGAAATGTTGACTTGGAAGTGTGACTAGGACACGGGGAAGCCTAAGGTGACTCGGGATGAAACTCGACCATACGAAATGCCTACGCAGTAAATACACGTGGTGTTTGATATTGGCGTCTTCATTTAATCGGGTTTTTCAGAATCGAGGATTTTCATTAGATAAGCATTTTAACAACAGGTCCTACCCTGCCGATGTCAAAAAAGTATCACAGATCGACAATTGACGATAAGTTTAAACAAGTGTTCCCAGATTACCCCCCTCGAAACTTGCCGATATCGAAAATGCATTGGGGATCGGTGATCGACGATGTGTCAATGCGAAATTTTTCCATGATTTAAATCTTTGAGATTTCACCGACCCCGAACAAACACATCAATAATCGGCTATCGTAGGTTCATCATGGCCCATGTCAATGCTTAGCCCTCTCATATTTCGTCGACACCGATGAGAAATCGGTCATTTCCTGAATCTTGTTTGCGAACAACCAGCACAAATCTACTCCATTTTTTACCGATGCCGATGATACATTGACGATCAACGATTATTGTTACTATGTGGTCATTTTACTTACTATGATTTTGCCGACGTCGAACATAAGTGCGGGGGTCACAATTTTATCTACAGATTCTTAGTTAAAATGCCAAGTTCCTTTTAGACACAAAGGTTTTCACTTTGACAGGTTCAAAAAAATCCAACTTGATCAATGATGGGACATGAAAATGAAATTAGCAATCCCTCCACAACAGATTCAATTCAAAAAGCAGAACAAAAGAAAACAAGTGGTACCCAAAAGAGAAAAAAAAATCATAAAAGATTTTAGGGTTTGATGAGCGCTCAACACAACCCACGCCAAATGAAGATGTAGAGATGTTGGAAACATAAACAAAGAGGAAGCAGGAGAGCGTGACCAAAGGGGCAAGTGTAGAACTAGAGGGTCAGTGGAAACAAATGCACCTAACCACAGAGAAAACTTTGCCCGTAAAAAGAAAACAAACATAGATTGCACCAAGCCCAACCACCGAGTCTAGATTACAAGGCCACACATCTAGTCCATTGCATCCTATAAACACCATGCTCTTCAACGAGACAACCCCATCTTGGACACCCCTGAAGTTTTCCAAGCATGGGATATTGACCAGTTAGATGGAGGGCTAGGACATAGACACTAGTGCTCAAGAGTAGGAGCCAGGACCTTCCTTTGCACCAGTTCATAACATCGTCAAGGTGCTCCGATCCAATTTGGAAGTGCAACAACTACTACATCAGGAATCATCACAACAATTGGGTGAGCTCTACTGTGCACTCAAAATTTCTAGACTATCAGTCGACCCCAAGAACATATGGTCACAAGTAGGACCATTAGTGCTACATCACCATGCATCGGTACATAAAAGTTGGTTCTGCAACTAAACTCATTAGCCTTGATAACCTTTGAGGCATCCACTAGTTCATAGCCTCTATCATTTCTTTATGCAGAGTTGGACTTGGAATATGTACCTTCATGAGACCTGCAAGTATTCATGGCAAAGATAATGAATGAATTAGATGACATGCAACATGCATTGAGTTAGTCCTATACAGAGCTGCAACAAAGACATGCGTAGGAGATGGTTGTGCATAAATAAATTGAATAACAACATGCAACGGAGGTGGTTGCACACATCTCATTACTCAAGGTTGTGGAGGAAGTACATGCAAGCATTCCCAACTCATTTGATGAATCTCCTGACCTCCCTTTGCTCTCATTTCTCTTCCTTATATCCAAGGTGATATAAATCATATCTCTAATATTTTAGCCAAAAATAATATTAAAACTCTATTTAAACCCCATCAAACCCTTAAACAATTATTCATAATGATTGAGGATAAATATGATCCCATACTTTTCCAAGGAGTTTACAAAATTCCCTACTTCTGTGGAAAATCATACATAGGCCAAACTGGTAGATCATCTAAACTTCGTCTCAAAGAACATATAGTTGACATCTTCCATAATCGCATCTCTAAGTTAGTTATTGCCAAACAATTCTACAAATCTATTCATCTCATTTGCTTTGACCAAACTAAAACTCTAGCTTCATAACCCTATTACTCCTCTCGTATTATTCATCATTAACCCTTCTATTTCTAAAAATTATTTTATTTGTTTAATTATTATTCAACTTATTTTTTATTTCTTGGTTTAATTTTTATCTTTTATCCCCCGCTCTTATGTTATTTTCTCTTTCTTACCTTTTTTACTTTTTACCCATCTCCTCATTTATAGCCACATTTTTCCTTCCTTGAAATACAATTTTAACAAATTATATTTATAAACTTTATTTTCTTTAACCTTTTCTTTTAATTTCAAAATTTTAATTAGCTTTTATTTCTGATGGCTCTTTTACTATTTTAATCATTTTTCATTTCAATTTTAAAGTTAGTATTAAATAGTTTTTATTTCCAAAGGACTCTTTTACTATTTTAATCATTTTTCACAACGGATTGTAACTCTTTCTTCCACATTGGTTAACCTTAATTTATAACCCTGTAAATATCCACCCAAACACTCTTTTCTATTATCATTTCAACTTTATTTGTCCACGATGATGGGTAGAGTGTCCACTCGAAACATTGGACATTTCAAAATTGTATATACATTTTATCTCTGCAAAGCTCAAGCTACATGTAATGTTGATACAAATGAGTAGAATATAATGCATAGCTCTAGGCCAAGTGTTTCTCATTTGTATCATCCCTTCATGCAATAAAAAAAAGTTTGGTCTTTGTAATTCTCACGGCGTCTTGGGTGAGACCTTATTCAATCCTTGAACATTGAATATGTCGATGCTAATGGGGTATTTGTTGGTAAAGCCTTTTGAACCTTGGGTCTAAGACCCCAAGCCAACAGCCCCGGTTTGTGGGTGAGCTTCATGGACTTCTTTAGCCTTACAAAAAACACTTATACATGAGACCTTGGTTTCCTAAACTACTTCATCATGGCAACCAACACTTTTATAAGGGGTCTAGTTTTATGGTGGAGCTACTTGGTTTACTGTAGCATGGTGGCTAGCACTTGTGCTGGGACCCTAGTTCCCTAGCCTGCTTTAGCATTGTGGTCAACAATCATCCATGGGACCTTGATTTATGGTTGTACTTCCCCACTACATGCATTGAGGGCAATGTTTTTCTAAGAGGGGTGGAGTGTTAAGATCCTCCCTAGGGGTCTAACGAGGGGCTCAAGGGCTCATTAGAGTGGTAATAGTGGACGACATTCAAAGTAAGGTGGACTAGGCCCACTATGTTTGTTATTATTAAACAAGGCCCATTATGGTAATTAGTATCAAATAAATGTAACATGGCCTCATTAAAGAAGGTCCACTAGGTAATTAGGAGGTTGTTATGATTCTATTTCTCTCATTAGTTATAAATAAAGATGGAGTCCTCCTTATGGAAATGTGTGGAAGAATATTGTATTTGGAGCTTAGCTCATTCAGAGGTGTATTTGGAGCTTAGCTCATTGAGAGGTCACCCTACCTTAAGAGGCAAGCGAGCATGAGTGCATTCATTCCATAAAATGATCATTATAAGGTGTTGTCCTACCTTAAGGGTTTTTTATATTTATGAAGTGTGGGGAATTATTATTATCTCTTTTGTGATTCAATTTTTTGGGTTAAGGATCATAACAAGCCAGGGGTGACAGGAGCAGGAGGAATCATTTATGACCCTGAAGGAAATAAGGTATCTGCCTACGCTTGGGGGTTGGGAATTGCGATAAACAATCAAGCAGAGGTATATGCCCTTCTTCAAGGCTTGTCCATTTCCATCAACTAAGGGATAAGGGAATTGACAATCATCATAGATTCAAGGATTATTATAAAGTCTCTAGCACACAAGGAACCTTTGAAGCACTTCCAACTATCTTCGATCCTTTCCAGAATAACAAAACTCACTCAAAATCTAAACAAACTCTCCCTTTTTCATGTCCTACGAGAAAATAATGGCAAGGTAGACAGTCTGGCTAGAGAAGCCTCTGACTTGTCTCAAGGAACTTTGAAAAAAATGGTGGTGTAACTCTCTCCTTCATCACTTAAGCGTAACTCATGAATTTACATTCATTAGGCATGACATGTCTAGACCACAAAACATGCATTAAAGGAAGGCAAGGATCAAGCCAATGGGGTAGATATCTAACGCCAAAACTCACTAGAAGCGCCATGAGACAGATAACATGGCATTCAATTTATATTCCCTCTGTAGTCACCCTTCATTGGAAAGGTGGGATAAACTAAAATGTTGTCTGGAACTTCATGGACGTTGGGGGATGTCCTAGAGTATGAGGCTCCCCCTTCCCGACTCAAAATTGGGAGAGAAGGTTGGTGAATTGGAAAGGTTTTGTTATCTTGGTTGTAGAACTCTATCATTCCATGTCCTGGGTAAGTGCCAAAACCTCTTGGAATTTGCTCTTTAGGATTCTCAGAATTTTCCTCTCCGTCCTATTTAATTTCATCGATATGAGGCTGATCCATTTCATGGAGGGAGGAACTTGGGAAGTATTTTCTTAGCCCCTTCATCTCGCTTGTCACTTATGTCTTTCTCTGGGTATGTTGTCTTGGTATTTTTACCTATTGGTGGGCTACACAAGGTGACTCGGGATGTGGGATGTTTGTGGTTCCTCCCTGGCCTAAAGGATATTTCGTCTTCATAATGAATGTCCAAACCTCTACTAAAAGCTTGGTCTCTTGCTCTAACAAAATAGTTTGGACATGGTTGCTTTG
>ML778553.1:871641-889680 GCA_009831015.1 Picea engelmannii
AAAATGCTTCTTGATTTGCTTGATTTTCTTCCAAGTCTCATTAATACTACATCCCTAGGCCTCACAATCATACATAATCACCGAGATAGCAAGCGTGTCAAAGATATTTTTTTTTTCTTAACCCAAAAGCAGAAAGATACAAATGGATAGAGGAGAGATATTTTTTTCAAGATGCATTGAATTGGGAAGTCATCAAAATCACAAAGTCGCAGATTAAATATCTTATTATTGTCATAAACTACAGTGCAGGAGTGGGATTGTCTTTTCTGGTTAGATATATAGATCAGGACTATCATAGCGTCAACATTGCACGATGCACAAAAGAGAGATTTTTCTTTCTTGCATGACATGTAAATGTTAAATTTTATTCAAGTATTGGTTGGAAAAGGTGATTGCCTGTCCTGTCATGTGGAAGTGGGGTAATGATTTAAAATGAACTCAGGCTTTCGAAAAAGGTTTGAAAGTGAACTAGTCTCTATTGAATACGTAGTTTTGGCCCCGATCGGGAATATCATTCTAGATGGAGATGTGCTGATTCATGAAAAGATTTGGCGAGCATGTTCAGTGAAGGGCTTTAATCCAATGAACATTGCAAACATCAAATAATTTTCTTGTCTATTTTCAAAATCATTCTAGACTTGAAATTCATGGACATTGTAAATATCGAAACCTTTGTAAGGCAAGTGTTATTTGATGTTTTAGGATTGCAAATTTCTCATGCCCTATTGAGTGGTGAGATTGCATATAATATAGGCTCCAAAGTTCAGTGGCAAGTGTGGACTTGAGTGAAGGCTCAATACCTAGGGTATTTACTATTAATTATATGCATGAATTGTTTTTTGCTTTTTTTTCAAGAGTCCTTAGACCTTTTTTCTCCATTAGTGTTTATATTCTTGTTTAGGAAGCATAAACAAGGCAAAATATTCAGCCATTTGGAGGCATAATTCACGTTGGAGACACTTAGACAGAAAATAGTAAGCGTTGAAAGTTATGATATTATTATTAATTTTTTTAATGTTTCGTGACCTGTAATGACACAATGTCTATAGAACCTGCACCTTGTGCATCCTACTTATAGACAAAAATCACAACCATGGGATTTCTCTAATAATTATAGAGTTACTCTATAGTATGAATGGGCTTCACATGCACAATTACATGTACTTTAAAGTTTAAACCAATGTTGCATTTATCGTTATTGGGAATTTATTGCTGGAGGTCCAAAATTGAAATTATCGACAATATTGGGGAAAATATTGAAAATTATTGGGAAACTTTAAAAAATACAAAAATAATCATTTTTTTCAAATTTTTAAACTTTTAAAGCAACATCAACATCAAACAAACACATTGTCACATAAATATGAAATAAAACTGCAATATAAGATGTATAAGATGTCAAGTGGTAAATCAAACATCAATACCGAAATATGATATCTGTCCCGAGTCATAATTCCTGATAGGATAATACAAAATCACTTTTGAGATTTGGGTACCTTTGAAAGTGGTCCCCTTGTGTTTGTGAGTCTCTAAACACAAGTGGGGGGAGACTATTACCCTCATTACTTTACTTTATGTTCTAATTTCACGTTGACTTAAGAGTTTTAAGTCAAAAGTGAAATATGTCACTTAAGCCATTAAAGTGACATTTAATTCACTTTGTGGGTGAGTTAAAGGACATAAAGCAAACTAGGGAAAGTGGGTTTCCTAAGTGAGATTTTAGGATTAAATCTCACCCATTGATTAGACATGGCTAGATTGGATCTAGGCCATTGATCTTTTAGGGCTTGGCCAAAGAGAGGCTAAAGGAGGGAATAGGGCAAAGATGAGATTTATTCTTCACTTGAGAGGAGAGGAGAAGGACGAGAGCTCTTGGGCACATATTTTGAGGAGGAGAGGGCGCATGAGGTCAAGGGTTTGGGAGGAGACATAGCTTGGGTCTAGTTCACCATGGAGTATGGGCTTCACCTTGGAGGCGGGCGGATACATCTAGAGAGGGGCGCAAGTGCTTGTGGAGGGGCGCATTCTTGGGAAAAGAGGCGCATCAAGCAGAGGAGAGGCACTTCTTGAGGAGCATACTTACTTGTTGAGGAGAGGCACACTCTATGGGAGATGGAGGGTGCATGGCAAGAAAGGGCACACTCATTTGTAGAGTTTTTGCTTGAGGAGGGGCGCACTTAAGCTTAGTGCGCACCTATCTTTGGAGGGAGGCACTCTTGAGAGGAGGGAGCTTCAACAAGGGTAAGACAAAGGCAAGGCAAGGGTTTAAAGGCACAAGCAAAGGCAAGGTCAAAGCAAGAGGCAAGGAAAGAGGTCCAAAGGTTAGCTAAGGAAGAGGGGTGCACCAAGGCAAAGGGCGCCTAGCTTCAAGGGGCTAACAGGAACATCTTCAAGGGACTCCAAGGCATCCGAGAAGGGTTGCTATTGTAACAGGTTCACTTGTATATGTTTTCCGTGTTGTACATTTTGCTTTGAGGCCTTCTATATACATCTACTCCAGACTGGTTTTCCCCATGGGGGTTTTTCCAGGGTCATGTTGACCAAAAACTTGTGTGTCAATTTCATGCATGCTTAGAATTGTTAGATCAACATTTAGAGTTGTAAAGATTGAGAGGAGTGCTATGTGTTTTGAGTATTATTGTATGTGCTAATCATTGGTATGAAAAGCACTTGCAAGGGCACCTCAAAAGAACACTTAACCACAAAAATTATCAGCAGAAAGTTACTAAATAGTTTGTTGTCCTAAAAGACATCAAATGACAGTTTTGGAAGTTCAAACTTAGAGCTAAATTCTGGTCAAGGATAGACCAGATTTAGCAGGCTGATAGTACCTCGTTTCTCTTCAATCACATAAAAAAAATAGATGTATCTTATGATATTATCATCATGATGCATCTAGATACTACAAGCCTATAAGGCTAATCATGATGCACTAAGATATCAATGATTCTCTCTACCCCTTTTACGGGCAAAGGTCACCGTTGGTGTTTTTCCTCTAGAAGCAGTAGGTGGATAGTACCTCATTTCTCTTCAATCACATCAAAACAAATAGATGTATCTTATGATATGATCATCATGATGCATCTAGATACTACAAGCTTATAAGGCTAATCATGATGCACTAAGATATCAATGATTCCCTCTACCCCTTTTACAGGCAAAGGTCACCGTTGGCGCTTTTCCTCTAGAAGCAGTAGGTGGATATGTTGAGGTTGAGCTTGAGGTGGAAGGTGCAACTCCCGGGGATAAGGTGGAAGATGATTTGGGATGTCTTTCGCCTCTTCCCCGAGTTGGCAGTCTCTGTGAAGGTCGTGGCACTGGCTACGACAAACTCTCAATGTCTCCTCCTGCTCCAAATTTGTCTCTCCTAGAAGTGGAACATCCTCTGATACCTCCTCCTCCAACTCATCGACATCATGCTCCAACCACTCAGGTGCGTCCTCCATGATATGGCTCTCGGTCTCCACTCTCCATGGACTCGTGGTGTCAAGCACATCCAATGAAATGACATTCATGTCGGGTACTTTGTTTATTTGCCTCACCGACAACCTGAGATTGCAGTAGACATAGACCATGTCATTAAGGTGGTGGGTGGACATCTAACCTGTATGAGGGCCAATTTGTAATTAGAGGATGATGTCCCATGGGCATAAATTAAAATTAATGAAATTATAAAAAAATTAAATTTAAATTTGAACATTTCTAACGTGTTTCCCTTCTTGGAGTGTATCTTTTCAAAGACATTCTGGTTGTGCTCACACCCCAAAGAGTTGTAAGTTTGACTCAACACCCGAATGACAAGTTTTTGCAACTCTGGGACACTTCTACCATAGTTTGCCCACCAAACATCTGCAACAAATAAATGGAAAGGTGATTTGTAAAATACTGTGGATATTCCATTGGATAGTTCGTCACAATAGATCTAATAAAATACTAAAATCTTTACTATGAAGGTTAATTTCCTTTAGATCTCAGATTCTTTAATTATTGGCTTTCTGCTTAAAAGTATGAAATAGATGAAATGTGAAAAATAGAGAACATAAATAAATACTCACACACCATCCGCAAATAAACACAAGATATAACCTAGGAAACCCAATACGAGAGAAAACACAGCTAGAAGGTGAGGCTGCTCTGCGCTCTTTTCTTCAAATGCAAGTACAAAGAAAGAGGCATTCTCTGTGGAGTTACCTTTGATACTGTGGCCTGTATGGCTGCTACAAAATCTCTCCTCCTCTGTTATGGTCTCAAAATACCACTCCCAGGTGCTCTGCTCAACTATGGAACAAATACAATGCTAAAGAATGGAACCTCTTCTCCTCCTAGCGGCCCGATATTTAACATTGCCTGATAGCCATCTAGGGGTAGGGTTTTGATTTCCTCAACTCTCAATTGTGATAAGGTTTTGGACCTTCTATAATCTTCTTGAAAGTCCATACGTGGCTAGCCCCATATGTGTGAGTAATGGGCTTTGACGTGGCATCCACTCGTACCATGGTGGTCAACACGATAGGTCAACTTGTAGGAGGCATAACTTTTGCATACGAGCTCTGATTGACACAATTTTTGCACCATTGGAAAGGTCTCGTTGTGTAGAATAGTGTCAAAAGGTCTAAGCTAAAGCTGAGAAAGTTTTGACCCCCAAAATGTCGTTTGATGCCTCAAAATGGCTCCAAAAGATTTCAAACCCCAATTTCCAAAACTGGGACCTGCCATTAAAATGACCCTACAAGCTAATTCCTCCATTTTTTTCCACTCTGAAAGCATCGAGATAGATGAAAAATAATTCAATGATCCAATCTGAGTCAAAGGAAAGACAACGAATTATATTTCCATTGAGTAACAAATAGATAGAAAGGAAAGACATTGAAATTTGAAAGTTTGAAACAAATTTTACTTGTAGCTTACCTGGCATCCTAGCGGTCCTGTCTTGGATAGCCATATCACACCCAAATGTCCCAACACTCGGTTTATATATCTCAATTTGTCTAGAAATCTCCAAGCGTTCAGCAGGAGTCAACACCATCTTCTGAACACATTGGAAAAATCCCTCCACAACGTCTACATCAAACCTAAATCCACATGCATAAGAGTATGCAAGGTTGAGGTAGAGCCCTGCTGCATGGATTGGACTCGAAAGAAATTCAGCTACATCAAGATTTAACAATGGTGAAGAGAGTGCACTTAGCATAGACCTTGGCCCACTCAAAGGAAGAGAAACTAGCGCAGATGGGAAGTCATCATTATCATTGAATAATGGAGTGGAATTGGCAGGAGTGTCGACATTTGCAACATGAGGACTAGATGTGCCATTGATAAGAGTATCTTGAAGAAGTGAAGAGACTTTTGCAATAGGAAGGTTGGATGTGTCATCAATAGAGTCCTAAGCAACGACATGAGTTTGCCTAGATACTGTAGGAGTACTTGGGAGAGTAATTCTAGAAGTAGGAAGAGGACCAACATCACACTATGAAGGAGAAGGGTCCAATGGTAGGAGTAATCTAAAAGAGGACTTCTAGAGTGATGAGAAGAGGCATGATTCATGGAAGTATGTCGAGAACCATCTGATGAATCTTCTGAAAGAAATAATGGTGGATCATGAGTGGGAACTCATCAAAAGTAGCCTCTATATATTCTGCCACTTTGTGAGTGGTGGGATCATAGAGGCGATATCCATGTAAAGCTTCATTGTAGCCAAATAGAGTGGAGAAGGATTTTGAAGATGCTAATATGTTTTGCTACTTGCCTTCCATTAGGAGCATGGGTCCATGCATGAGATCCAAAATTTTGAAATTGGAAATAGAGGGTTTGTTTCCAAACCATTTCTCATATAGAGTCATACATTTAACAACATGAGCATGGATCTAATTGATGATATAGGATACACAAACAACTAACTCCCTCCCACTAGAACGAAAGCTTCATCTTTTTGGAGTATGCAATGAGCCATCTCCATGATAGCCCTATCCTTTTGTTCACCTACTCCATTTTGTTGTGGAGTATAAGGA
Source organism: Picea engelmannii (assembly GCA_009831015.1). NCBI lineage: Eukaryota > Viridiplantae > Streptophyta > Pinopsida > Pinales > Pinaceae > Picea > Picea engelmannii. Next base: position 877,650 of record ML778553.1, read on the forward strand.
ACGATTCTTTGCCAAGAGATGCTCTGTGAAGTGAGAAATGACTTCCCAAATACCTCAACCTTAGATTTAATTGTGTATACTTAAAGAAACCGAGAATAATCATCAGTAAGGTGAGGAAGTACTTGGCTCCCCCAAGAGAATTGGTGGCCACGGGGCCATAGATATCATTGTGAAAAAACTCAAGAGGCGAAAAAGCTTCCCTTGCTTTGTCCATAGGAAAGGACTCTTGATGATATTTTTCCATTGTACACCTTCATAGACACCACTAGGTGGTTTAATCTTTGGAAGATCGTCTCCCATATGTAGACGACTCATATGTCATAAGGATCCAAAGTTGATATGACTAAGGGGCTAGTGCCATAGCGTATTGGTGTCATTGACATTGGCTATCATAGCAACAAATGCTTTTCACTTCGAGGAAGGAGTCTTCTCCAATTTGTACATGTGATTGGGTTCATCACAATACCTTGAGTCAACCACTTTAAAATCATCACTCATGTCCTATACAACCCAACAATTTGGCTAGAATTCCACCCTTTTATTGGTGTGTGCAATGCGGTAAATAGAAAGAAGATTTGGTCCAACACCTAGAGCATGAAAAACATCTCCAAACTTAGTTGTGTCTATGATTACATCACCACGACCATAGGGATGAATTGTCACCAATAACCACTTCCTCTCCAATGTGCCATTATTTATAATTAGAGAGAAGGTGTTCATGCTTGGTCATATGTCGAGTTCTTGCTGAGAAGAGGAGGACCAATATGCATAGTGCACTACTAAATGTGCATTGTGAGAGGAACCAACATTTTCATCAAAAATCTCTTCGAGGCGTATTGTAGATCTCACAAGCTCTTTGATTTTCTGAAGACAAGCAAGGCACGACTTGAAGAGATGCCCCTCCTTATGATAGTAGTTGCATATGAGTCTTTTCTTTTTGGAGGATTTTGAATGTTCCCCTTTGCCCTAGTTTGAATCAGATTTAGAAGGTGCCAAGCTAGCCTTTGGATGGACTCGATTTCAATGTGGTATTCACCCATGTTCCTCAAAGTAACTTGATGGTTGAAGGGTCATTTGTTTGAGGGAGCAACATAACCAGGATTCATAAAGCCCTAGTTGAGTATACATAGTTGTTTTAGGAATATCTTTAGAATGGATCCACATGTGGTTACTTAACCAATTCCATGAAGTATTTGTCTAACATGTTTTTCTTTTTGCTTGAAAAAATAAATTTATATTAAAATTCAAATCCCTTTTTTAGCATTCTAAATGTACAAAAGTTGCAATTAGAATCTTGTAGATCCTAAGAAACTACTAATCTATCAAAAACAACAAAGAGACTTAAAAGAGACCGAGGATCTAGTAGGTTCCACACAAGTGGCTTGACATACCTTAGACATTGAAAACAAATTGATAGAAAAATATTATTTTTTTCGAAGGAAAACCTCTCAGGGAAACCCAAGGGATTACTCCCCACATATGTGGATGGCATCCCTAGTAAACCTGCTGGCGTAGACTGGTGTGCCTCACCTAGGGGGATTCAAATCGAGCACTTGTTGGCACAAAACTAGCCAAATGCCCAACAACATTGGTGACAACCGATTGAGCTAATCCCTTGGGTTATAAATCAAAATGTAAGAGGTGTTTTTCTCCTTGGACAATGGGTTCCATATACTCGCAAGGTTTAGTAGTTTTCTAACCTATCTCCCCTTGTGAAGAAAGCAAGGATAATTCCAAAGGTTATTCTAGACATGCAGGAATCATTGTATAGTTCATGCTGGAGCCTTCTAGATGTCCATGAGAGCAGTGTACCTGATCCAACCTTGTGCTTTTCACACGTTTTCTAGCCTATTTTCCCTGGTGAAGAAAGCAAGGATAATTCCCAAGGTTATTCTAGACATGCAAGAATCATTGTACAGTTCATGATGGAGCCTTCTAGATGTCCAGGAGAGCTAGTGTGCCTAACCCAACCTTGTGCTCTTCATAGGTAACCCTGATGGACTCAATGGGATTTGATCTCGAGACGTCCTTGAAATTTCGTACTACAAATCAAGCTAATCCTTAGGGTTGGAAAAATATCATAATATTACTAGAATAAGGGTTTTGATTCATCCTCTTAGACAAAATCCAGTGCCCAAATTTACAAAATTTGAGACCCTTTAAGTTAACATACAACAAGACTACATTTTTGATGATTACAGTCGAGGGGCAATATTGAGTAGAACCATAACTATTTGTCTTCAAGCTAGTTGGGGGATAAGCAACATCCTTAGGTATCAAATTTTCTTTTATGAGGATCAAGTGGGGGACATGGTCTTCCAGGAGTGTCTTAAGGTTTTGGTCTTGTTTGCTTTGTTATAGGGCAAATGAACTGTCGTTTTTGAAAAATCCTTCTTGGCTAAGGATTACCTCCTTTTTTATGGATACCAACTTGTGCCCCATCATGTCTAGGTTTTCTTGTAGTTGAGAATTGCCTTATGGTTTTTCTATTTTTTTGCCTAGCCCTAACAAAGCATAATATGCTTCTTGCTTCAGTTTAATTGCCAGGGCAAAGACTCCTTGAGAAYATTGTGGATGCWTAGGGTCTCAAAGGCCAAAGGCAGATACTTCAACATCCTTTGCTTTCTCCTTTTTACCTCATCTTGATACCAAGATTGCCCCTCCAAATTGATCCCTTCCATATTCCCAAAAATTCCAATAGTGGATTTATATGAGTGKGAGGTTTCCTTCCCACTCTTTGCTCCAAGCCCTTAYTGGCCKTTCCCTTGTAGGGTTTGAGGGATGCCTTAATTCCCCTTCTTTTGCTCTTGTTCACATAAGGGAATCCATTACTAATGRAACAAACTAGCAGGGAGAGGAGAATAGAGTWAAAGGACTAGGAAAGGATTAACGAACCAAAGTACACAATATCTTACCAAGCGAGGTGGAGGGTTGAGTTGTTTGTARCATTTTAGTGCTTGGATTCAATGGGTTGATTAAGGTCTTTGATATTTTCTCTTTTATAGACACTACCATTAAATCATCATGTTGAATGACTCATACAAAATCCACATACATGTTTATATTTATTTACCCAGATTGCAAATTGATTATGCTCACTAGAAACCATGACCAAATTAACATATTCAAGGAGCAACTTCTAAAATTGGAAATAGAGCAAAAGAATTCATTCCATTCACAAACAAATAGAATATTACATACTACAAGGAGCGTAAGAAATACTTATCTTACATTGTGGATCAGATTGTGAAAATGAACACCAAAGGAAATTTAACCACCCATACATAGGCTTTCCTACTTGAACGCCACCCTTGAGTTGTGGCTATGTATGATATGCAAGTGCAAATGCTGCAATTGGGCTTCCTCTCCATAATTCTCAGCAATCATGACCCCAAACCCTTGCTACCTTACTCAGTAGAACAAGGAAGGGAGATAAGAGAAGATAAGATAATTTTGTTAATGTTAAACAAATGACCACAAATGTGGGTCAATGGCACTTCTGAGTACAATAGCGCCAATACAATGTGGTAGTGCAAAAGCGTTTCCTATATAAAGCAAGCTGCAGAATGTAAAGTATTGATGGCTAAGACTTGCAGACAAGGTATTGATAGTAGAGAGTGGACCTAGAAGAAAAATGTACAAGGAGAGTGGATCCAAAATTCAGAATGCAAATAGTGCAAGCGTATTAGGGTCCACTAGAGCTAGCTCCCCTAACATTTGAGGACGAAAGGAGGAAGCTCCAGATAGAATGTTGTCTGGAAGAGGAGTTGGAGAAGATATGGACTGCGTAATGTGTTGCTGCACGGAAGAGGCAGTGCATCGTTGAGGCCTAGATGAACTTCTATGACTGTTGGTGTGAGGTTTGGAATGACAACGTCATCGTGGTCTTTTAGGAAGTAGAAGTGCCCCTGTGGATCCTCGTCAATTTGTAATTGGAAGCAAGGTTGCTATTGGGCTTTCTCTTGGTATTAGATGTGAGCACCTCAAAAAAGGAAGTGATCATCTTGGTGGACACTGGTCCAAGGGGTGGCTGGAGAGTTTGGGACTAAAGTTTGAGGGGCTTTGTCATATATAAGGCGGGGAATCTCTACTTGGGATACTGGAAGAAATTAGAGAGGGTTTGTGACTCCTTGAACAAACAATGAAACTGCTCTTGGATCTTGTAATAAACGGGGTAGTGGAAATATGAAGTGCTTTTCTATCTCAATCTCTCGAAGATGGCGCTATCGATTTATAAATTGTGGTCGATATTCCACTGGAATAGTTCGTCACAACAGATCTCACAAGTTTCTGCAAACTCTTTGTTATGCAATGTTTTACTTAAGATAAATATGTAATATTACTAGCTTAGTGTTGAAAATACTGAAATAAGTTGAGATTGAAATAAAGGAAGCTAAAACAACACCATTGACACAATGAAGGCAAGATGTACCTTGGGAAATCTAATATGGGAAAAACCCAGCTAGAAGGTGAGGACTATGCCTTGCGCTTTTCATTTTAGATATGAAATGCAAATACAAAGAAATATGTGTTAAATTATGAGCTTGATTTTAAACTGTAAGTAATTCTTTAAATTCTGACTGTACTTTGAACTTAGCTTAACATAATTCATAAACTAGAACAACAATAATCATAAGAATTTACCAGGATGCAAGATCACAACGCATATACCTTGGGGAAACCCTATACAGGGAGAAAAACCCCAGCAAACAATCTTCTTTTATTGCATTAATAATGTATGATCACTTACAAATATCCACCATGAAATTCTGCTCTTAAATGAGCTTGCCAAGACGGACCAGACTGTATGACCTATAGAATACTGAGAAGCCTTGCTGTCCTATTCTGCGGTTATCAACCAGCACTGAAGGAAGAAGTTGTGCGCTCCCTGAGTGCTAAATCTCTGTCTTTTCTGGACTGATATATACGCTGCTTTCTTACTGCCTTCTTACTGATATATATGCTGCCACTCGCTGCCTATATATGCTGCTAGTCGCTGCCTATTAATACTGATATATACCAGCACAGTATAAACATACTTGCTTCCCTATACTCTTTCAAGTTTCACCCTCACGCTGCAACACATGATCTGAAGAATGAGGGTCTACCTTAGTTTATAAAGGTGTGGAGAGGTGAAGGAAGAGGGCTCAAATTAGAAGCTTGAATGCATGCTTTCCATAACTCGACTTTACATTTCATAAATAGATCTTGGACACGAGACTTCACTTAGCTCGAAATTAGAACTTGACTTGAGACTTCAGTTACAACTCGCCCTTGACTTGACAATGCATGTGAACTAACTCAGCTTGCACATAACATGCATGCATGTAACTATGCAACTTTATGCAACTTTATGCAACTCAACTTTTACAACTTGACCTTTTACAATTTGAGTTTAACAACTCATTCAACTTGACTCTTATCCATGGCAATTCAAATTTCTTCATGGTGGATAGTGTTACACGTGCCAACGCACTAGATCAATACATTTGCATCATTTGCAATATTAGGAAGATTGTTTGTTTCTAGCTCATAGGAATTTTATGTTCAATACATTTGCATCATTTGCAATATCAGGAAGATTGTTTGTTTCTAGCTCATAGGAATTTTATGTTCAACCTAAATTTTGCTAGATACCTTGACTTTTGCTCATGGCTCACAAGGCTTGACTAGGCTCACAGAGGTTGTACGTTCCCCCTGACTTTTGCACTAGTCTGTCTATGCTCANAGAGGTTGTACGTTCCCCCTGACTTTTGCACTAGACTGTCTATGCTCACAGAGGTTGTATGTTCCCCCTGACTTTTGCATTAGACTTACATCTTGACTTTTGTCTTAGACTTACAAAGCTTCTTCCTTTGCCTTGGCTAGACTTACAAGATCATATAGCATCTTGTTTGTCCTGACTTTTGGTTTGATTCATAGAGGTTGTACGTTCCCCTTGGCTTTTGTCAATACCTCACAAGACTGGTTGATTCTCCAAATCTCCCTGGCTAGCTTCAGGGTGGCCCATATGGCCTCTCATTGGAGAATGACTATCGATGCTGCCAAATTTAACAAGTGAACTCACCATAGAGTATCCGGTGACATCGTGGCTTGTATGGCTACTACAGGGTCTTTTACTTCCTTTGTTATGCTCTAATATCCTAAAGAAATTTGAGGTTCCTAAGGCTGCCCAACAGGCCTGTCATATGACCTCTAGTTGGGCACCAATTTCAAGGGTTTAAAACTGTTTTTTCTCACTGTTTTAGGACAGTTATCTTGCTGTCCAAAACAACCAATTCAGAACTGTTTCTCACAAGCTGCTACAGGACTGTTTTCTATCCTTGAACTAGCAGCAATCAAAACTGTTGTAGCTGCTGTTTGAAGGCTGCTAACAGGTCTGATATTCTGCCCTCTAAATCTGCCTTAAGCTTATGATTGCATGCTCTTTTGGTGCCTCTCTGTGAAGGGCTTATGTAGGATAGTTTTGCTGTCCAGATTAGCTCTTCACATACATCAAAACATTCAATACTCCTCTAGAATCTTTAACAACTACTAAGCTGAAAATAATAAGCAAACCATGACAAATAAGCACATAAATTTTTGGTCAACATGACCCTGGAAAAACCCCCATGGGGCAAACTAGTAAGAGAGATAGATATATTATGGAGATCTGAAAGAAAATTCTACAAGAAGGAAAAATACAAGGGAACCTGATACAAAGACAGACTCTTCTCAAACTTGCAATGGAGTCCATTGAACTTGTGCCTACTAGATGATGACTTGCGCCCCCTCTTGGTTGCCACATGCATGGAAGCTAGCGCCCTTGACTCTAAGTGCGCCCCTTGCTCCACAAAAGCTCCCAACTGAAATAGCGCTCCAAGCCAACTAGTATGCGCCCCTCCTTACCTTAGTGCACACCCTCCACAAGCAAATGCGTCCGCAAATACACAAGTGCGCTCCTTGACCTTTGCTTGTGTGCCCTTGCAAGCTAGTTGCACCCATACTCCAATGAGTGCGCCCTCCTTCTAGCTCACTCTTCACAAGTGTAGAACCTTAAGCTTGAGCGCCCTTGCCTCCCACAAATGTGCCTACACAAGCTTCCATGTTCTTCCTTCAATGGTGTGCCCCCTTTCTCTCCATACCCTCAATTCCTCTCCTTCACTCCAATCTCAAGAGTGAACAATGAGCCTCCTTTTCCCTCCTTTGCCTACTTTAGCCATCATTCACTTAAGTTTCCATAGTTCACTTTATGTTCATTAATTCACACTTAAGTGAATTAATGTCACTTTATGACTTAAGTGAATTAATGTCACTTTATGACTTAAGTGAATAAAGTCACTTTATGACTTAAGTGAATAAAGTCAAAGTGAAATTATAACATAAAGTACAAGCATGAGGGTCAAACTTTCCCCCTTTGTGTTTAGAGACTCACAAACACAAGGGGACCACTTTCCAAGGTACCCAAATCTCAACATATCCCACTCACTAAGTGATCTGAAAATAGGGGGCTGACTTGTTATGCTATGCAAGCACCCTCTACTTCATTAAAATAAACTTTACAGGACCTTGTTCAATGTGTTAAAATATGCAAAATAAATTATGTGTTAAGTTCATGCTTCTTTTAAATGGTTATGTGTGAGGTCTTTGCAATATTAAATATGTTGTTTTCATAAATACATCAGCAAAAATAACTTGCAGCAAATAATAACCATCAAACACTCACAACAAAAACAACATGATAAAGGAGTTCACCCCTCTTTGGGCTACATCTCCTTGAGCTTCCTTCAATGGACTTGGCTCTCTGGGATTAATTTGTCAAAGATTCTTTTACAAGCTGCTGCTCAACTCTAATGGAAATACTGACTGTACCATTGGGTTCAGAATACATAAAAACCCCAAAAATGACTAATAAAACTCTGAAAACGGATCTTGGCTCATCCGGGCATGACCTCTTCTACATGTGGCCTTGAGCTTCCCTGAGCTTCCTTGTGGCAAAAACACCTGTAAAAGTCCTCAAATGGATCTGAAACCTATCCCAATGTGTTCAGAGCATAATAATTAGCCAAAAATGACTATTCAGTCACAGAAAACAGACTTGTGCTCATCTGAGCATGACCTCAATCAATGAGGGTTTCAAGCTCCCTGGAGCTCTATGAAACTTCAATGGTGAAAAACCTGCAAAAGAAGTCTTCAAATGGCTTTGAAAACAGTGCCAATGGATTCAGAACGTCCAAAAACGCTCTATGAAACTTCAATGGTGAAAAACCTGCAAAAGAAGTCTTCAAATGGCTTTGAAAACAGTGCCAATGGATTCAGAATGTCCAAAAACCTCTAGCTGGGCTTTTTCGGCACCTCATTTGGCCAAAAAATGAAGAAGATAGGCCTCCTACCATTTTCTTCCTTCAAGCTTGCTGTCTCTGGTTCGCCAAAACGCACCTCTGTGTGACCAACCTAGCTCACGCGCTCCAAATCCTGCTAAAACCTAGCACCGGCGCGCAACCGAAAAACGGGCGAAACTGTAGGATGTTTAGGGCGCGCCCAACCCCTAACCGCCAAGACCATGGTCATAAGGGTCACCATGTGACCTCGCGCTATCGCACAAGGGGCTCCGTTCCAAGGGCGAATGGATAACCGACAAGTGTCGGGTGTATGGTTGTATAACCGTTTGAAAATCCAAATCCCGCGCGAATCCCGAATCCATTTGACAAACGCGCGCGGGTGGTCGCATTGAGTTTGCATGTGACTAGGGGCCGGGGCCGGGGCTTAGCCTCGGCTCGGCCCGCTCCCAAACCATAAAACAAATCAAACTTTAATATATATTAACTCATATATATAACAAGACACACCGCATGGCGCGTTGGCAGGGCGGACTTTGTAAAGACTTGGACCGGTGGGGAGGTCGCGGGGCCGAGTCTGGTGGACTCCATAAACTTTTAACCAAACACCCAAACCAATAACAAGGTGCCACGTGGCAGCCTGCGACTGGGCCACGTGGCACCAAACCACTTGACCAAAAAATGCCACGTGTCACGACTCACAACAGGATTTGTTCACATCTGCCAATCAACGATTGCCACGTCATCGTACAGACATGCCACGTCATCGTACAAACATGCCATGTCAGCATCCGTACATACTGTACAGTCAACACATTTTTTTTTTACCTGTTTGACGATTCGAACAGATCGCGATATCTCACTCATCTGACGTCCGTTTGAACCCAAACGAGTTGCGTTGGGTTCATAACGACGAGGGCTACACACCCGTTCGTTTTGAGGCAATTCCGAGAACTTTGATTTTTGAGCTAAATTTTGACCCCTGGTCCAAATTCTGATCACTAAGGAGTTGCCATTGACATCGTGGCTTGTACAGTTGTTATAGGGTCTTCTACTTCCTTTTTTTTGCTCCAATATCCCACTCCCTTGCTCTGCTCAATTATGGAACAATGAATCAATACAACAAGAATGGAAGCCCCTTTCTTTCCTAGCGGCCTGATATTTAACATGTCCTGATAGCCATCTAAGGTTAGGGTTAGGGTTTTTGCACTCAACTCCCAATTAGGGTTAGGGTTTTGGGCCTTTAGGATCTTCTTGAAAGTCTAGACGTGACTAGCCCTACATGTGTGAGTAATGACAGTTGATGTGGCACCCATTCGATACCATGGTGGTCAAAAGCATAGGTCAACTTGTGGAGGCATAACTTCCTTATATGAACTCTGATTGAGGTGATCTTTGTCTTGTTGGAAAGCTCTTGATGTGTAGAACATCATTGAGAGGTTTGGGACTATGTGCACAAAGTTTTGATGTCGAAAACAACTGTTAAGTGCCCTAAACATGCTTTAGATGTTTTAGGACCCCAAATCACCAAAATAGGACTTGCCCTTGAAATGGGCCCTACAATTCAATAACTCCAATTTTTCCTCTCAGAAAGTACCAAAATAGATTACAAATTATATAGTGATCCATTTTGGATCATACTTCCTCATTATGGGAGGCTTTTGGTCCCCAAAATATTTTATTGAAGTTGGTAAGGAAATTTTTCCTCTACCTTCTCCTTGGAGTACCATTTGGCCTTTACTTGGAAGTCGTCCTTTCAATCTAACTTGCAAGAGTTCATACTACCCCCTTCTAGTTGTTCTACACTTCTTTTGCAAAACAATATATTTTGCTAACTTTGCCTGAGCTTTTGGTGCTAAGTCCTCTATGGTAGGTAAGACTTGCTTGTCATTTTCCCGGTCTAACATGAAAGGCTCATAGAGTTTTAGATTTTTCACGTTCACTATTGAATAAATGTGCATATATGGAGGTAGACCGAGTTTGTAGGCTAATACCTACTTCAACACTTCAAAAGGACCATACCGTAGAGCCTTGATCTTCTTATCGGGACCCTCGCCTTTCATTGTTTAGATGCAACTAGACTTTGTCTCCTACCTTGAATGTCTTCTGAATTCTGTGCTTGTCATGTCAGGCCATGTACTTTTCCCATGACTTCTTCAATGTCTCCTATACTTTCAAATGGGTTTGCCTGATCTTATCAATGAATCTTTCAGCCTTCAATGCTTCACTGGTGGTATCTTCCCTAGCCCCTCCTTGTTGTCCATGTACAACATCTAGAGGTGAAGGTGGCAAATATCCAAAGCAAGTTTCAAAAAGGGACTTACTAGTGGAAGTGTGGATTGCTTTGTTATAAGAGTGTTGATTATAAATCAATTTTTCATCCCAAGTCCTTAGATGCTTTTGATTGTAACCACTCAAATGTTGAACCAATGTCATGTAGATCTCTTCAACTTAGTGTCCATCTTCTCCCAAAGTGTAGTCCAAACGACATGGAAAAGGTTGGTATCTCTGTTGAAGATGATGCTCCATGGTTTCCCAAAGTGGCTCGAGATCTTTTCAAAGAACATGATTGTTGTATCTTATCCCTTGATGGTCTTTTTACAAGGCACGAGAATGCACATCTTACCAAATTGTCAACTACCACAATTAGATAGTCATGTCCCTGCTCGGTTCTTTGCAAACCACCCACAAAATCCATGGTGATGCTCTCCCATGGTCTAGTAGCTACAGGTAGGGGATGACATAAACCTTGCTTCCTATTACTAGGTTTGCTGGTACAGGAAAGTATGCATCCTTTGATAAACCGAGCTACATCTTCTTGCATTTTGGGCCAATACACATACCTGTGTAGTTTGGCCACTTTTTTCCCAACACCAAAATGCCCTGCAACTTTGGAGGCGTGAGCCTCTCTGACAAGTTGCAAATCTTTCTCTTTTAGGAACATAGAGCTTATCCAACTTGTAGAGCAATCCATCTCGGAGTTGATAGTCGGCCTTGCTATAACCTTCTTTGTCACGAACATGGCTTTGTAGGTGCTAAAATACCTCCTTGAAGTCCTAATCTTTTGTGTATTCCTCTTTGTATGAATCATGGGTGAAAGGCTCCATATACATACGAGATGGGTGAAAGGCTCCATATGCATAAGAGTACCTAAAGCTACGATCTTGTGTATTGGTGGCCTTGAAAGCACGTTTTCCAACTTATTAGTACTTCTCTTAATATATTTGATGATAAGATGAAATTGTTGTAAAAATCCAATCCACTTGTAGTGTTTAGCTTGTTGAAGCTTACTTCGGGTCTGCAAATATTGCAGTGGCTAGTGATCAGTGTGGATGATGGTTTCCTTGCCTATCAGATAGTGCTTCCATTTTTTAATAGCTTGAACCAGAGCATCGAGTTACTTGTCATGTGTAGGATAGTTTAGGACTCGACCATGGAACATTTCAACATGATGGCATATTGGCTTACCTCCTTGCATCGAGATCGCTCCCATAGTATATCCACTTGCATTTTGTCCACTTTGAAGGGATTTTGCATATTGGGCAACCCAAGAACTTGTGTTTGACTAATCTTTTGTTTCAATTTTCAAAAGCCTTATGTTGATTCTTACTCCATTGGAAACTTTGGTCGTTGGTTGTTATGGCATGGAGTTTTGCAGCCACAATGGAAAAGGATGCCATAAACTTTCTGTTGAAATAATGTAACTGCAAAGA
>ML778553.1:909474-927504 GCA_009831015.1 Picea engelmannii
TATACTGGGGGCCCTCTCATGGGTCTTTACTGCTTGGTTCTAGACCAAGAACCCCAGTCGTATACTGGGGGCCCTAACAAGGGTGTTTTGCCATGGCACTAACTGTTTGGTCCCAGACCAAGTACCCCAGGAGTGCACTGGGGGTCCTAGATCTTGTCTAGGGTCTTAGCCATCCTTCAGGAGAATGGCTCTTGCAGCTGCTTATAAATTTAACACCTTGGATTGTTATTGTACTCATCCGCCACAACTTTGAGACTCCTTTCTTTAAGGCAATTTTTGGATCTTGCAATTTCCCAAAAAAACCCCAAAGAACCCTGCTTTGATACCAATATGTTCTGAAAATTGTTGTGGATATTCCATAGGAATAGTTCATCACAACAAAGCTTACAAGTTTTTAAAACTCCTTGTTATGTAGTGTTTTACTTGAATAAGATTTAATATTATTATCTTAGCACTCAAAATACTAAAATACGTTGAGATCGAAATAAAAGAAGCTAAAACAAATACCTCACCATCTACACAATGAACACAAGATGTACCTTGGGAAACTTGATATGGGATAAATCTAGCCAAAAGGTTAGGACTATGCCTTGCACTCATAGTTTTTAAAACCGGAGCCGGACATCGAACCAATCGCCTATCAACTCGAACATCGAATCAAACCGGTTTGATTTCAACGGCTCGGTTCAATAAAAAATACATTAAATATTTACATTTCTCCCCACTTTAACCTTGGAGCTCCTTCGAATCAGAGCACTCGTAGATTTCTCGTCAGATTGAACAGAAAGAGCATTGAATTCAGTTTCCATGTTCACCTTCTTTGAACAAAAGGCACAGTTGTAGAGCCGCAGTGAATTTCTAAATAAAAAATTAAAATAAAAGTAAGGAGATAAAAGGATTTGTTCTCCACCAAGCGTTTCCTTTAGACAATAAAATTATACTGCGCATAGTCCAAAGCCTTGTAGGTGACAGTGCTATTTGATACTCCTCGCGGTAGAATTTTGGTCCAGCCAAAGGTCTCATACAATTTTCAAAGAAATAAACTCGAGCATTTATTCTCTGCCTCTCGAACTAAACTATCCTTAAACCATTGTGCGCAATCTTCACTATCGAATAAATCCTTCAATTCATTTTCTAAACATGACGATCAGTCTCACGGTAATCTTTTAATAAAATGACAGTCCACAAGATTTAGTCTTTTTAATTTTTTGAGTATGCGGGTGGGTCTGGTATTTGACCGACCGAGCAGGCTTCGACCTGAATGGTTAGATCGGTTTGGTATTAAACAAACGTCGATCCTATTGGTTCGATACCAAACTGAGCATCGGTCTTGGTTGAAGGCCGGATCGATTCCCTTATGCATCAACTCGACCGGTTTTGTGGTCAGATAACATTCCAGACCGGTTTTAAAAACTAGGCTTGCACTTTTCTTCTCAGATATGAAATACGAATATGAAGAAAGGTGAACTCACTATGGAGTTGGCATTGACATAGTGGCCTATATGGTTGCTAGAGGGTCTTCTGTTCTGCTCTAATATCCCACTCCTTTTCTCTTCTCAACTATGGAATAATAAAATAATACAACAAGAATTAGGATTAGGGTTTTGGACCCTCTAGAATCTTCTTGAAAGTCCAGACATGACTTGCCCCACATGTTTGAGTAATGGGTGTTGGTGTGGCACCTGTGAATCCACTAAACCCCAACACTAGCGAACTAATAATCCACAATTCTTTAATACCCATAAAATTATTAACACCATAAAATTCTGAAATTGCAATTCCTTAGTTACTGCTAGGTTTCTTCACAATAATAAAACAATGCACAACAGAAATATAACTGAGAATCAATGTAGAAGATAACAACAATCACAACACATGAGAAACACCAAAATTTTTGGGTAAAATAACCCATGGAAAAGCCCAATGTGGGAAAACTAGTTCTTTAGTTTGTGGATTTTTATTATGCAACAAAAAATATAGATATCTCTTACAAAGCAAATCGATCTGTGCCAATAGCTGAGAGAAACCCCAGCAAAAATCTTCCTCAAACACTTGTAAGACCCTCTCCGTATCCAATGAACCAAAACGACACAAGAAGAACCCAACCATGAGCCTCTGCGCAATGTGTATGGCCTGCTACGTCACCCTTGCATCACCCTCTATGGCTCCCTCTTAGATCTAAAGCTCGACCTATGCAAATGCCAAGAGAGGCAAGCCGATTTCCTTGCTAGATGCCTCCTCTGTCTTCTCTGCAAGTCTCTTCCAACAAACCCTCAAGCGAATCTCTTCCTCTAACTGAAACTCACCCTCTCTCAAATGCACAAAATGCACCCAGCCACCAAGTCAATTTCTCTTTATCTCCATGAGCAAGCAAAAACCCTATCTCTAAAGAGATCAAGGGCTAGGATTAACCCTCACTCTCTTAAGAAGATCAATGGTCAAGATTAAAAGACCATCACTTTAATGGTTTTTTCACTTTAACCTTAAAAAAGGTGCTCATAAAGTCAACAAAAGAATATAACACATCTAATGTACTTTTTCCTAAGTAAAACTTTAGGAAGGAGATTTAACCCATCAACTTGCTTAGTTTCATTGCCCCCCACCATGCTAGGATGCCACCACATGGAGGAAGACCTTCCTTGCTACACTTCTCAACACTCCTTAGCGAGGAAGGGATTCTGTACCAACCCTATCTTGTCTCTGAACTTCAAAAACTTCTGTCTGCAAAGCGCCTTGCTGAATATATCTACCATTTGATCATCTGTCTGTATATATTGAAGCCTCACGGCCCCCTTCTGCACATAGTCTCGTATGAAGTGATAGCAGATGTCTATATGCTTGCTACGATCATGAAACATGAGATTCTCAGAGAGCCTGATGCAACTCTGATTATCGCAATGTGTCACAGTAGCTTCTAACTTCTCATCGAATAGTCCCAAGAACAACTTCCTCAACCACAATGCCTCACATGCTGCTAAACTTGTTGCCATGTACTCTGCCTCAGTAGAGCTCAATGCCATTGATCTCTACTTCTTGCTTAACCAGGATATAATACCCAATCCTATGCTGAAGCAACACCCTGAAGTGCTCTTTCTGTCCTCTGCATATCCTGCCCAATCAACATTTGTAAAACCTGCCAATCTCACTCCAACACTGCGCTCATACAACAACCTGTACTCCACTATACCTCTCAAGTAGTGAAGCACATGGTTCGCAGCTATCCAATGCATTCTCCGAGGGTCCACCATGAATTGACTCAAAGAGTTGACTGTAAAGCTGATATTTGGTCTAGTGTTGACCAGATACATGAGTGATCCAATACGTTGACGATAGATGGTGGGGTCTACTGTCTCAGAACTAGATACATCAATCTTCCTCCAGTTTGTCACTAGAGGTGTGGACATGGGCCTACAATCTGTCATCCTGAACCTGCTCAAGATCTCTACTGTATACTTCTCTTGTCCTAAGAAGAAGCGCCCATCTGTTTGCCAAACCTCCAGACCAAGGAAATAATGCATCAAACCAAGGTATTTCATCTCGAACTTTGCTGCAAGGTGAGCCTTGCAGTCTGCAATCAACTGCTCATCTCCAGTAAGAAAGAGATCATCAACATAAAGCACCAATATGAGAGGCACCTCACCTGCTAGAAAATAGAGGTTCAGATCAGCCTCACTCCGATGGAATCCCATCTCTCTCAAATAACTGTCGATCCTTGTGTACCACGCCCGATGTGCCTGCTCGAGCCTGTACAAAGCTCGTCTCAACCTGCAAACATGTGTATCCCTGTCTCCAACCTCAAAATCCTCAGGCTGCTCAGTATAGACTTCTTCCTCATTAACTCCATTGAGGAAGGCAGTCTTCACGTCCATCTGATGAATGCGCCAACCCATCTCTGCTGCAAGTGAACTAACTGCTTGGATGGAGGACTATCTAGCCACAAGGGCGAAGGTTTCGTCGTAGTGAACTCCCTCTTTCTGTGCAAACCTCTTGGCTACGAAGCGCGCCTTATACTTCTCCAAGCTTCCATCTGCTGCATGCTTGAATTTATATATCCATCTCGATCCAACCACCCGTTTACCATCTGGCCTGGGCACGACCTCCCATACATCATTCTTCATGACAGAGGCATACTCCTCCATCACTGCCTCCTGCCACACTCCATGTTGTGCAACCTGCTCATAAGTGGAAGGCTCGACCTCTATAAGTTTCGTCATGAGTGCCATATACCCAAATCTTTGCGGTGGTCTACTCTCTCTGAAAGTTCTCTCTGGAGGCGCTATCTGTTTAGAATCACTGACTGTGGACTTGTATACCACTTAGGCCGTGACCTAGTGTCAATCTTATGTGGAACAACCTCACGCTGCTCGACCTCCTCATTAGTCTCCTGACTGTCCTGTCCACTAGTCCCCCTGCCAACACCTATGCCTGTACTTGTACCCTGTGTCTGTGCATGTGACTCTGTACTCTGTACCTGTGCCTCCTCATCTTTTTGCCCCAAGTCCTGTCCCTGCTTGTCCTCTATCTGCGCTGGCATATCTCTAGATCTCCTCAAGGCCCTCTCCTCAAACTACATGTCTCTGCACACTACTATCCTCTTGTGCTTTGGCACAAAGATATGGTTGGCCTTAGAAGTCTCGCTGTAGCCAACCAATATACCCTTATTTGCTGTGGGGTCCAACTTTGTCTTTTTCTTCGAAGAGACATGACAGTAACAAATACTCCCAAAGATGTGAAGTTAACTCACATCTGGCCTGGTACCTGTGTATACCTCCTCAAGTGTCAATTTCCCCAATTGGGGACTCCTATTCTGAATGTAAACAACTGTGCGACAAGCCTCAACCCATAAGAACATAGGTAATCCCTAATCATGTATCATCGCACGAGCTGCACCCACTATGGTCCTATTTTTACGCTTTGCTGCTCTATTTTGCTGTGGGTTATATGGAACCGTGAGCTCCTTCTTAATACCCTCTGCAACACAATACTCCACAAACTCATTAGAGGTGTACTCAACCCCATTATCCGATCGAAGTACCAGGATCCTCCTACCAGATTGGTTCTCTACTAGAGCTCTGAACTCTCTGAACCTCTCAAAGACCTCATCCTTGGTATTAAGGAAATATATCTAGGTCTTTCCGGAGTAGTCATCAATAAATATCATGTATTAGTTGAAGCCACTAAATGAATGCACACTCATAGGACCACAAACGTCTTAATGGATTAGATCCAAGATCCCCTTGGACCTATTCTCACTAGATGGAAATGCTCTGCGGGCATATTTTCCCAAGGCGCAACCCTTACAGGGGTCATGCCTCTCTCTTGCAATCTTAGGCACTCTTGTAACCACCTTTCTCAAATGACTTAATACACCAAAATGCAAATGTGCCATCCGTCTGTGCCATAACTCACTTAAATTTGTGTTGCTACTGACTAATGCTTTTGCTGGCTCAAAATGCAATCTATATACCTTCTCACTGCGAACCCAAATTACTTTATCCATATTGGCTGTAGACCCCTTTGGTCTAATATACTCCACCCCTCCACGAAAGGTTACCTCAAACCCTTTATCCTCTAGGGTCGACACTGAAATGAGGTTCTTGGTAAGACCAGGAACATACAATACGTCAGCAATGCAGAGTGGTTTACCCGACTCCCTCTGAAATGACACTGTGCCTATCCCTTGCGCCTTATAGCGCGCATCATCTCCCAATTCAATATGAAGGTTCATGCCTCCCTCTTGCAAGCTACTGAAGAACAACTTGCGCCCAGTCATATGACAAGAAGCACCACTATCCACATAACAAACAAAACTCACACCACAGAAACCTGAACTATCAGAAATCCTCCTCAAAGCTTTTGCAAAAATCGTCCACTCCTATAGAGGTTGCATTATTTCTGTTGATGATTGCAGTGTTGTGTGACATTCTCCAAGATACGTTCTCCTCTGTGACTGAGTTGAGTCGACTTGTGAGAGAGCCCAGTGTTGGGGATGCTCATGTGATGGGGTGTATCGTTCTTCTCTGGACTGAGTTGAGTTGTGCCCCAGTGTTGGGTGTGCCCATGTGATGGGTGTATCATTCTCCTCTGTGTGAGAGTTGAGTCGATGTGGTCTCCTGCCTTTGTACTCCTGTGGACTCAGTTGAGTCAGGCTTGAGATGGTACTCCAGATGAAACTCTTGTGGACTCAGTTGAGATAGAGATCTGTTGAGTATGATGTCCCTGTGGCTGAGCACAGGTGGACGTGTCCCTAGTGGCTGAGCACTAGTGGACGTGTGGATCCCTTGCTATATTGTCTAAGTGTAAGATTTACTTGTAACCCTAATTATGATGTAAAGGGTACAAGTCGACACCACCATATGTGAAAGATAATTAAGGTTTATTGTAATAATTAATTATATTTCTAAGTTATTAAGGTCGACTTTGTTGTGCTAATAGACACACCTATTGCCGTGTCTGGTCTTGTATAAATAAAGGTGATTTCTCCATTGAGGAAACACACACTTCACTTGTCATTTGGAAATTTCAGACCTACCTTTAAGGTTGAAGTGAGCACCTCTCTTGGGCGCTAGTTTCAAGGTTGTAGAAACACCCTCTTGTGTGCATTAGGGTTTATGGTTGGGGGATCTTCTCTTGAGAATATAACAAAGGATTGCTGGGTTTTCTTCCCTTGAGTAGAAGGGTATCCCAGGATATTTCTTGTGTTCTTGTGCATGGTAATTCTTCTTGTGATCTTGGTTATTGCAACACTTGTGTATGGTGTAGCTGCATTTGTTTATGGTTCAAGTACATGCTAAATGAAATAAACCTCATGCTTGAGCTTAGCATAGTGAAAATTCAACATGGTTTCAGAACATAGGACTTGAAAGAGCCATTGCACAAGCCTTCAAGCAAGCCGTCCTCTCTTTTGCAGAATCGTACGACCCTCCTAGGGTTTCCAGAAAAAAGGTACGGTCCTCTCCTTTTTGGTTGTTTCAACACCTTCCACTAAAACGTTGGGGCTAAAATTGGCATAGAAGTGTACAATCTCCTTCAGTGCATCTCCAGAGACTCTCAGAATGCAATTTCGAGAATTTTGGATTTTTGGCCCTAGGGTTTCTAGGGTTTCGCAATTTTCTGCAGAATTTCGGTTTTAGGGTTTCTGCAGCCCATTGAAGGAGTTTTTCAGCTCACCAATGTTCTTCCGACTTTCAAGGCTTATTGTTGGCAGTCATAAGTCCAATGAAACCTAAGGTTGCTAGCCTAGCCTAGTCGTTAGGTTTCCTAGCCTAGTTGATAAGGGTTTGTGGAAGAATCTGCGAACCATGAGGAACATAACCTTGGTGAAAGATAGGCTTGATGGATCAAACAACTTCAGTTCATGGAAGTTAAGACTACATATCACCCTGGAAGAGGATGACCTATTGAGTGTGATACAAAAGGCTTTACCAGAAACAACTACCGATGAAGAGAAAGAAGAATGGAAGGAAGATGACGTTAAGGCAAGGAAGATAATCATCTACTCAGTAAGAGATCATCTCCTACCTCGTATTGTCAAACTGAAGACAACTCGTGAGATGTATGAAGCATTGAAGAATATGTTTGAGAGTAACAACACCCTCAGAGCTCTTACATTGAAGGGCTAGCTTCAAAATATCAAGATGACAAAAGCTGACACTGTTGCTACCTTCTTCATGGAGATTTAAGAGATCAGATAGGTGCCATTGGAGAAATCATATCAGACAGAGAACTTGTCTTGACCACTCTCAATGCTCTTCCAAGACATTGGGAACCATTTCTTCAAAGTATCAGTGGTAGAGCAGAACTACCCACTTTTGATCGTCTATGGACAAATTGTACCTAGGAGTAAATCAGACTTATAGCCAGAGGAGTGGAAGACTCCCCTCATGATGACAATCATGCTCTTGCCTTTTATACAAAGAAAGGAGGAAGAAATAGAAGAAGCTTCAGTCAAGCATTCAAAGGCGAGAAGACTTCATCAGCTTCAGGGTATGATCACAAAAAAGACAAATCAAAGATCCAGTGTTTCAGATGTGACAAGTATGGACACTTTGCGAAAAGTTGTCCTACTAGAAAGAGAGGAAGACAACATGCCTCCACTGCTGACATTGATCCAGACCCACCTCAAAAAGATGAAGACATGAAAGATGAGGCTTTCTTCTTCTGAGTTTTCTCAGGAGGACCAAAAGCAAGATTGAGCATGACTGTAGACTAAGGTAAGTTTTGTACTACATTCCTTATTTGATTTCATCATTACCTTGTAGTTGCTTGCATTTTGATAATGAAGGGTATTATCCTTGGTATGGGAGCCCTCATGACTTGGACCATTATCCCTGGTATGGGAGTCCAAATTTTCTTGGTTGATTATTATCCTAGTACAAGAGGCCATTTTGGTTGTTATCCCTACGGGAGGCCATTTTGGTTATTATCCTAGTATGGGAGGCCAACAAAGTACTGTAGAGTCAGTAGAGGACCTGAGAAGACATGAGACATCTCCAGGTTAGCAACACAGGAAAAGGAAGATGTCTATCCTTAAGACTTTAGAGGGAGTCAAACTATTTATAAGGAAGAGACAATACCTTCTCCCCCTTCATCAGTTCAGAGGGAGACAATCATTGATCCAATTGATCTAGTTAATCCAGTTGCTCCAGTTGATGTTCCCAGAGACATTGCAGTAGGCCATAAAAGGCCTGCCTGGGCTCGACAAACTCTACAGGAGGCAGAGGGACATGCAGCTCCTCGAGGCACATTTCGAGAGAGCAAGAGACCACAGAGATTTTCGAGCTATGTTTCAGCCATGAGCCACATCATTGATACTGAGCCTTCTTATCATGGAGAAGTAGCAGGTCAGCAGGTATGGCAAGATGCCATGACAAAAGAGTATCAGTCCATCATGAAGAATGATGTGTGGGATATTGTTTCGAGACTAGAAGGGAAGCTTGTAGTTACTTCCAAGTGGATCTATAAGATCAAGCATGCAGCTGATGGAAGTGTCAAGAAGTACAAAGCAAGATTTGTGGCCAGAGGATTCTCACAGGTGGAGGGAATTGATTATGAGGAAACATTTGCTCCTGTAGCCCGATACACTTCCATCCGTACTATCATTGCACTAGCAACATCCATGGGTTGGAAACTACATTTGATGGATGTAAAGACAAGCCTTTCTTAATAGTGAGATTGAGGAAGAAGTTTACATCGAGCAACCAGATGGATTCGTGATACATGAGCAAAAATCTCATGTGTGTAGGTTGAAGAAAGCCATGTATGGACTAAAGCAGACACCTCGTGCTTGGTACGAGAAGATGGATGAATTCTTGATGAGTTTGGGCTTCAACAAGAGTGTTGCTGATCCAAACCTATATTATCATATTGTTGGTGATGAGTGCCTGATCTTGGTCCTGTACGTTGATGAGTTATTCCTCACCGGTTCATAAAGACTTATTGTTGAATGCAAGTGTGCATTGACTTCTGAATTCGAGATGAAATATCTGGATATGATGCACTACTTTTGTCACATTGTCTATATTGCAAGTGTGGATCCCTTGTTGTATTGTCTAAGTGTAAGATTTACTTGTAACCCTAATTATGATGTAAAGGGTACAAGTTGGCCCCACCATATGTGAAAGATAATTAAGGTTTATTGTAATAATTAATTATATTTCTGAGTTATTGAGATCAGCCTTGTTGTGCCAATAGACACACCTATTGTTGTGTCTGGTCTTATATAAATAAAGGTGATTTCCCCATTGAGGAAACACACACTTCACTTATCATTTGGAAATTTTAGGCCTACCTTTAAGGCTGATGTGCGCACCTCTCTTGGGTGCTAGTTTCAAGGTTGTAGAAGCACCCTCTTGTGTGCATTAGGGTTTATGGTTGGGGGATCTTCTCTTGAGAATATAACAAAGGATTGCTGGGTTTTCTTTCCTTGAGTAGAAGGGTTTCCCAGGATATTTCTTGTGTTCTTGTGCATGGTAATTCTTCTTGTGATCTTGGTTATTGCAACACTTGTGTATGGTGTAGCTGCATTTGTTTATGGTTCAAGTACATGCTAAATGAAATAAACCTCATGCTTGAGCCTAGCATAGTGAAAATTCAACAATTTCTTTACGTTGTTAGAATAGGGTAAGAAGAATAAGCTTGATGTTTGTGAGCATCATGTTTCATTTATGCTATTTTCCCTTTGGGATCTTGGCTCATGCTTTATTGTAGAGCTTCTTGAGATTGAGTAGTTATATATGAGCACTCTTAAGTTTCTTTGTAATGAATTTGAATTGGAGATTTGTATTGAGATTGATGGAGATGTGAGTGTTTGGATCCATCATGTCACCTGCTTCCAACCTTTCTAATTTCTTTGTAGACGCATCATGTACATCAACAACCCTTAGAGATTCTGGAGTTCTCTTGCACCTTGGAAGGGTGTGCAGTCCCCACATGGAGAAGTTGTTACCACCTGAAAATGCAAGTTCATTTTGCATGTTTGAAGGCATTCTTTTTAGTAGCATTGTACCAAGAACTTGGTATGAGTCATTGGTTCGAGCATCATCTTGGTTATCATGCATGGGAGAGATAGTGATAGAGATCCATGGGATACAGTTCTTTCACGTATTTGGAGGCATGTTTTGCTGTTGAGTTCACATATTTGGAGACACAATTGCATATGTGGCAGCATCTTACCTTTGGGGCACTTTTCTACATATTTTTATGCATATTTCTCCATTGAAGGTACCTTTCACATTCCCCAAGGCAGATTTGCATATTTGGAGGCATAACTCATTATCCTGTGGACATTGGAATGTTTAACAAGACATGATTGGGGTTTCTAGGAGGGTGTCCTACCTTGGAGGTGGAGAATTAGTTATTTTAATATTTTTGAGGAAAGCTAATAACCACATTGAGCCCACTTTTGCACATGCATCAAGAAAGGTGGTTGTTTTAGAGGAGCGCTCCACTCCTTTAGGATCTTTGTGACTATTTTTGGTGAAGAGGTTGGTAGAAGATCCCTTCTTGGAAAACGTCCTACTCATGATGAAGACAAATGGCAGATTGGAATCGTTCTAACAATCATTTAGGGGATTCTTTCACTTGCCTAGAATGTGGTAGACTCGAGCTGAAGCGAGTGTAGGTTTTGGTGCTGTAAAATATTCTTTATTAAAGGTTGCTCTTGAGATAGTGAGAAGTGCTGCTCTCTTTAGAAATTCCCTCTATAAACTTCTTGTAAAAGTATTCTATACCTTGAAAGATTTAGAAATGAAAATGAAATGAAATTTGCGTTATGTCCATAAAAGAGAAAAATAGTTCCAGAATTGTTGGCATGAAAACACCATACTTGATTTTCTTAAAGGGACTACAAGTAAAGCAAGCATTTATAGCTGAAAAAAAGGGGGGTGCATGAAGCACCCCCTAGGAGACAAAAATGAGCAGAATATGGCAACACAAAATGACCAAAAGCATACAAACGGGTTAAACCAAGAAGGTGAAGAGACAGCAAAGATATAAAGCCTTGAGAATAAGGTGCAAGGACCTATTGGGTAGGGGGGAGCTAGCCCCACTCATCATCTGAATCAGTGGTGCAGATATCAACACCAAGTCTTTTCTGAATAATGTTGTCTGGTAAGTGGCCTGGACTGATTTAGAGGCTAGACTGCTCCAGGTCTGAGTGAAAGAGGTAAAGTTTTAAGTCTTTTCTTTCTTCATTGACTCCCACCTGATTTACAAAATTAAAGCACCAATGTTAGTCAATGCAAGTTTGCTAGAAATTGTCATTCCCATTTTTTTAATACCCTTTTGAATGAGTTTTGTTTAATATCTTTCTAACATTGTCTAGACTCTAGATGCTTTCCTCTTAGGCTGAAAATATCAGAATGTCCCGGCAGGATATAACTGCAAATTCCTAGGAATGTAATAGTAACTGATTCATTAGTGATGGAAAGGTTGTTACTGTATGGGTGTGACCAAAGGCTTTACTTGGAAGTTGAAACTCATAATGGTCTTTTACCAGTTCATAGTAAAATTGTAGAAAATTAGAAAAAAAAGGGTGTGTTAACTGCATCATCTGTATGAACCAAGGCTTTTGGAAGTGGCTGGAGTGCATTGGGATTGTCTGTACCGGGTTGACAGGCCGGCTCCATGCTGAATCGGTCTATTTGGACTGGTTTTGATCTAGGCTGACTCTCATCTGACTGGGCTGATCTATGTTCCATGTAGGCCAAAAAGGGGAAAAATAGTGCCCCCCTTCCAAAAATGGAAAAAAAAACAAGAAAAAAAGGGAAAGAAGAGAAACTATTTGGAACAAGAATGGTTGAATGATCTTATTGTTGTGTAGTACAACCTTTGATTGAGGTGCAACCAGTTGCTGAACAAACACCTGATGTAGATTCCATTGTCTTGGAGGATATTTATCCTTCTGAGTTAAAAAATCTGGGAGGATATTTATCTCTCCTAGGAATGGGTTGTGGAAACTCAACCGACAAGATTTGTGGAAACTCAACTGTTTCCTTAGAGATTTGAGGCAGAGACCAGAGGATGAGGCAGAGAGTGATGACAGAGATCCCAGTTTAGGGGATGATATTGATGATATGCAGTTATTTCCTGTAGCTTGTAGCATGATGTTTTATGGACTCTAGAGGACATCTAGAGCCTTGATGTTTATGTATTTTCTTTGAGATATGTATCACGTTTGGTGCCATTTTTCTATATTCACCCTTACATGCTATATAATGAACAAACTTTGCATAGTTGGTGTCTAATTGTTTGAATATATATATATATATATATATATATATATATATATTTTCATGCCTTATGTATTTTTTAGTTGATTGGTTTGATCGGTTCTTTAACCTGGTTTTCCGGCTGGTTCCTGCCTGGTCCTTCTCCGACACTTGGACGGTTTCGATTCTGGTTTTGTTAACTTTGTTATGAACATCATTCCCCCAAAGTGTGCGACCACGAACTCTACATATGATAAAACTAACTTTAATTAAAATGAAATTTATATTGATATATTCTGTTCAACTCAATATGATTCATAATGCTTTATGGCTTGAACATTGCAACTTTAAACGCAGGGAATTTACTGGTTAATCCAGATTTGTATGTATCTCAGCTCTTTTAAGGTCAAATCTAGTCATTTAAATAATTTATTTTTGTCCATCTATCTCATTTGAATTTCTTTTGGGATCACTCTTCAAGGTTTTTGCAAATCTTCTTTTTTATTTTGGAAGTTTCTTTGAGAAACACGCCCCAAGGTTGGGGGATGCACTGCATAACTTGGTTCTTTGAGGTGGCATGTTTGAGGGGTATCTATTCTGCCAAAATTGCTGGGGACTTGCAAATAGTCCCATCACTTTTTGACATGCCATTTGGGTGGGGCAGACCATACAGAGAATGAAACACTGAGGGCGGATTAATACTCCGTTGACCTCACCAGTGAACTGAAGCCTTGTTGGTGAATTTTTTTTATGATACCCATTTTATTTTTTCATACCTTCTTCCCGGCATCAGTTCTTATTTGTTCATAAAGATGAGTTTGTTCATCCATCTAAAGAATGTAAATATAATAATATCCAAAGCTAGCTGGTTTGGTAAGGAAATCTTATCTTTTTGGTCACTATTGAGTAGTGAAACTTTAAATCTTATAGGCCATGTGAGGGTGTACAAGTAGTGGTTTGGCAGTGTAGTCCAAACTGTGATGTTGTGTCATCCAAAACAAAGTTGAGAGAACTATAGTATAACACGAAGTGTCAAAGATTGATGTACTCACTGGTTAAGTTATTGCAAGGTGCATTTCTTGAAGGTTCAGCCAAAAATTGTTTTGAATTTCAATAAGTGAAAATAGCAGATGGGGATTTTGATTTTCTTGAGGACTTTGAACTTAAAGAACTATTAACCGAAAACTTGCAGAGAATTCAAAAGGTGATAAACTTGTTTGGGTGCTCAGTATTTCACAAAATAAATATGTGAAAGGTAGAGAAAATCACACATACCAGTAATACAATTCTCTTATTTTCTGGTTCTGCCATAAACTACAATGTTTAGAAGAAAAATGATGCAAAAATTTAGTCGGGACACGCATTTGTCAATATTGTTAAGTGCTTGTAGAGAAATGCAGTCAATTGAACAACTATAGCTGGCACTGGATTCTGACTGAGTTCACTATGCATTATTAATGTATGTTTACATGAGAACGATTGCCTAACATGAAAATACATAACAGATTGCTTTTGTAGAAGGACAACACAACGGATGTGCCAATAGCATAATTTCATGAATTGATCAATAAGTTTATTATTACTGCTCATATGAGAAGTTAAATTGGAGAAACTTTTGGTAAATTCATACAAGCTAAATTTCTACCTGAGCTTTGGATAGAGATAAAAACAGGTAATTAGTATTGGCATGGTGAAATGCTGCTTTCTTTTGCTCTAGTTCTGATTCCTGTTCCATATCTCAATAAGAAACAGAATTTAAGTGAATTTAAATCTCCTGTCAAGATGAAGCTGGTTATCATAATGTATGAATCTTGGTCAAAGTTCTTAATATTAGCTTATACAAAATGCAATAACAGAGATATATTCACTTGAAAGCTGAATGGAATAGATACATTCCAGTGTCATCATTGCAGCCTGTTTTATTAAATGTCTGTTGATTGTGTCTTGTTATGCAGGAGGTGGGAAGTCGTCACTCAATTTGGAACGCAGATTAGATCATGATGGACATCCTTTGGCAATAGCATCAGTTGATGCAGCTACTGGCAATGGCGTACCACCATGGAATTGGAGGGATACCACTGCAAATGGTAACTTGTCTGGCCTAGTTTATATAATTCAAAGTTTGATTAGAAATGTTGCGTTCTCAGTCACTCATCACTAGGCAAATTTTATTGCTTTTGCATATTATTATTTGAAAAGTCTATACCATGTGCTGTTCTAAATTTTGAAATATTGATGTACTTGAAATCAAGCAATTGGATTTCACAGACAATTTTTTCTGAAAAGATTAATAATGGTTCTGCTTAAAGATTTTGATTGCATCCAAACTTTTTTCAAGTATAACTAGAGTTTGATTGTTGCGATACTAATTGGCATACCTTGTCAATTGATAGGAAGTATCTACCTGAATATCCCTTTTTAATGAGGTACTGCTTTTCATTAACAAATTATTTTGCAGGTGATCATCACACATCTTATGGAGGAAAGGTGATTGTAGTCAAATGTGGGGAATTTACAAGGAGAATTGGTGTTGATGGAACAGCTGAAGCTATCAAAGAAGCTGTTAAATGTTCATTTGGATTGCGTACCAAGAGGGCCTTTTGGTTAGAAGATGAAGATGGAGTTATACGTTGCCTTGATAGAGATATGCCCTTGGGGACATATATACTTCATCTGGATGATGGTATGTTGGCCAATCAAGATAGTACATTCCTGTTCATTCAAAAGTCAATTCATTTTGAAATCACTCATTCATTTGAGTTCTCAATCTCTCTTCCCTCTCTCTATGTTGCATGCATATATAGATAAGTGCTCTCTACCATCTCTAGTAAGAGAAAAAGTATTTTAGTATTAAGTTCTAATGTTTCAATCTCTCTGAGAGTTGCATTTTTTGCGAGTGTAATCATAGGTTTGACTATCAAGGTCTGCATTTATGATGAGTCTGATCGTCTGACGGGTGCCACTGAAGAGAAGACCTTGTACACCGAAGAAGATTTTCGTGATTTTCTCACACGGCGTGGTTGGTCTGGTTTGCAAGAAGTTGGTGGATTTAGAGCAATTGATTCTCTGGATGATCTTCGTCCCTTGTGTGTATATCAACGTGCGGGGCTGCTGGGGGAGTAGATTTAACTGGCGGATGTTTGTGCACATAGTCATACTAGCAGGGTATGGAGATGATCCACATGCAAATTAAACTTTGCTTTGGAGACTGCAATGTAAGCGTACGCCTTCTGCATAAGACATTGTATACTAATGATACTCTTTAAGAATATGAGTTTTCAATAGCTCACATGATTTCCAGCGCATTCAGGTGAGCATCCAGTTATAGACAGCTATAAAATTATGATGGAGATTGTTCAGCACTGTACAGCACCCGCATGCTTATGTTACTTGCAGACTGAATGGAAGAGCATTTACTTCCATGTAGGTTCTAGTGTATTATTATAGGATTGCAACCAGGAAAGCATTTACAGGTATTTGAATGTGATGTTTCTGATTTGAGATGTAGCCATTATCTCATCTTCTGCCATTTCCCAGGCAGAAAGGGCTCATATATATATATATATATATATATATGAGAAACCCTGTTATACAGTAAAATGAGTTAGTTTTGGGAAGAGAGAAATTGAGAAGAGTAAGTGGACTGCTTTTTCATTCTGCAGTTTATATACTGCATAGGGCATTGGAACCTTAAGGGCAATAACAGCTGTCTGAGATGCTGCACTTGCAACATTTAGGATTATTTACTAAATCCTCGCATTCTAGGGCAAGATTTCAGACTACAGTGAAGCTGTAAACTACTAAAATTACACAGCTTGAAAAACTATGAGAGCACTGTCAAACTTGTAATGTAATCTTCGTTGTACTTGTTGGGTGATATATATTCTTAGAATAACCTCAAATTTGGTGAAAATGGTCAGTAGTGTCAGTCTTTTTATGGGAGAGATGCGTGTTGAAGTCTTGGCTGTTTAAAAAAAATATTAATATAGAGGCCACTAAACCTTGGAATCATGTATAATTCAATTCAGAAAGGTTGTTACCACCACTGTAAATATAGCTGACAGGTTACAACTTACAGGCCATGAGTATGATTTAGCTGCAATCAATAGTTAGAGTCTACATTCTATAATTCATCCTACCAATTTTCTGGATCATCTTTGAGACAAATGCGGGTAGGCATTTCCTTTTTATTGTTTGGTTCCTTCAGCATCGACAGAGGATAATGCATGGATGATTTCTTAGATTTCAACTTCATTTTTTCTTCAATTTATGCAGCTTTTTCTGTAACTTTTATTGCAGTCAACTTAATCTTTACATATTATTATTCTATTTTTCATTATATTTAAATAATTGAGTGAAGCTGACTATTAGGTCGGTACTTTAGAACCCGTTCAGAACATCTGTCCTTGAACATGTGAAAATAAACGTGGAAGGACTGTAAAGGGCCTAAATTTTGACAGTTTCCAATAAGAATATTTGGTTCACTAATCCTCGTCTGTTAATAATGTATAGATTGATGGAGCTTGTTTTGTTTTCTTTGTATCTAGACTGAACTATTCTAGTTTAAAGAATTTGGTACTTTCTAAATGGGTGGTTTCCTTAGCATCATTACGCCTGTATTTCCCCTGTTAAGAGTTGAAGAGTTCATTGCCAACATATACTAACATATTTGATTGCCAACCAGGGTACAGTAATGACCTAGCCAGCCAAAATGCATTGTTGGTTTTTCTTTGAAAGGGGAGCAACCTTCAAATCTCCAATTACACTATTGTAATGACTTTATTTAGTGTGGTTGCTGTCAACTTAATTTGCTGATTATTTATCGACTTTCAATCAAATCTAATTTCAGTTTAACTAAAATGTCAATTCCCGTGTGTTATCGCACAGTTTGTAGCTAGGTCAAATGGCTCAGATAGAAGGCCAAACTGGCATAACAGGAACCTATCCCACCCAATGTCACCACGATGGGGAGGTTCTTTCTCTTTAGGGAGGTTAGGCCCAGGGGAGACGTCCCCGGTAACCTGAAGTTTTGAAGAGACAAAAGTTAAAAGGACAAAGGTAAAGTTCCCCCTTCACAGGTCACCACCAAAACAGATAATCCCGGCTAAACAACCAATAATGAAATGAAGCTCCAAAGAAGAACACCTGCTCGGAACAAAACAACAACAAACCAATATATGCAAGCTATGATTCAATGGGTTAGTACTTCATAAGACTATTTGATATAAACAATTATGGCAATAAATATTGACGAAGTCAATGTTTATCAATATAGCAATGCAAATAATATCACTTCTTCAATAAATATTGAAATGAGATG
>ML778553.1:936070-962617 GCA_009831015.1 Picea engelmannii
GAGATAAGGTGCAATCCTACAAACAGGTCAACCCAATGCTCGGACAAGGGGAATGGGACAAGTGAGCGGGAGATAAGATGAAATAATGGTGCTATGAGGGGAGCGGACATGGCTTTTCAGAAATCCCCCAGTGGCAAACCCAAACCTATGGGCACAGGCTTGCTAGGATACCCTGTCAATCTCCCAGAGCATGGTCAAGTGGGTTAATGTAAGATCCAAGCAGTGGTTAGATATAAAAGGAATCAAATGCATATATTTAAAGGTTTTAATGATCAAAAGTGACACATACCATGAACTTGGACCAATTACCTCATGGAGCAAGAACCTCGTCTGATACAAGACCAAGCTGATGGTGATGGATGTTGCTGCTGCTGACAAGATAAAGCTGATGGAAGAAGAAAAGGATGGGCCCTCCAGGGCCATGCTTAGGTCAATCCTGCTCACGGTACTCCATGTCTAGGACCTGTGGGCCTTGAGACATGATATCCTGGTTATCCCTAAAAATCAGGGATAACACCGTGCATATCTATATTATTGCTGTATACAAGTGTTCCCAAGTATTTAAACTGTTATTGAAACAACCTTCAACAAGTCATATCACATATCACATTTCCTTGAGCTTTTATTTATCATTTTGCTCCATATTGATCCTCATTACTTAATGTTTTTAAGCTCAATTGCATGGTTCTGTATTTTTGTTGGCTTTGTTTGGCATACTTGTTCTTCCCTCAATTTAGTTTGAGGCTCTATATTGCATATAGCTTTCACAATCATGGAAGTCACTTGAGTGTGTTGTGTGAAATGGGACATGTACAGCTTAATTAAGGGCATGTAATTAGGAGAGAACAAGGAGCACGTGATGGGGAGCCTCAGCAATATAGAAAAAGTTTTAATGTAAAAATAAAAAATTACTTCACATATTGTTATAAGCATTTTGTTTTTAATATATACATTCAATCTTGATGATGAACCCAAGTGTAGTTTGAAACGTTGGTATGAAATTTTTTAAGACAGCATCCTGAAGAATTATTTTCAAAATTAAATTATGAAGTATGAACTAAATTTGAATCAAAACTAATAACATGATTTTGCAAGTCATGTTAATCTATTGAAGGAGAATAATTAATCTCGTATAAGTGGAAGGATTTTTTTTATTCTCGTTTTCTGTTTATGACAATTGATATAGAGGTTGGTTAAGAGAGCACAAGACTTAGGACTCATTGTGTAAGTTAGCTACAGAATTGTACGCACAATTATTATGTCCATTCTATAGTGTTTATAATAACAATTCATGTAAAGAAACATATGGGACAAAAACAATGCATCCCTACAACGCCATATAAGATGTATTGGTAGGTCTAAATGTTCTATTTATAGATTTGATTAAAAAATAACAATATGATTAGATGTGTTTTTAGTGAGATGCTGTTACAAAATTGAGGAATGTAACATAGGTTTATGTACTGTTTGCAAGTAATATGAAAAGTTTCTCGTAATCTAACTAATATAGAGGCATAGAGTGTGCATAAAAGGAAGGTAGGTGCATTGCAACAGATGTAAGGTGAAATGCCTTTCGAGGGCCAAGTTAATTCTTTGTACTTGATGCAAGGATAATTCGTTAATGAAATATTCGTGTTCTGTATTCTTCATCGGAATGCATCTTTCTTTTGCTAGTTACTTGTTGCCGTTGGTTTTATTACATAATGCAATTTGTTCTATGGTTATTTGATTTTAGTTCTATTTACAACATTGCATCGACGCTGTAAATGGTTTGCACAGTTTTTGAACTCCTAATTTGAGTTATTGTCATTGTCCTTGACAAAAGAAGACCCTTTAGAAGTTTAAAAATTGCCGAGCATTGCATCAAAATCACAAAACTTAGTACCACAATTTGATGGTCTGAAGTTTAGCCTCTGGAAACTATGGATGGAGATGTTATTGCCGAAAGGGAGCTGCTTGATATTGTGATTGGGAATGAGGTGAAGCTAGCTTCTACAGAGGAATAAACTCAATGAGTGGGGGATTGGGTGAGACCAGAGCCTCTTCGTGGGTAGATTTACTCCTTGTATCCGCTGTATGAAGAATTAGTTGCTGCAATAGAATTTGTATCGGTTTTTCTTCCCACTCTATTCATTATCTGATATAATGCATATTCCTTTTGCTAGTTATTCACTGCCCCTTTTTAATTATATAATGTATTTTGCTGTAGATTAGTTATTGCACCGAGAGGCATACTACATGGCTTGAGGTGAAAGAGATGTGTTACCTCAGGTATATGTGTGTGGATTAAACATAGCGTCATAAATCAATTACAAATAAATGAGTGAAGCTCGCTAGTGGTGCAAGTCAAGAAAAAAAAGGGTTCAAAAGACATCCGAAATTTGGGATTAATAAAGGAGAAGACTATGTTTGAGGAGGCAAGTGGTCCCCAAAAGAAAACATTGTACCACATATGCTTTCAAAGGCAAAAAAACCAGTGGTGATCATTGTTTTCTGGTAGAAATAACTGCCTCACGCATAGAGCAAGAAGTGCAAATTCGACAAAATAATTCTTTGATTAATTAGACTCAATATATTGAAAAGAACATTGATAAAATCTACCAACCATTGCATGACATCGATGAAAATTTGCAAGCTTTAGTAGCCTTTTAGGGGGTTCAAGCTAAGAAGAAAGATGAAAGAAAAAATTGCTAGACATCTTTTCTAGATGGATTTCCAATTCCTCTACTAATGATGAAGAGCGATGAGACACACAACTCACCAACAAAGAAAGAGACGTAAACAAGAAAACATAGCAAAATAAGTGGTCTAAAATAGATTTATTACCCTTTATTTCTTTAGCAATATTTTTATATAGTTTACCTCTTTCTTAGTCTCGAGGACAATCCATCTTGGCAGCCAATAAAGGCAAGTCAAATGTTGGTCTATGTTCAGTGTGACCCCAACATGCTATGCCATCATGTATTAGTCCAACAAAAGGAAGTGTGGTCTGTCTTCTCTTTGCTAGGATTAGTTGCTTCTCGTCATGGAAACAACTCTTTGATGCCTACACATGCTTGCAAGCACATCATAGAGTTCTCAAGAACACCTCCAAAGGTCATTGGCCTCTTTGCACAATCTCCAACACATCTTCAAGAATGAAAACTTCTTTTGGAAAGATTGTAGGTAGTAATTGGAATGGTGCATCCTTGGTTGTTGGCATCAAAGAGTTGTCCTCTTCAAAGGTGATGCAAACCTCTCGTGTTACTCTCTCTCATTAGATGACTTATTCTCTGTGAATTGGAGTTTAGACAACTCTTCATCTTTTGCACTTTTCATTCTCCACACCCGTATCTTGGTTGTGCGGTTTTTGGGGTGAAACTTTGAAGCTCTAGATGAAGTCGCCAACATTTTTCTTCCAAGTCTACTCAACTTGTAGTGTTGGAAAAAGTTCTTACTGTTGCTACATGGGCTGTCTGACATACTCCTCATCTCTATATGTCTCTAAGTTCATTGTGAGATTGGAGAAGTCTTCTTTCCATTCCTCCTCTAAAACCATTTAGCCTTGTGGCATATGGCTTGCTTCTCGCAGCTAGATGCCTCAAGATGACATTTCTTCCCAAAAAATGAACAAGCCTTTGAGTACCGACAACTCACAAAATTATGGCCTCTCTTCTTGCAACAATGATAAACAATAGATGTATTGTTTGATGAAGACCTCTTGGTATTCTTCTTCTTCTTGCCTCGAATGATTGGTTTGTTTCTTCTTCTGATGATGGTGTAGGTTGTGTCTTTAAGCTCTTCTCATTGTTTCCCTTATTCAATCCGCCACAAGAACGTTGAGGTGGTAGTGGGCCGTGACCTTCACTTACTGTTGTTCCTTCTTCTAATGAGCAGACTAACTTCAACATGTCTTTCACCTTCACAAAAATGGTCTTCATGATCATGGGCTTTGCACCTCTGCCATTGAAGTCTAGGCCTTCATGCTTGACCCACAGTGCAATTATAATGGGGCTTGAAATGCTTTGTCTTCTCTTGCCTAGCCCTTGTGCATCATAGCCCATCTACCTTAAGAGTTTGCAACCAATGCCTCTAGTATGCTTTTCAAATTCACCAAGCTGCTCTTGAGAAATGTCTATGGAAGGTGAACTTACTAGAGTGGTCTTGGACATGGTGTTGGCTTTAGCAATGGCAATGGAAAGTGGCCTTGCTTCCTAGTGCTCTTGGATAGTTGCTTGGATCTTTGACAAGGCCTTCTCATTCTCTATCAACTCTTGTTGCAGTTGAGCCATAATCTACATGAGCCTATACCCTAGCCAACTATCTAACTGAACGACCTTCTCTGCCATTTGTACAAGCTACATTATGTGCTTGTCCCAATCTACCATGACAGTGGTGAGGGAGTCTTGGCATTCTTCAAACTTCTTTAGAAATTGTAGCAGTTTGGCAAAGGTCTCAAGGTGCTTCTCCATCTCTACCATCCTCTTGTTGAACATCTAGACCTACTATTTTTAAGTGTTCATTATCTTCTCGAAGCTAAGCATTGTTGGCCCTTAAAGTCTTCCAACTATTCTTTGTTTTATTTACCCATGCTGAGGTCTTCAATGTTATGTTCAAAGTTTTGGTAGTTGTGATGTGGTCAAGGATGCAACTACTTTAATGCCATGAGTCGTAAAAGATGGACTTATAGCCCACTTGCTTCACCAACACGGATCCTCTGCGGAAGTTTCTTCTGAGCTTTGTTCTCCGTGTTTTATAAAGAGCTCTTCCTTCTGAAGGTTGTGTTACCCCCCCTCACCTAAGAGTAACTAGAGGAGATCATGTTTCATAGTCCACAACGAAGACAATGATCCCAGAGATGATCATCAACATTCTCCATAGATAACATCCCCTCAGATGCCTCCCCCCTTATGATTGCACAACTCAATCCATTTCACTTGATCAACATGGTTCATCTGATGATGGTGGTCCAGTACACATGAGGTACACTAGTCATTGTTTCACATAAAGTGTTATGCTGAGGCGATGATTGGTTATATCCTCACTCAAGCATTTTCAAATACCACTAGGCTAGATGAGATAGACAGGATTGTTACCATGGGCTTATAGCCTGTTCAAAAATATCAATCAGCCCCTAAGAAATAAATTCCTGTGCTTGATGCTATTATCAAATTTGTATGCTTTGCTGTAAAATAAAATAAAAATACAATAAAATAGAAAAGTGCTTGTAAATCAAGTTTTATAAGAGTTATATGAATAAATACAAGAGCACAAACATCTAAAACACAATACACAACAAACATCTAAAATACAATACACAACAAGTCTCAAATTGCAAAGAAATCAGAAAATGATTTTACTGATATATTTTCTAGTTACAACCAAGTTTCTCTTTACAAATCCCTAAGAGGGTTTGGACCAGAATTAGACTTAGAAGTCTAAGATGTAATTTTGAATCATAAAAAGACAAGTGGTGTCTGGAAGAAAAAGACTAAGACAAAAAATACACTGGATCAATCCAAGCTGTAGGCATATCATAGTCTCGACTCTGCAAACTAGCTTTAATCAACACAAAAACTTAATTTAAAAATTCTAATCAAACTAAACATACTATCAAGATGAATGAATGACCTTTTGAAGCATGTCAAAAATCTATGTTTTCCAATCCTTTTTTTTTTTCGCCTTTAGAGTAACCATGCTATCAACAAGAGGACTTAGCTCTCAAGAAACTCAGAAATGAATGAATGAAAAATAATTCTCACTTGAGGGAAGAACAAACCTTATGAGAAGTATCTCTCTCTGTTTTCTTATTTTCTTTGTCCTTGCTCTCTTCCTTTTATTCTTAAAAAAATAGTTCAAGTGGTTCAACTACCTTTTGTTACTAAAGTTAAATAACTTTAGTTGATATATGACAACTTTATTTATGACAAGGGTAAATAATAATAATAATAATAATAATAATAATAATTAAGTGGGGCCCCTCTGTCTCTATTTTTTTTTTTATCAACATTTCAAATACTCCTTATAACTCCACAATCATTTAGCAATATAAAATCATCATCATGAAGCGTAAAACATTTATCCAAAACATTAAATCAACATCTACTTATATCTCCAAAAATAACATGATATCTTGAGTTTTCAAAATAAATACCTTGAATCTGTTATTGTCTGTCCAAAAATAGTATCAAAGTCAAAGTCACTGTCTTAAGAAAAAAATAAAATAACCTAGGGAGTTTTTTCTTAAAGAATTCTTCCCTTTCTTTGAGAAATTTTTTATATTGAGACTTTTTCTCTTCAAGCTTCTCTATTTCTGGATGTATGTCACTCGAACTGATTTCTTTCTTATTGCCATTCTCTTTTGTTGATTTCAATTTAGAGTGGGCAGATGAAAATGATTTTTCAATGCTAAAAGAAGTGACTTGTTTCTTTCCTTTATTCAATTCAAAATCATGAGGGGGCAATTTGTGATCTTTTGGAAGAAGTGAGTGAGCCATAGAACCAATTGAATCAATAGGTGGTTTTGTATGAATAGGAGGTGGAGGAGGATGAGGGGCATCATTTGTCCATTGAGAGATACTAGAGGGGGTCTTCACAGTTGTATTACCCCATCCATATTTTTTTGGCTGAACAAAGGGCATAGGGTCATGCACAATATTAGGATGTGGCTGCAAAATCACATTTGGAGGGGCTAGAGGTTGGGGAAAAATGGGTTGTCCCCCAAGGTTCAAGTGATCTGTTTGATTCAACTGATGAAATTCTTTAGAATCAATGCCGAAATGTATCAAAAAACTCATCTTCTTGTGCCTCCCAAGTTGCCAAAATACATTAGACATCCTTCCCCTTCTTCCTCTATCTCCCTTATTGCCTCTGTTACCACCTCTGCTGGTACCTTTGCTAAAAAAGTTCATCTATATGCCACTAACATTTCGTTAGTGCAAGAATTCTTAAAGTAAAATACAATTGAACAATAGTAAACATCAATTACAATTTGTTGAACATGATTCAACTATGGTTATGAGAAACATAGTCATCGAGCATAAAAGAGAAAAATGAATGGGACAAGTGAAATTAAAGGAAGAAAATTCGTCTCAATGAACATCCAACTTTCTTTTTCCTTTCATTTGAAATCTGAACTAAAAATTGCTCTGCATATGTACATGCCTCTTTTCTTTTAAAAAATGAACAGAGAAGTGCATGAGAAAATATATTTTTATGATGTGGATATATGATAAAGACGTGTAATTTGTGAAAAATGATAGTATGGTAGGGATATATGACAAATATTGTTCAATATCTTAACTATATCAACCATGTCTGGACATCTTCAATTATAAAAACAATCTGTTTTCAAATCATTTTTAAACCACATTTGTACATGTTGTAAATTGATATCATGCTCTGTTTATCATACTGCTCAAACCATCCTTGCCATTCAAAAACTGTAGGTCACATATATCACTTTTTTTCTTAGTTATATGGACATGGGAGAGAAACATGTAAAATGAATTTTGTATGAGTGGGATTAAGGGAGATTAACTTATGGAAAATGAAATACATGAGGGAAATGTCAAAGCCATATAACAACCTCTTTAAAAACTCAACCATTACTTTTAAATGCCATCATATGATCACCCTTCTTGATTTGTAATTAACCTTTAAGTAACATATGACTTCAACCCATTCCAACTCATTAATACCATCCGTGACATAACATATAGTCAAAATTATTATTGTCGAGGAATAATATGGTGTATACTCGGTTCAAACACCATTAAGTTTAAAGTATGATAGTATGAAGAGAATTCAAATTTTGGAACAAAAAATCGGCTATACTCACAATAGAGAGAGTTCAGGTTCGAGTCTGCTCAACCAAAGTCAACTTTGCATATAACCAAAGGCTCCGCCTTGAACAAAATAGCCTTATTCAAAGAAACGAAGCAAGACGCAACAAAAAATAACCTTTAAATTTTAGAGCGAAAAGGGAAAGCTCAACACTAATAATCAATTGATATACACGCGTATAATCAGGTTTGACTTTGTTTGAATTGAAAATCAAAGACGAGTTCAACCCATTTTCCCATTTTTAATAACCAAGATGTGCCTAGGTTTGAACATGGGTCGAAGAAGTATAACCCAAGTAAAAATTGGAACCAAAGACAACCTAAAGAAAATGAATATAACCAGAGTTCGCATGAACCAAGTTTTAATAACACTATTACCATGAATTTGAGTTCGATCCCTGTCAACTTATGCAATATCATTAATGGGTCTTTCCATTTACCACAATGCTCATAAAGTTAGAAAGAACTTATTTGGGTTCGAAACCCTCACTGTCTTGCATGCAAACAACATATGTGAGCTCAACCCATATCACAACAGTTCACCATTTCTTCAATATGCATAACGGACATAGAATGGAAAATGAAAGTATGAATAATGACAAAATAAAGCCAAGCCCAAACTCTCATTTCATCCAACAACCATCAATTCTTCATTTTACAAATTTTGCCAATAGGTATAGCGCATACAAGAAGTAAAACCACTAAAACCAAATCATCATTATTACCCAATTTTTCTCAGGAATGAAAGATAAGGGAAGAGAGACTTTTACACTCACGACCATAGTCTTTTGCGCATAGTATGGTTTCAAAACAAAGCTTTTGTATATCCATTTAAACCTTCATATGTAAATATGTAGTTCATGAAACCATGCTTCCACCATTCACACCTTGTTTTCATCACATGTATGTCAAACTTATATAGGTCATAAAAACTGTAAATTTCATGAGCACTGGAAAATAGTCTTAACTTGTATTACATATGCAATCATAAGAATAAGGCAACATACAATTTTCACATTTTATAAGTACCATGTTATAAAAATGTTGATGTATGAAGAGAAGTAGTCATCACTATCATGCATTGAACTGAAGTGCAACACCTATATCATCATCTGCTCATGCCAAGAATCATACATACCACATTTTGAATCTTTAAAATAATACTGCTGATATGCAAATATGTAGGTGTGCTGAGGAAATGATTGAAAATAACTCTTTATGTGTTTTCTTCTAGGGGACCCCACCTATTAATGTTATATCATAAATAAATAGATAGGCCTTGCAATCATTTGTAGACTTTTATAATGGTGATGAGATTCCGAGTCAACATGTTACCTTTAATGCATTAGGCATTTAGGTGAGGATCATGGGTTGAAGTTAGAGAATGGATCATGATTGCTTGGAAGTTATGCTTTTTGCCTTATTTCACCTTGGTGGCCATCATTTGTGCCCTAGTCCAATGTTGTCACTCTTGGGGAACATGGGTATTATTGAGATGCCTTAATAGGGGTAGTGTATCGCTCCCCTCCATACACTTTTCATCTGAATTCCTTTCATTGTCCTATCTTTTGGTAACGAATGTTACATGTACCCCAAAAAGGTCCATGGTTCGTTCTCCTATGAGAAGAAGGGATAGAATGTCAAGGTTGATGCAACTGCTATAAAAAGAATGAAAATAAAACATGTTATAAAATAAAGAAGAAATAATGGGATAATAAATGACCAAGTCAAAAGCCAAAGGTCAGCTTGAGCTCTGCCCCCTCGCTATGAGGCGATCAC
This sequence comes from Picea engelmannii, assembly GCA_009831015.1. Taxonomy (NCBI): domain Eukaryota; kingdom Viridiplantae; phylum Streptophyta; class Pinopsida; order Pinales; family Pinaceae; genus Picea; species Picea engelmannii. The sequence goes on from ML778553.1 coordinate 945,673, forward strand.
CCCTAGTCTTAATGCATTGAATGCATATCAATCAAAATGACTTAATCCTAGTAAAAAAAATAATAAAAGATTGAAACCTGAAAAGGGGACTTGCAAAGCAATAAAATAATATCAAAAGGAAAGAAGGGGTTTGGAATACACACATTGCTGAGGAAAGGGTATCTCAAGAAACAATCACTCCCTCTACAAATGTGCTCATGCAAATGGATGGAGTACGATTACCTTGCATGTCAATGACTCCATGACCATGGAGTAAACCCCATGTCAAATCATTCATTATACTTACACTTTGAAGGGTTTCACAAGAACTATCTCTCTACCTAGGTACTAGCACACCTAATAGGGTCTTATGATGGTCCTCCCATACCTAAAATTGGTAAATTACATACATTTTAGGGCTAGTGTGAAGTTTGAAGAAGATACCTAATGTGAATTGCTTACGTGGTTCTTATATTAAGTGATGGCATACTTTATATGATTCTAATGGATTTGGTGTCTTGTAGTTGTTGTTCTTACTTGATTATGTGGACCTTATTTGGTCACGATGCACCTTGACATGGTCCTTTGGAGGATGTTTTCATGATGATTCCTAGGGCATTACACTGTATAAAGGATGTTGCGCTCTTGATACAGAGTGTTTGTCCCTTTGATGATTTGACATGCCTTGGGGCACCTCCCCACACCTCATGGACCTTGGACATTGGACAACTGAGCTTGGATGTTGCATATATAACATGATGTACCATTGAAAGGGCATGAAGCCCCATAGGTTGGAATATGCACCCTCTAATCATATTAGGGTTTGATTGGATGACTTTGCACTTGGAGACAATGGTACACCTATTTGGAGGTGGAGCTCTCTTCATCCATGAAGTCACACCCTAGCCCTTAGACATTGCATATGTCCATGGTGACGTCATGTATTATGATGATTTGATGCTTGTTGAGTCAACCTAGCATAATGAGATTCTTTTGATGGTGAGTTGGCACTTGATGATGATGAGACATGAACTTTGGGGGAGGAGATGTGACCCTTGACAATGCTTTTCACCGTTTGATGGAGAGGTAGGGCCTTTGGAAGCTCATTTACCCTTCTAGAGAATGATGTCACATTTCTTTGAGGCTCTCACACTCACACACACCACTTTTGAGGGGATATTTTGATGTATTTTTATTTTATCTTTGTATTCAAGGCTATTTTGGGGCTCATCCTAGACCTATCCGCCTTGTATCATCGACATTTTATATTTTGGGGATTTCTAAGAGGAAAAGCGCTAGGGTTTTCTCCTATACTCCTATAAAAGAATAACACTTTTCTCCTTAGAAAATCCTAACTCACACTTGTGGAGAATGACTTCTCTTGTCTTCTTTACTATTTTCTCGGAGTACTTGTGCACACCGCTTGGAGAGTGATCTTGTGGCTGATTGTCTTGTTTTTGGTGGATGATTAATGAGTTAGGGTTTTCTCATGCATGGCGACTTGGTATAATAAGTGTTATTTCCAAGTATATATGTTTATTCATGGTGTTTTAAGTAGATGCTATATCAAGTTGTTGATAAGTTGCATGTCACCCTGTTGTCCTTGGATACTTTTGTTTTGAGACCCTAGGAAGGCTTGTAATTGTTCATCCCTTTCCTTTTTTTTATCCATCTTAAGCTTTTTGAAGTATTTAAGGTCAAATTTAGAGATTGTGAATGTACATCCCCCTAAAATTGTTTTTATTGGTTAATTTCTAGAGCTTGTGATTGTACTAGTCTGTTATGACCCAAGGGGGGCATATATAAGGTTAAATCTATGTGATATGACCATAAGGGGAGGCATATATGGGGCTAAATGTACATTTAATGTGTAAATATATATGTAATAGGGTAAACCTAATTGTAAAGGGGCCTCATGTGTAGGTGTGAATAGGTATATATAAAGATCATGTATTCATTATTGGGAGAGGTGAAATGTGATGTATGAATGCATATGTATATTTGGAGGAGGTTCTCCTATTATTTAATGAGTTATTGTGTAACTTATCTCTTTGGAGTTTTGCTCCATGCTCACATTTTTGGATATGGTGTGTACTTATATTTGCTTATGATATCTTAAGTACTTGGTACATAACATTTGGTATCAGAGCATTGATCTTAGGGTTTGCTTCTTCGATCAAGTCATATTGGAATTTTTTTATATAACTTGTTTTCTGGGCCACTTTAGACAATGAAACTTGGATTTTATTTAAAATACATAGCAAGGTACCTGTGGTACAAATTTCATATTTTGGGCCTTTATACTTTCAGTGATACATCCTATGGAAGATATGGTTTTTGACTAGTCCTATAACTAGTCTCAAACAAGTGTTCTGGGTAAATAGTCATATCTTCTTCAATGAGGATCCAAAGTCGATGAGACCAATAGGATTTGAAAGAGGACAATACATAGCATTTATGGTACAAATTTCAGAATAAGGTATTAAATATTGGACACATGGCATTATGTACATGTTCACTCTCCAAGAAAGACCAAAAATCAACAAGGTTTAGGAAAGGTACCATAAAATTCACTTGGCACACCAAATTTTTGTCAGATCTATGGAATTACAAAGAAGAAATATCATAGTACTATAGGCCAAAATGCTAGACTCAAAGAGGCCAAAATTTCATAAATACATAAGAAGGAAGGTCAGCCTGAAGGACAAACTCCAAATCAGGGTTTCAAAGGTATGTTTACTTAAAACTATCATGAATTTTGACTAGGATGTCCAATTGAGTTGATTCAAAATCCATTGGAAAGATAAAACATAGAATATTATATTGGAACAAATATTATAACTATTTGAGATCATTATTCCTAATATATCGAGGTCATAAGTTGAGGTTTGGGTTAGACCTCAATTAAGAATCAATGGAAATACCTTACTTTAGTGGAAATGAAGATGAAGATGAAGATGAAATCAATCCCATGGAATGGTTGATGATAATAAAGAAATAAATGATTTAATGGAAATAAATTATTTGTTTGATGAACCTTGTAAATGGTGGATGGATATTGATCATGATATTCGATTGAACATCACATGGGAAAAATTTGAAGAACTCTTTTCAAATAAATGGATTAGGGATAAAAAAAGTGACATGTATATAATTCAAGAGGAGTTAAAATATGCAAAATAAGAGATCAAGAAGAAGGGTGTTGAGCTATCTAAGATACGAGACCTTAATGAAACACTTGTTAAAGAAATTCAAAAATTAAAATAGGGAATGAGTAGTAAAGGAAAGTGGGAAAATGATGAGACAAGAGAAGAATTGAAAAACAAAGATGAAGAAATATGTATATTATGAAACCATAATAAAAAAAATATTAGATGAGGTTAAGAGATCGAAATAAGAACAAAAACATTTCCAAAATAAAATAAATAAATAAAGGATATTAGATGAAGAATATACTAAAAGACTTGAAGGGGAAATTTGCAAGAAGGTTGAAGAATCCATAAATAATGATGAGCTAAAATTAGAAATGCAATCAATAATTGAAGAAGGACATCAAAATTCGATAGATGGGGTCACATTGTAGCTTCAAAATGAGAAAGAAGAAAAGATTCAAGAAGGTCACCAGAAGATATTTGAAAAAGTTGAACTTCATCTAGAGGATGTACAATCCAAATATGATGGTATTATCTCCAAGGATAGAGTAAGAAAATACCAAGCAAAGAGGATAGATGATGCAATTGTCTTTGAAAAGACGATAGATGAAATGCATGTGCACAATGAAGGAAAACCTTCAAATGTGAAACTATATCGACACCCTCATTACCGGGAAATATTTCAAGGAAGACAAGAAGGTCGATAAACATTATCAAGGAAGAAGATTGAATACTTATCAAGATTCATGGACCAAGGCATCACAAAAGCACTCTTCAACAAGCTATTATCAGAGACCAACAACCCTACAAATTGTAGAAACTTCAACAACAATGCATGGAATCAAGGGAAATAAAATTATGCAAGAATTAGCCACCAAGGATTATGATTGAAAATAATTGAATTTGGATGGATGGATCATCATCAAATGAAAGAAGAAAGCAGGAACACAAGAAAATCATATTACTTGCTTTCATCGCATGTGAAGCCTTTAATTGCAAATCTTTGAGGACAAAGCTTTTTGAAGGAGGGTACTATGTTATGACCCAAGGGAGGCGTATATAGGGTTAAATGTATATGATATGACCCCAAGGGGGGGAATATATGGGGTTAAATGTACATGTAACGTGTAAATATATATGTAACAGGATCGACCTAATAGTAAAGGGGCCTAATGTGTAGGTGTGAATAAGTATATATAGAGATCATGTATTCATTATTGAGGGAGGTGAAATGTGATGTATGAATGTATTTGGATATTTGGAGGAGTTTATTTATTATTTAAGGAGTTATTGTGTAAATTATCTATTTGGAGTTGTGCTCCATGCTCACATTGTTGTACATGGTGTTTACTTTTGTTTTCTTATGATATCTTAAGTACTTGTTACATAATATACTCTAGGGTTTTACCTTTTTTCCACCTTGATCCCTTGTTAAAATCCATATAAAACATAGGATGACATTAGGGATTGTAATTGTACATCCCTCTAACTTATTTCCTAAAGGATTAGACCTAGGGATTGTGATTGTACACCCCCTAGAATTTAAACCTTGAGTTTTGTCATCTCTTATCCTCCATTGCGGTAACATTGACTCCATATGCCCAAGGACTTAAGGTGACTGTTAAGTTCCAAAGACCTAAATACAAAAGCACCACAATAGATATAGAAGAACAATATGGAAAATCTCTTTTATTAATATCAAACCCTTAGGGTAGGGCAACACCATACAATGGATCCTATTATGGAGGGGATCCTCTCCTGTTCACTTGCTTGATCAAGGGGGAATCCTCCTATTGAGCTACAACTCACAATACAATAATTTTCTTCATATCCCATTACATTTCTTGAACCCCTTTATATAGTGCTACCATCACCTAAGAACATTCTAGAGGATGAATCTTCTAGAAGTAGAACATTCTAAGAAGTCCTCTTACATTTATTATATATAACTACCCATTTATTATATCTAAGTACCATAGTGGGCCTTATTTAATACTATAGTGGACCTAGTCCACTTTACATTGAATGACCTCTACTATTATAACTATGCCCCCCCCCACTACCTCTATAACTACTTAACATTTCATCCCCCTTATGAAAGCGTTGTCTTCAACGCCTGATGTACAACCATATACCAGGGTCCCATGGATAAGTGTGGACCATAGTTCTGAAGTAGACTAGAGAACCAGGGTCCCATGGAGAAATGAAAACCATCATGCTGAAGTAGTCCAACTTCCATTGTGAACTGGGGTCCCATGTCCAAGTGCTCATGTGAACTCCACGCAAAAGATATCTAAACTCAAGAACCAACTGAAAATGATGCTCCAAATATCTACTTTGATCATGGGGATCCAAATATGTAGATCCCTCCATATCTACAAAATCATTTGAATAACACACTAGTACTGGAGAATACTGAAAAATAGTGTGCATAGAATGCGCTAGACTTCTTTCCATAATCTTCTCTTCATGAGGTGAACGAAAGTCATCAAATAGCAGATGGAAGTGGTTGTCATCCAAAAAATGACAACTATCCATATACCAATCATCACAATCATCCTCCAAAGCATACCAAGAATACACTTCTCGATGATATTCGTTCATGATGTTCATCAAAGTACATTCCTCCTTCATTCTCACGAAGGACTTATGAATACTACGAAAATCATCCGTGATACCTTCTTGAGTGTCATGCATTTGGGATTTGAATGCTTCAATCATGTGTAGAATTTCCTTGAGTTGAGAGTACATATCCATTGGAAACACAACATATAATGTACCAAAAGAAAGATATCAAAATTAGCTATCCAATGGCACTAATATGGTAGCAATATGAGTACACTGTGAAAAATGATGAGCTATGCAGTCCCGCCGTCATCATGAAAACCCCCACAAATGGCTGATTTTAAATCAACGATAACTTCACTTCCGGAGCTCCGATTCAGGTGATTTTCTTATGAAATCAACTTTTTTGAAAGAGGAACTCAAATCTTTTTTTAATTTATTTTAGCAAATTCAACCTCTAGATGCTACAGAAATCAAAAACTTGTGCCGCCGTCCGCGGAAAAAACCCTGAAAATTTGCAGATTTTAAAACTTCAATATCTTGACTTCCCGGACTCCGTTTCAGACGATTTGTTTTTTGAACTTGGGTTTTTTTGTGAGAGGAACTCAGATCTACAACTTGTTTCTGCAATTTTTTCACAGAAATATACCGAAATTTTCCAGAATGTCGTGACCCTCTTTTTTATTCTCCGAAAAAAATATCTGCAAAAATAAAAAAATATTTGCCTACAATGTCTACCAAGGAAAGTGCTCTGATACTACTTATTAAGTTCCAAAGACCTAAATACAAAAGAAACACAATAGATATAGAAGAACAATTTGAAAAATCTCTTTTATTACTATCAAACCTTTAGGGTAGGGCAACACCATACAATGGATCTTATTATGGAAGGGATCCTCTCCTGTTCACTTGTCTCTTTGAGAGGGCATCATCCTATTGAGCTACAAATCAAAATACAATAATTTTATTCATATCCCATTACATTGCTTGAACCCCTTTCTATAGTGCTACCATCACCTAAGAACATTCTAGAGGAGGAATCTTCTAGAAGTAGAACCTTCTAAGAAGTCATCTTACATTTATTATATCTAACTACCCATTTATTATATCTAAGTACCATAGCGGGACTTATTTAATACTATAGTGGACCTAGTCCACTTCACATTGAATGACCTCTGTTAACGCTCTGTAAATTTCCTAGAGGTTGTCAGAAAAGAAGAAATCTACGGGAGGTAACTTTATCCAACCACTTCGAAGCTGGGATCTAGCCCTACCAACTTCAGAGAGGGATCTCTCTGTATGATTTAGATATGTTCCAAATTTAAAATATTAGGCTAGGTAAATAAAATATGTTGGTTTTGTTTGTTGTAGTTTTTGTTGGGTTGGCTGAGAGCTTTACACATCCATTGGGCTATGGGGTCTGTATCATGAAATAAAATCTAAACCATAAAACAAAGAAACTTTTCACAGGGTGAGATAATGCAATCGTTGGATTCTTTTAGCATCATAAATGAGGAATAACGGAAAAGGTGAGAATGTCAATTACAACAAAGAAGCAGTTAAGAATTTCTTTATCGTAAAATCAGAAGATACAACACTAAAATCTTTAAAGTCAGAAATAGGGTATACAAAGATAAATCCTGCAACGTTCGTTACTTTCAAAGATTAGATTTAGAAAAAAGTGCGATAACTAAGCGAGAATAACATTTAACTTAGAAAGGAAAACATCACCAATGAGTACACGCAAGAATCCAGTGAAAATGCCTCTTTGTATTAATGGAAGATCTCTTGAAAAATATTACAGTCTGGTAGCTCTCAGGGCGTAAAGATCAACCCTCAATACTTTGAAAAGTGAAGTATTTATAACCCAAAATTACAAATGATCCTGTCATTAAAGATTAGGATGTGGTAAATCTATTTTTAGCTTAACTAGCTTAACAAATTACAAAAATCTAGGAAACTTTTTGATGATGTGTCGAAATTTCATGCTATTTTCTGGGTGGACCATTGGTGAGGCCTCTGCACGACTTCGTCTGACTGGATAGCTGACTAGACTAGGACAACTCATCAACTACTCGATCAAGTTGCAAAGCTCTTCCCATCGAAGATGACTGGGAACACTGACTTTGAGTAACCTTCGGTAGACTTCATCCATCTCTGTGTACTTGGAAAAAGTAGGCTTGATGATGAAGATGTACCGGATCTAATGATGTATGATGATGTCCAATTGTAGTGCATCTAGGAATGTCTTGCCAGTGATACTGCCTTGAATTCATGAAAATTTTGAACTATCCTTAGCCACATCGGCTAGTCTCTTTTTGTAATCGGGGAGCGTCATCAATTTGTCATTTATCACCTTCAAACCAGGAAAACCTTTCTTCTGTAGAGCCTCGATCTTGCTGAAAAACCTTTGTACCCCTAGGTCCATAGCCTAAACCTTTTCTTCCAGCTGTAGCATCAGTCCTCTCTTGGTCAAGACTCTCTTGACCTCAAGGATGGTCTCCGTTCTATCCTTGATTCTCAGCTCTTCCAGTTTCTCTCTAGTTTTAGAATTCAGGAATTTGATGATTTCATTAGCCTCTGTGGGCATCTCTCCCAGTTCTGATATAATCTTCTCAATGACTTGTTTACTTCTCTGTACCAATTCATTTTGATCAAACATAATCTGTATCATTGGCCATATCTCATTCATAGACTTGGTGATGTCTGTCCAGACACTTTCTTTGACTTCGGCCAATGTTTTGCCTGCCACTGTTTGCTTCCGAAGCTGTTGTAACTCTTGTTTGAGCTGGTCTAACACTTGTTTTTCCTTGGAGTAGATGGTTTGGTAAGAATATTTGAGTTCCTGAAGGTTCTCAATCTCCTTTTGAGCCTGCTAATCTCTGTCTCTTGCAAATTCATCTCTTCCATAGATTTAGCCAATTCAACCGTCTTTTCCAGAGACGTCAGTGGGTTTGCTGATGGAACTTCTGCTAGTGATGCTATGCTCACTCCTGAGAGTGGAAATGCACTCAATGGAATGAATTCCATGGGTTTTGACTATTCTTTCTCTTTCACTAGCTTCTCCATTTCAGCTTCCATTTCCTTTAATTGTGGATTCTGCTCCATGATCAACTTAAGCATCTCGTCTTTTTCTCCTTCTGTCTCCACTATTTCCGTTGCATGTGAGTCTACTGTTGGTGGCAGCTTCAATTGTTTCCTCAAAGACGTTATGTCGGCATTTTTCTTCTTGATCATCTCCTCGATTGCTTTCACATTCGAGGGATCATACCCGATCTTGAGGACCAGTTCCTCCAACATCTTAATCCTGTTATCCTTGGCAAAGGATGATATTTTATCCAACTTCAACTGCGTCTGGACGTTATTCAGAGACACTTGTAACCTGGAGGCAGTAGTGGAAGCATGTGCCAATGTGGAGAAAACCATTTCTCCAGTTTGCCTGTGCAGATCCATTTGATCAGCTGGATGCACGTCCTTAGTCTGGAATTCAAAGGTTGCCCTTTTGTAATTGGTGATTACCTTTGGGTCTGACACCTGTGCTTGGATAAATGCCATGTGCATTCTACCCTTCTCAGTGTCGAATGCCGATAGCATCCTGTGTTTTGCAGTCGACGTCTTCTTCCAGAACTGGGCGTATGTGCTGCTAGTCAGAGTCTGATTCCTTTTCTTGATCAAATCATATTTCTCAAAGATACTCAGCTTCGGTCTTGTCTTGCCTCGATGGTTGATTGGTGGAGTATCTGTAGGCTTCTTTGGCAATACCGAGGTTATGATCTTCTTGCTGCTTGTATTGAGGAGTGACTGATCAACCTCTGTCATTGTAGTGGATGGAATCGCCTTTTCTCCAGCCGGGTTAGGGGCCAAACTGGCTTTTGGCCTCTTGGTATGTAGTCGAAATTCTTCAGATGATACTTTAGTGACAGGAGGTGACAGATCCTGCCTAGGCCTTTTCTCCTTTGGAGCCTATGGTGTGGTCGTCTGTGATATAGTGACCGAGAGGTCCTGTTGTTCTGTCTCAACCAAAGTATTTGGCTCCCATTCTGTCTGGTTGGCAAATTTTTCTACCTCAGGCCTAGATATGTGAACATACGGGATATTCTTATTTTTTATCCTCATCTCGGAAATTATCCCGCACGGATCATAGTGCCATGTGAAACTAACAAATAATTTCATTTCCTTTAGCAGTCTGTCTGCTTCCTCCCCGACGCCTCGACTGTTGCAGATGAAAGACCCAATCTGCCCTTTGATTCTGAGCTGTTGCTTCCTCTTCAAAGACACAAAATGTATATCGTCCGAGTTTATCATCTGCCTTATGTATTCCAGGGGAAAAATTCTGACAGGTAACTACTTGGGTAGTTTATATGGGGCAACTCGCACCCATAGACTCTGATCTTAGTGTGATTTTGGTGCAGGTACCAATCACCAGTCTTTGTATGGTTCGAGAGATGTAGGATCCTCTGAACTTCATCATTAATTCTGGGTTCGGGTCTGCCGCTGAGCATACTCACCACTGGGTGGTAGAACTGATCGATGAACTGCTTGAAACTAAATTCCGTGGAGTTATGTCTGAGAAGAGAAGTCCATGCTGTTACTGCCTGGGGTCTACCATCTTCGTCCATCTTCTGCATAGAAAAAGAAATTTTGTCCACTTGGAAGAAAACGAACAGGTATGCCAGTATTGAAGAATACCGAAACATGCCTTCTGTGGCAAAATTTATGAATTGCTTGTGAATGTTGTCCACCAGGAACGTGCTGAAGTCGAACTGTGTAGTGGGTTTCTCATCAGTGGAGAAAATAGATAGAAATCCCAAAATGGGTTCATCTACCCATTGATCTGAAAAATAACCAAGCAAAGCGCATAGTGACATGATGACCTGGTTTCCTTTTATTGAGAATAGGGAGGAAGGATAAGGGGGGTTTGTAGTGGGGAGCTGAGTGGATTGTGGAAGAAAAAGATAAAAAATATGAGCTCTTTGAGGAAACGTGAACTTCTGGTATAGCTCTGTGATGATCTCGAGGTTAAAAGGTGAGGGGGAGTTGGCTTGAGATATTTGCATCATTTGGTCGATGGTTTATGGCGTGATGAGGAAAAGAATTTCCCCGGACGAGGACATAATGGCTCTTTGCTCGGGGATATAGTGGGCTTGGCACTTGAGGGCGAATTCTGGGAAGTGGTGAATCTGGGGGAAGAGATACAAGGGTAGGTTGGACTCCCAGAGTCCAATTTCGTCACTCTGGTCCAGGAAGACTTCTTTAAGCCATGACTATAGGTCTGCGAAGTCAAAATCACATTTTGTGTCTGCGATTAAGTAGTCTTTGTCGGCCAGAGGAATCCTGTTGAGGTCGACAGGAGGCGGGAGAAATATGTTCTCTTCACCTTCTGTTCGTTTTGACTTTGGTGCCATTATTGTAACAATACCTGCAAATAAAACAAAAGTTAGTAGGGATGATTGTAGATGTGGGCGACTGACTGTAATGGAGAGGAAAACGGGGTAAATTCTCTGGTGTGATGAGTGGGTAAATGGTGAAGGAATGAAGGGTGAGGGTAGTTTTGAGTAAACGGGTATTCATTGGGCGCGGGAGACAGGTCAGCTGGTTAATGGATAAGTTAGCTAGCAATAAACGACCAACGGGTCATTTGGAATGTGAGATGGTAGGTGACAATGACTGAAGAATACATATGAGTGACGTGGTGGTTATCGATTGGGGGAAAAGACCACGGTGAAAGGACTTGCCATGGGTGAACGAGGGAGAAGGACTGACGGAGTTACGAGATGTGACTCTTATGGAAAAGGTGGATAATGACGTCACGAGGTGACGAGGTATTTCAGACAGTAATAGGGGGTGGGATTTGGGACCAATAGATTCATGCCATGTATAGATAGGGGGCCCACCAGAGTAAAAATCCATTCCGGACCCCCCCACCCCCCACCGTTAAAGGTAGATCAGTCGGGGGGTCTAAAAAATACCTTGAACCGTTGATTTGGGCGCTTTCCTTTCGACCACAGATCTGTGCGTGATCTTTAACACACATTCTGGACCCCCCCCCCCCCATCCATTAAAGGAAGAACGGACGGGGGGGTCCGGAATCCAATATAGACCGTAGATCTAGGTGCTATACTTGGGCCGTTCAAATGCGCGCATACATTATCTCCGATTCCGCACCCCCCCACCGCTAAAGGTAGAACGGTCGGGGGGGGGGTCCAGAAAGACTTGTCCACTGTAGATCTGGGTGTGAACATCTGAGCCGTTGATACATGAGCGGTGCATAAATGCGAGCGCGGAAGCATATGCACCCATAGAACTTAGGATAAGTGCATATCGTGGGTTTTCCCAAGCTTTCACATGTTTATATCACCAAGGGGTTAGACAGACAACCTTTTAAGCATCCAATACATGGTCCAACATTGATCATCGAGCTGGTTTTATTGAAATAAAGAAAACTACCCTATGTTCTAACCTAATTTCCTATGACGATTAGCCCAGATTAAACTGTTGGACAAAGAAATTACTCTACCCTGGGGCTATCTGACCAAGATTAGGCACTCTGGTCAAATTTATTCACTAACTAACCTAGATCACTTGGCTAAGATTAAACAGTTTAGCCAAGCTTATTCACTATTCCTATCAACATCAATTTAAAAGAACTTGGCCATGCTTGAAAGGTATGGACCAAGTCACTGTTATTGCATGGGGATCTATTGAATTTCTTTTATGCCCTCTTTTATTCTATTTCCTTCTTTTTCTTTTTCTTTCTTTTCTTTTTCTTTTTCTTTTTTCTTTCTTTTCTCAAATTATTTGCAGAATGAAAAATCATTTGACAAGCAAAAACACTAAAGAGATAACATTTCAGTCACCAGTTGATCCTATAAATTATAGGGTTATAACAACCTCTACTATTATAACTATGGGCCCTCCGCCCCCCCCCACTACCTCTCTAGCTACCTAACAATGACACTAGTCTTCTCTCCATTGCAAGTCACCTAAAGCCCTAGTTTAACTCTCTCTCCCTCAACATATTGGTTTAACTTAGGAATAACTGCATTGCATCTTCATTTGTCATCATCCCTAGTCTAACACCTTGCATCTTAGACTATAATCATCCTCTATCATTATTTATACATTAATTGTATTTTCAGCCATTAGGATTTGTCATATTGCATCCATTTAACATAGTTTAATGTTATTTCTTCCGATCAATCATTAGATAATAGTTTGTTAGTCTTTGTTCTTACTTTTGGCATCTTTTCCATTGCATCATTTACTAATTTAGGACTATTTACTCGTTATTTTTATAAACTTGTTACATGTATCTTATTTTTTATTCAAGTTTTATTACAACCTTTCTTTTTTCCTTTATAGCTAGTGTTTAGGGGCATTTAATTTACTCTTCTATCTTAATAAACATAATTGATTTCCTTAATAAAACCCCTCACACACACAATTGATTTGCTTTGTCTAATTCATCTTGTCCTTTCCCTTAACCTTGACCTAGATAATCAAACAACCAAGATAGGGGGTTGTAGGCTTGTCTTAACTTGCTATAGGATCCTTTGAGGTTGCCAAGGAAGCCTCCCTTGTGTTGTATCTCTATCCTTATCTAAAATTAGGGAAGTACTTGCTTAGGTGACAATGGAAATTACTTCCATATGTTACACTAGTCAAGCACCTTGTGTAGGCTTTACACAAGTGCTATATTTTGTGATAACATTTTGGCACCATTGTCGGGGATAATTGAGTCATTATTCCTATAATCTTGAAGTTTATGCTTCAACACTTTCTTGGTAATCTCACTTCAAATCCTTATGTAGATAAATTTTCTGGCGACTCCATTGAGGGAAGAATCTCTTTTCCTTATACACATCTTGATGATCCTTGTTTAAAAAGATCATCTAGCGACGCCACTAAAACTAGAACCTATGTGAACCCGTAGAAGGATGTATGCTAGTAAACCTCTTGTATCCCAAATGGCTTCTCAACCATGGATATCCAACAACTTTAAACCTTTATACATGACTATAATCCAAGGTTATCCTCATGATTTACCTAAGGATGTATACTTGTGGTTGCCTAAGTTCTCAAGTAACAATGATGTTTCTGCTAAGGACCATTTGTATTTGTTCTATCAAACCCCGGGCCTCCATGAATGCCAACATGAGGATGTGACCATGATAATTTTATCTTCATTAATAATAGGGGATGCTAGGTCACGTTATAACAATCTTCAAAAGAAAATCATTAAAACCATGTAAGCCCTTCATGATACCTTTATGAAAAAATGGGAAACCAAGAAAAATGGAAAAATTCTCTTAGACCAATTTAATCAAGTCAAGAGAGAATAATTTGAGTCCGTCAATAAGTTTAATACGATATTTGACACTTTAGTAAATGATTTTACCGATGATCTTAGACCAAAACCCAAGACAATTCTCTTACAATATGTTCATGCCTTCGAAGGACAATTGGGTCTCATCTTAAGAGAAAAATCCCCAAATACTTTGAAGGAATCTCAAGAATGGGAATATGAAATAGAAGATAACCTTTTTTCTTCTAAGATTAATAATTACCCTAACAAAACAATTGATAAAGGCCTAATACCATTAAATCAAAAGTTGAACCAGATGACCAACCAAGTAAGGCAAGCTCAAGAGGCTCTTGTGAACAAAATAAATGTTCTTGGGAAGAGCCAAGAATGTCATCCTTACAAGAAAGAGTCAAGCATAATTAACACTCTATACCATATGAATTGGGTTAGAGAGAGTCTCCACTCACACTAAGCCCTTGCAAACAACCTTCACTATTACCAAAGAACAATGAGAGCTCGAAAATGCTAATGCTACGAGGATAGCTAAATTGGAAATTTTGAATGTTATGGATGAGGATTATAGGGATAGACTTAGAGTTCATTCAATGAATGCTTTACAATTTAATCCTTGCAATGAGAGCACTATCCTTAAGCTTTCCACCTTACATGAAGATAACATGTACTTGGAATTGAATGTTGACTTGACCAAGATTGATGTCCCTATTCTTATTGTTGAACTCATCAAGATTCCTTTAGAAAGGGACAAGATCAGAGTTTTATTTTATTTTCAAGACAAGCATGAGGACCCTCCCATAATCTTCTATGCTATGAATTATGACAAGAAGAATGGAGCGCATACACCTTTCTTTATTACTTCAATGATAAACAATCTCCTCCTTCATAATTGTATGCTTGATTATAAGGATTCAATTAATGTTATGTCTTTGAAGGTTATGAATCAACTTGGTTTAAGCATATCAAGACCTTATAGGAATGTATGTGGTATTGATTCAAGGCCATCCATGTTTGTGGTCTCATTATGAACCTAAAGGTTTTCCTAGCCACTTACCTAGATATATCCCTCTTGATGAATGTTGTAGTTATTGATGTGCTTGACGCTTGGGGAATGTTATTGTCTAGGAAGTGGGCCGCAACCTTGGGTGGTAGTCTCCAAATGTATTTTTCTTATTCCAAAATATCAACTCCTGATGTGGATTTTGTTACTAGAGAACCTATTGTAAGGTACCGAGTCAAGGACCCTCAAAATCATGTGAATGAGATCATGTACATAGATGAGGTGGATGAAAATTTTTGTGCCTTAGGAGACAATGATGTTTGGAATTTAGAATTTGATGGTGCTCATTCTAGTTCTGGATCTGGTGCTTGGAGTGTCCTTATATCTCTTTCACATGCTGCCACCCTTTTCTCCTATAGACTTGAATTTGATTGTACAAATAATATCTCTGAATATGACGCCTTAAATATAGGATTATATTTGGCCCTCAATAGGAAGATTAAGCGCTTGCGAGTTAGAGGGGATTCTGACTTAGTTGTTTCCAAAATTAAGAGGAATTTTGTTGCTAATAATGAAAGGTTGAAAATATATACGAAATCAGACTAGGACACTATAGAAATCTTTGATGCTTTTTCAATTGAAAATGTCCCAAGAGAGAAAAACCATGTCGTTTATGCTTTGGCTGTGTTTGCAACCACATTACCACCCTGTGAGGAAATGATTCATGATCAATGAAAAATGGAAGTAGTTTTTAGGCCATCTATACGTGATAACCTTGAACATTAGCAATTTTTCAATGATGATGCTCAAATTCTTCATTTCTTGCATAACATGAAGGGATTTTCATATAGTCAAGTCAATTTCCTAGTTGAATCTATGAACTTAAAACTTGAAGACTTGTCAAATGACACCCTTACAAAGGGAGTTGTTCCCCTATAAATGATGTTTGATATACATAACATGTACAAAGGGAAACCTATTATTGTTCAATCCGATGAAGCCTTTGAATTTAATCTTGGTTTGGAAAATAATTCTAGAATGATCAAGACAGGGAAAGGAACCACTTCTACCGAGAGAGGAAGAATATAATGATTTAAAATATTATAAGGGATACATTATCCAACATTCTATTCCCCTCAAGGAAGAGGCCAAACCTTTTAGGCATAAGCTAAGGCACATTAAACCTAATTTGGATCCATTAATCCCAAAAGAGCTAAAAAATATGGTCGATGCAAAGATTAGAGCCCCTATCAGATATTCTTCTTGGATGGCTAACTTGACAGTGGTTTGTAAGAAGATTGGAGAGATTTTCTTGTGTTTGGACTCTAGGAATCTTAATCAATTATCTATTGAAGAAAATTATCCTCTCCCAAACATAGAACACTTATTTCAAAGGGTCACTGGTGTAGGAATGATGTCCATGCTAGATGGTTTTTCAGGATACAACCAAGTGTTAGTCAAGAAGGAGGATCAACTTAAAACTACGTTTACCACCCCACAAGGAACTTTCATGTATTTGAGAATGACCTTTTTCCTTATGAGTGCTGGATCTACTTTTCAAACAGTAATGGAATTTTCCTTTAGAGACTTGATAGGGAAAATCATAGAAATATATCAAGATGATTTGACAGTTGTTTCTAAGGAAAACACTGCACACATTGTTAAATTATGAGCTTGATTTATTATGCGGATTAATTATTTTTTTTTCTTCAATACTTTGATTCTAGCTTAATACACTTCAACAATTTCAAATCATAATTGAATAGCAATAATTATGTGGATAAGTAAACATGCATATCAACAACACATATACCCTGGGGAAACCCTGTACAGGGAGAAAAACCCCAACAAACAATATTCCTTTATTGCATTAATAATGTAAGATCTCTTACAAATATCCCCAATGAATGTACTTCTCTCAAAGAGCTT